>JAQFWZ010000053.1:1375009-1872089 GCA_027789725.1 Dendropsophus ebraccatus
TGTAATCTATGAGCTATGTTCCTAAAGATCCCACATATACTGTGATCACATGACTGCTCCCCCCACAACATAATCACATGACTCTGCCCCCCTCAACATAATCACATGACTCTGCCCCCCACTACATAATCACATGACTCTGCTCCCACTACATAATCACATGACTCTGCCCCCCACAACATAATCACATGACTCTGCCCCCCACTACATAATCACATGACTGCTCCCCCCACAACATAATCACATGACGCTGCCCCCCACAACATAATCACATGACGCTGCCCCCCACAACATAATCACATGACTCTGCCCCCCACTACATAATCACATGACTGTGCCCCCACTACATAATCACATGACTGTGCCCCTACTACATAATCACATGACGCTGCCCCCCACAACATAATCACATGACTCTGCCCCCCACTACATAATCACATGACTGCTCCCCCTACTACATAATCACATGACTGTGCCCCCACTACATAATCACATGACTGCTCCCCCCACAACATAATCACATGACTCTGCCCCCCACAACATAATCACATGACTCTGCCCCCCACAACATAATCACATGACTCTGCCCCCCACAACATAATCACATGACTCTGCCCCCCACAACATAATCACATGACTGTGCCCCCCACTACATAATCACATGACTGCTCCCCCCACTACATAATCACATGACGCTGCCCCCCACAACATAATCACATGACTGCTCCCCCCACTACATAATCACATGACTGTGCCCCCACTACATAATCACATGACTGTGCCCCCAGTACATAATCACATGACTGCTCCCCCACTACATAATCACATGACTGCTCCCCCCACTACATAATCACATGACTGTGCCCCCACTACATAATCACATGACTGCTCCCCCCACTACATAATCACATGACTGCTCCCCCCACTACATAATCACATGACTGTGCCTCTCCTAAAATACTCTGTACTGTTAATGACTCCCCCCACAATGTCAATCTGTCATTTTTCTCAGAATCAGCACACTGCTCTCCTGAAATACTCTGTGCTGCTGACAACCCTGCACCTGATCTCTCATAAGATCAGTACACTCCCCTCCTGTAATACTCTGCGCTGCTGCCCCCCCCCCCCCCCACAAACACACACACACGCTCTTCTTCACTCCCACTGTCATTCCCATCCCCTCCTGTAATACTCTGTGCTGCTGCTGACCCCCCCCCCCCCGCTCTTCTTCACTCCCACAGTCATTACCATCCCCTCCTGTAATACTCTGTGCTGCTGCTGACCCCCCCCCCCGCTCTTCTACACTCCCACAGTCATTACCATCCCCTCCTGTAATACTCTGCGCTGCTGCCCCCCCCCCACAAACACACACACACGCTCTTCTTCACTCCCACAGTCATTCCCATCCCCTCCTGTAATACTCTGTGCTGCTGCTGACCCCCCCCCCCCCCCCCGCTCTTCTTCACTCCCACAGTCATTACCATCCCCTCCTGTAATACTCTGTGCTGCTGCTGACCCCCCCCCCCCGCTCTTCTTCACTCCCACAGTCATTACCATCCCCTCCTGTAATACTCTGTGCTGCTGCTGACCCCCCCCCCCGCTCTTCTACACTCCCACAGTCATTACCATCCCCTCCTGTAATACTCTGTGCTGCTGCTGCCCCCCCCCCCCGCTCTTCTTCACTCCCACAGTCATTACCATCCCCTCCTGTAATACTCTGTGCTGCTGCTGACCCCCCCCTGCTCTTCTTCACACCCACAGTCATTACCATCCCCTCCTGTAATACTCTGTGCTGCTGCTGACCCCCCCCTGCTCTTCTTCACACCCACAGTCATTACCATCCCCTCCTGTAATACTCTGTGCTGCTGCTGACCCCCCCCCCCGCTCTTCTTCACTCCCACAGTCATTCCCATCCCCTCCTGTAATACTCTGTGCTGCTGCTGACCCCCCCCCCCTCTTCTTCACACCCACAGTCATTACCATCCCCTCCTGTAATACTCTGTGCTGCTGCTGACCCCCCCCTGCTCTTCTACACTCCCACAGTCATTACCATCCCCTCCTGTAATACTCTGTGCTGCTGCTGTACCCCACCCCCCCCCGCTCTTCTTCACTCCCACAGTCATTACCATCCCCTCCTGTAATACTCTGTGCTGCTGCTGCCCCCCCCCGCTCTTCTTCACTCCCACAGTCATTCCCATCCCCTCCTGTAATACTCTGTGCTGCTGCTGACCCCCCCCCCCCCCGCTCTTCTTCACTTCCACAGTCATTACCATCCCCTCCTGTAATACTCTGTGCTGCTGCTGACCCCCCCCCCCCCCGCTCTTCACTCCCACAGTCATTACCATCCCCTCCTGTAATACTCTGTGCTGCTGCTGACCCCCCCCTTCTCTTCTTCACTCCCACAGTCATTACCATCCCCTCCTGTAATACTCTGTGCTGCTGCTGACACCCCCCCCCCCCCCCGCTCTTCTACACTCCCACAGTCATTACCATCCCCTCCTGTAATACTCTGTGCTGCTGCTGACCCCCCCCCCCGCTCTTCTTCACTCCCACAGTCATTACCATCCCCTCCTGTAATACTCTGTGCTGCTGCTGACCCCCCCCCCTGCTCTTCTTCACTCCCACCGTCATTACCATCCCCTCCTGTAATACTCTGTGCTGCTGCTGACCCCCCCCCCCCCCGCTCTTCTTCACTCCCACATTCATTACCATCCCCTCCTGTAATACTCTGCGCTGCTGCTGCCCCCCCCCGCTCTTCTTCACTCCCACAGTCATTCCCATCCCCTCCTGTAATACTCTGTGCTGCTGCTGACCCCCCCCCCCCCCGCTCTTCTTCACTCCCACAGTCATTACCATCCCCTCCTGTAATACTCTGTGCTGCTGCTGATCCCCCCCCCCGCTCTTCTTCACTCCCACAGTCATTAACCATCCCCTCCTGTAATACTCTGTGCTGCTGCTGACCCCCCCCCCCCCGCTCTTCTTCACTCCCACAGTCATTACATCCCCTCCTGTAATACTCTGTGCTGCTGCTGACCCCCCCCCCCCCCCCGCTCTTCTTCACTCCCACAGTCATTACCATCCCCTCCTGTAATACTCTGTGCTGCTGCTGATCCCCCCCCCCCCGCTCTTCTTCACTCCCACAGTCATTACCATCCCCTCCTGTAATACTCTGTGCTGCTGCTGATCCCCCCCCCCCCCGCTCTTCTTCACTCCCACAGTCATTACCATCCCCTCCTGTAATACTCTGTGCTGCTGCTGACCCCCCCCCCCCCCGCGCTCTTCTTCACTCCCACAGTCATTACCATCCCCTCCTGTAATACTCTGTGCTGCTGCTGACCCCCCCCCCGCTCTTCTTCACTCCCACAGTCATTACCATCCCCTCCTGTAATACTCTGTGCTGCTGCTGACCCCCCCCCCCCGCTCTTCTTCACTCCCACAGTCATTACCATCCCCTCCTGTAATACTCTGTGCTGCCCCCCCGCTCTTCTTCACTCCCACAGTCATTACCATCCCCTCCTGTAATACTCTGTGCTGCTGCTGACCCCCCCCCGCTCTTCTTCACTCCCACAGTCATTACCATCCCCTCCTGTAATACTCTGTGCTGCTGCTGACCCCCCCCCCCCCCGCTCTTCTTCACTCCCACAGTCATTACCATCCCCTCCTGTAATACTCTGTGCTGTTGGAGACCCCAACCCCCCCCCCCGCTCTTCTTCACTCCCACAGTCATTACCATCCCCTCCTGTAATACTCTGTGCTGCTGCTGACCCCCCCCCCCCCCCCGCTCTTCTTCACTCCCACAGTCATTACCATCCCCTCCTGTAATACTCTGTGCTGCTGCTGCCCCCCCCCCCCCGCTCTTCTTCACTCCCACAGTCATTACCATCCCCTCCTGTAATACTCTGTGCTGCTGACCCCCCCCCCCCCCCCCCCCCCCCCGCTCTTCTTCACTCCCACAGTCATTACCATCCCCTCCTGTAATACTCTGTGCTGTTGGAGACTGTCCTCCAGATCAGCAGCTGTCCCCTGAAGTCCTCTGTGCTGCTGTGAGAGGCTGTTACTTCTTTGGCCACAGATGAGTGCAGCAGATCAGGTGCACCGCATGGCGGTCCTCACCCACCTCTGTTTACGGATCCTCTTTATTTCGCTGCTGTTTAATCCCACTATCACCTTGTGTTTATTTATAGGAGACGTCGGCCGTTGCCAGCTCCGCGCCACCGACGCCAAGAAACATTTCATACAGTCGCCACATCGTTATCCCTGCTTTATTTCTGTGTTCACCTATACGCCCCATTTCTGCCTCCCCCGAAACCCCCCCACACACACACTGCCAACACCGCCACCATCCCAACCCCATAACTCTACTACAGCAATGTGCCGCTCATCCTGTGATAGAGAGGGGCGCTGTGCCCGTGTACTAGTGCTGCCAAACCATACACAACCGCCATGGTGACAAAACCGGGAGCGCCTTAATGTCTTCCGAGCTCAGAGGCCAAAGCTCCCTGGCAGCAACACGTAATATCATCCACAGAGCCGGGGGCCAGATCCAGAAGAGAAGCTCAGCCGTCTGCACTATTATAGCAGTTATATCCCCGCATATAGGAGCAGTATTATAGTAGTTATATTCTTGTATATAGGGGCAGTATTATAGTAGTTATATTCCTGTATATAGGAGCAGTATTATAGTAGTTATATCCCTGTATATAGGAGCAGTATTATAGTAGTATATTCCTGTATATAGGAGCAGTATTATAGTAGTTATATTCCTGTATATAGGAGCAGTATTATAGTAGTTATATTCCTGTATATAGGAGCAGTATTATAGTAGTTATATTCCTGTATATAGGGGGCAGTATTATAGTAGTTATATTCTTGTATATAGGGGCAGTATTATAGTAGATATATCCCTGTATATAGGAGCAGTATTATAGTAGTATATTCCTGTATATAGGAGCAGTATTATAGTAGTTATATCCCTGTATATAGGGAGCAGTATTATAGCAGTTATATCCCCGCATATAGGGAGCAGTATTATAGTAGTTATATTCTTGTATATAGGGGCAGTATTATAGCAGTTATATCCCTGTATATAGGGGCAGTATTATAGTAGATATATCCCTGTATATAGGAGCAGTATTATAGTAGTATATTCCTGTATATAGGAGCAGTATTGTAGTAGTATATTCCTGTATATAGTAGCAGTATTATAGTAGTTATATTCCTGTATATAGGAGCAGTATTATAGTAGTTATATTCCTGTATATAGGGGGCAGTATTATAGTAGTTATATTCCTGTATATAGGAGCAGTGTTATAGTAGTTATATTCCTGTATATAGGAGCAGTATTATAGTAGTATATCCCTGTATATAGGAGCAGTATTATAGTAGTTATATTCCTGTATATAGGGGGCAGTATTATAGTAGTTATATTTCTGTATATAGGAGCAGTATTATAGTAGTTATATCCCTGTATATAGGAGCAGTATTATAGCAGTTATATCCCCGCATATAGGGAGCAGTATTATAGTAGTTATATTCCTGTATATAGGAGCAGTATTATAGTAGTTATATTCCTGTATGTAGGAGCAGTATTATAGTAGTTATATTCCTGTATGTAGGAGCAGTATTATAGTAGTATATTCCTGTATAAAGGAGCAGTATTATAGTAGTTATATTCCTGTATATAGGGGGCAGTATTATAGTAGTTATATCCCTGTATATAAGGAGCAGTATTATAGTAGTTATATTCCTGTATATAGGGAGCAGTATTATAGTAGTTATATTCCTGTATATAGGAGCAGTATTATAGTAGTTATATTCCTGTATATAGGAGCAGTATTATAGTAGTATATTCCTGTATATAGGAGCAGTATTATAGTAGTATATCCCTGTATATAGGGAGCAGTATTATAGTAGTTATATTCCTGTATATAGGAGCAGTATTATAGTAGTATAGTCCTGTATATAGGGGGCAGTATTATAGTAGTTATATTCCTGTATATAGGAGCAGTATTATAGTAGTTATATCCCTGTATATAGGAGCAGTATTATAGTAGTATATCCCTGTATATAGGAGCAGTAGTATAGTAGTATATTCCTGTATATAGGAGCAGTATTATAGTAGTTATATTCCTGTATATAGGAGCAGTATTATAGTAGTTATATTCCTGTATATAGGAGCAGTATTATAGTAGTTATATTCCTGTATATAGGAGGCAATTTTTATTGGTATAAAACAAACATAAATACAGAAATACTTTTCCATCAGAATAAATAAAAAAAAAAAAATAATCATACAGTATCACTTATACTTTTGCAAAGGAAAATAAATTTATACTAATTGTAACTTAAGTCCAATTTAACTAAAGGGGAAAAGAAAAAGAAGTAAATAAATAAATAATAGCCTCCATGACAATATACAATATACAATACACTACAATACATTAATCCAGATGGACGTTCCTCCATAATTTAATGTTTTCCCCTTTTTTCCTGACCTCTAGTGCCTGGATCCACCTGAGCTCTGACAGAATGAGGGATATGGCTTTGGTGGGATTGAATGGCTCACTATGGACAGAGACTCGCGTTCTTGTTTGCCAATGATAATATTTGATCACAGAGATGATCAGATACAGGGTCCCCCGGTTGATGTTATTCCCACTAGATGTGACCCCATAGATGATTTCCGGGTATTTCAGGGACTGTAATGTGGGGATCTGTAGCTCGGCTGATATGTCACACCAGATTTTCCGTCCACCCCAACACTCTGAGATGAAGTGATCCATAGTCTCCTCCTGCTGACAACCCAAGGGACACATGCGATCTGACACACTGAGGAACTTAAGGTTTCCCCTGACAAAAAGCTTCCCCTGTAATGACAGCCAAGCGATATCCCAGAATTTAGGGGGGAGCCGCGGACCATTGAGAAGCCTCAGACTGTCCTGCAGGGTTGTGGTTGGACAGTCTCTAAGTGCAGGCTGTACACTGTAGAACGTCTTACACACTCTGGAGTATAGATCTTTCCTGGTTTTACTCTCTATGAAACACTTATCAATACTCCATTTCTTGAGACATCGTATACCGTACTCCAGATACTGGGGAAGGTGTCCAGGAGTCAATCTGCCCCTCTTGAGACTGCCGCCTCGCATCCAAGGTTCTGCAAAAGGCAATATCCAGTCCCTGACACTATTCACCCACAGAGGACTGTTATTTGAGTCCAGGCAACCAAAATTGACTTTAAGAAACATGGAGTCAAAGAACACCCTTGGATTTAACATATCTAGCCCACCCTCTCTCCTCTGCAGGTAAGTTACCCCTCTTTTTACTGGATTCAACCTGTTCCCCCATAAGAGCTGGAAGAACAGGCTAAAGAGCCTAGCCGAGAAAGATTCTGGCAAAGGAAAGACGACAGAGACGTACAAGAAGACGGGGACCAGGTAAGTCTTCAACATTGAGATCCGCTCTCTATAGGTCAGCCTCCAGTTCTTCCACCGCTGAACCTTTACATTTCCGGCATCCAACTTCTCTTCCCAATTTAACCTGGAATTATCGTCCCTCCCGAATTTAACCCCAAGGATCTTAATATGGGTGGAGGCCTTGGCAAACTGCGGCAGATCAAAATCTGGGTCTGTACTCAATGTCCAGAGAGCTTGACTCTTCTCAAGGTTGACCAGAGACCCTGAGGCCTCCGAGTAGCTTCTGATGGCTGCAGACAACATCTCCACCTCACGAGGCTCAGATATTACTACAGTCACATCATCCGCATAGGCAACAACATCCAGGGGCAAGCAATGGGGGACCGCTACCCCCTGAAAACCACACCGCTGCAGTGATCTCAGGAACGGATCGATAGCAAACACATACAGCAGTGGACTCAGCGGGCAACCTTGTCGCACCCCTGCCTCAACCCTGAACGTGCCACCTTGCCAACCATTGATCAGAGGAAAGCTCTCAGCCTCACAGTACAAAGTCTTCAACCAATTTATGAATTGTCCCGGAATACCGTACTTTGATAAAGTGGCCCATAGATACGCATGATCTACTCTGTCAAAGGCTTTAGCCTGGTCAAGACCTACAACATATCTCCCACACCCAAGGGCTTTACATCTCTCAAACATCTCCCTGATAGAGAGCACCGCTCCAGAGATGTTCCGCCCTTTTACCGTGCCATACTGACAGCCTGCCAACAGTGCCGGGGACAAACAAACTAATCTAGAAAACAGAATTTTTGCCAGAATTTTCCTGTCGACATTCAAGAGGGCAATTGGCCTCCAGTTCTTGATGTCGCTAGGGTCTTTACCTTTAGACAGCAGAATTAGAGATGAGACCCTCATGGATGGAGGCATCAGGTGATTTTCTAGACAATTCCTATAAACATCCACGAGGATTGGAGCCAAGAGGTCTCTAAATTTCTTATAAAATTCTGCTGTTATCCCATCTGGACCTGGTGCCTTCTTCAGATGTAACTTATCAATGGCCTCTTTGACCTCCTCCACCGATAATTCTGCTGTCAAAGGAAAAAAGTCCAAATCATTAGTATCAGAGAGTGGAGTTGCCTCCAAGAATTGGGTCACTTTTTCCTTATCCAAAGCCTTCCTCTGAAACAAGTCAGTATAGTAGGATCTCACGACCCCCAGGATACCCTCCCGCGATTCCTGCAAAACACCCTGGGAGTCAGTGAGACCAGTGACAGATTTCTTTGCCACACGCTCCCGGCAACTCTCGAAGGGATCAGGAGACCCTAAGGACCCATAATCCCGTTCAACTACCAGGGAGGTATACCTACTGTACTGATACTGCCTCATCTCAGATTTCAGTCGGTCAATCCTTTGTTGGTCATCCCCTCCCGCCGAATAGAGTGACTCCAATTCTTTGCGCAGTCTTAGATACTGGCCATACTTACTCTTCCCTCTTTTAATAGACAGTTTCTTCAAGAGGGAGCGGATCTCCTCCTTGACATCCTCCCACCAGTCAGCCACACTGTCATAAAAATCCACTCTCTCAAGTTGGTTCTGAAAGAAGGAGTGAACACAACGCTGGACATAAACGTCATCCAGGAGGCTGGAATTAAGTTTCCATAACCCCCTACCAAGATCTGGGCGTTTTGCGACTCCCAGACAGAAACACAAGGCCAGGTGGTCGGAGTATGGGACGGCTTTCTCATTTATCCCGCTAACAGTTTCTGTGGGATTCACAAACGCCAGATCTATTCTACTCCTCCTGTCACCACAGCAGTATGTGAATTTCGGCCTCCTTCCACCCTGTGTAAAGACATCACTCAGTCCAGCCTGCAAAATGATATTATTAAGGACTGTAGAGTCCCTGACCACAGCTCTGCCAGAGGACCTGTCACCTGATGACCGGGCAACGTTAAAGTCTCCAGCTAATACAACGGGAATAGAGGTAAAGAGGTATGGCTTCAACTCATTAAAGACATGGATCCTTTCAGTCACTGTCTGTGGGCCATAGATGTTAATAAGCCTGAG
The DNA here is from genome assembly GCA_027789725.1 of Dendropsophus ebraccatus. NCBI lineage: Eukaryota > Metazoa > Chordata > Amphibia > Anura > Hylidae > Dendropsophus > Dendropsophus ebraccatus. The sequence continues at coordinate 1,384,492 of JAQFWZ010000053.1, forward strand.
CCGTCTGCCATGGACAGTGACCTCAAGGACCAGACACCTCCCCATAACAACCTCTGTCATCCTATGTACAGTCACGTCAGTGGTGTTAAACAATATGGCTACTCCCGCATAAGGCTCTGCAGCCAGTGACCAGAAGGATGGACCAGACGTCCAATCTCTCTGGGCCTCAGACAACAGTCCAGATGACGTTAGACGTGTCTCTTGCAAGAAGATGACATCAGCATTAAGGTGTTTCAGATGGTCGTATACTGTATGTCTCGTCCTTCTTACTTTTATACTGTTGGCATTACTAGAGATGATATTTAATGTGAACCCAGCCATGAGAAGACAATAGAGGAAGACCATATACGTGACTGCCATCATCACATGTCAGAGTCGCTGTCTCTACCTCCAGTCTCCATATCTGACTGTGTCGGAGTCTCTATAGTGGGGGTTTTCTTTTTTGTGCGGGGGAGCCCTGTGTCCTCTTCACACTCTTTGTCAATCCTTTCTAGGTCTTTCTCATAGTCACCATCTGATTCTGAGAGGACATCATACCTATTAGATAAGACCATGACTCCATCACTGCTAGTGACTGTTTTTTTGGCCCTCTGGCCTGCACTGGGACTCTCCTCAGGTTTGCGGGTGGACGGGTCTTTTTTCTTCCTCTTGTTACTCTTTATTTCCTCAAAAACAGATGGTGACATAGAGGAGACTACTTGTGGATGCTGCTGGTCTGAGGTGGCCTGTGTGTGTCCTTGCACCCCCTCTGTGCGTCTCTGTACCCCTGCTGTGTGTGCTTGCACCCCCTCTGATGATGGACCTGGTGTTACATTGTCTGACCCCTGCTGGACCTCCTGTCTGGTCAGTACTGTCCCTGATATTAGAGCCTCCTCCTCTAAGACATCTGTCGCTGCCAGCAAGTCCTGGTCAGGGAGATCTCCACATATATTGTGCCAGGCATCTGGGCATTCCCTGTGCGGGTGGCCAATCCTACCACATAGGTTACAGCGGATGTTTTTACAGATGGAACTGACATGGCCGACCTCCCCACACAGGTTGCACCTCAGCACCGTGCACACATTCGCCACATGACCCAGTTTACCACACTTGAAACATTTCCTGGGCTGCCCAGGATAGAAACAGACCCCCTTCTCTCTCCCAATGAAGAAGGAATTGGGGAGATGCAGCGTGATGTTATTGTGCTGGCGTAGTTTCACCAGTGCCCGCCACCCTCCAGTCCAGATCCCATCATCATCACGGGCTTTGGTGAGGTCAGATATGAGGTCACAGTGTCGTCTGAGCCATACCACTATATCTTGGGGGGGAACAGACTCATTCCAGAAAATTATATTTACAGTAGCGGTATCAGGCTTAGAAATGGGAATGAGGATGAAATTTTTCCAGCCCTCTGTGTCCCTAAACCTGGGAAACTGCGCCCAAAACCGATCCAGACTGGACATGAGCTTAAAGCTAACGTCATAGCCCTGTCTGTCTGGAAGGTTTATTACGGCCAGGATGTCTGCTGGTGTAAACCCCATCTGGTGGCACAGGAGCTCCCGGATGACTAGTCTCCTGGCTGGGAGGTCTTCCTTGTTGCCCTTATGCTTGAACCTCACCACGTTCCTCCTCTTAAACGCCTGGCCGGTATAATGGGCACTGGGGGTGAATGATGGAGCACCCCGACTCCAGGCATTTCTGGGAGGTTCCTGACGGGGGGCACTCTCAGGGGGTTTAGGGTGGGGATCTGTACTAGAGGGGGCAGCCTCAACCTGTGGGGGTAATGGAGGGAAATCACATGTAACATTATTTTCTATCTCCACCACCCCATCTACCATGGCATCATCAGATGGTTCCATCTCCCACACAGACTGCGTATCCCCTCCAACCCCTGACCCCTCAGGTACACCATGAGCACCACTACTGTCCACAGTCTGACACCCAGATGACTGTCCACTGTTGACTGGGACTTGTGGTGCAAATGCTGTTATTCCTGGGACTTGTAGTCCATGTGCTGCTGTTTGAGGGAAAGGTAAACCATGACCTCCATCACTGTCCACAGTCTTACACACAGATGACTCTCCATTATCCTGCTGCTGTGCAGTGTTGGCTGGGACTTGTAGTGCCTTTGCTGTTACTCCTGGAACTTGTAGTCCATGTGCTGCTGCCTGAGGGTCAGACACAGCATGATCACCATTACTAGCCACAGTCTCACACATTGATGACTCTAAACTGTCCTGCTGCCGTGCTGTGTTGGCTGGGACTTGTAGTGCATGTGTAGTCTGAGGGATAGGTTGTTGCTCAGGGACGGCCAGAGATGTTTGTGGCTGCTGTTGTCCCTGCTGGTGTTTCTTGCCCTCCTGGAACACAAAGCTTGGGGCCTGCAGGATGACACGGGGCCCTCGCTGGGACATAGACGCAGCGTCTGAGGGTCTGGACTGGGATGATACAGTCTGAGCTTGGGCAGCAAAGCGTTCCTGGTTGTGGTAAGTCTCAGCCAGAGGCCCCATCCTCTCCAGGACACAGTCCATCTCCCTCACCACCTCAGCCAGCTCAATGCTCAGTGAGTGCAGCTTAGCATCATACAGGGTGTTACTCTCAGGGTTGACAGTTTTAAGGTTGTAAATACAGTCTATTTGTAACTGCAGCATTTGTTTATGGTGTTTAAGCTCCCCCATCCTCCTTACCAGACCTGGGATCTCCTCCGCCATCTGCAGCTCAGGTGCTCTCTGTGGCTCCTTCTCTGCTGGTGCTGCTGGTCTCTCTGGCTTCTCCACAGGTGTTGGTCTCTGTGGTCTCTCAGGCTGTTTGCTATCACCTGGTTCCAGCTTTGCTGCAGATCTGGTCTTGCTGTGACCCACCATCCTGGAGACCATCACCTGCTGCCTGATGTTCTCCTGCAGGGTCTGTCTCTCCAGAGATGTCCTCTTCTGTCTGGGTGCAGGAGTGGGGGGCTGTGCACCTGCTGCTTCTCCTGTTTGTCTCACCATGCACTCACTTTGCTGGCTTGGCTTTGGGCTTCCTGCTGCTGCTGTTTCTTTAGTTGTCTTTCTGACTTCCATCTTCAAATCTTTCTTTACTATACTTGTGCCGCTTACATTCTCACTGCTGCTTTGCTTGCTTGACACTCTGGGATTTTCATCCACTGTAGAATGCTGGGTGTTGTCTCCCAGTGTAGGCCTTGGAGCCTGGGCCTCGCTTGGGGAGCTTCCCCACCCAGGGTGGCCCCGCCCTGGGCTTTCTCCAGGCATCAGAGCAATGCAGGAGAGCTACCAACACACGTCCTCACAGGTAGGAGGCAGTATTATAGTAGATATATCCCTGTATATAGGAGCAGTATTATAGTAGTATATTCCTGTATATAGGAGCAGTATTGTAGTAGTATATTCCTGTATATAGTAGCAGTATTATAGTAGTTATATTCCTGTATATAGGAGCAGTATTATAGTAGTTATATTCCTGTATATAGGGGGCAGTATTATAGTAGTTATATTCCTGTATATAGGAGCAGTGTTATAGTAGTTATATTCCTGTATATAGGAGCAGTATTATAGTAGTATATCCCTGTATATAGGAGCAGTATTATAGTAGTTATATTCCTGTATATAGGGGGCAGTATTATAGTAGTTATATTTCTGTATATAGGAGCAGTATTATAGTAGTTATATCCCTGTATATAGGAGCAGTATTATAGCAGTTATATCCCCGCATATAGGGAGCAGTATTATAGTAGTTATATTCCTGTATATAGGAGCAGTATTATAGTAGTTATATTCCTGTATGTAGGAGCAGTATTATAGTAGTTATATTCCTGTATGTAGGAGCAGTATTATAGTAGTATATTCCTGTATAAAGGAGCAGTATTATAGTAGTTATATTCCTGTATATAGGGGGCAGTATTATAGTAGTTATATCCCTGTATATAAGGAGCAGTATTATAGTAGTTATATTCCTGTATATAGGGAGCAGTATTATAGTAGTTATATTCCTGTATATAGGAGCAGTATTATAGTAGTTATATTCCTGTATATAGGAGCAGTATTATAGTAGTATATTCCTGTATATAGGAGCAGTATTATAGTAGTATATCCCTGTATATAGGGAGCAGTATTATAGTAGTTATATTCCTGTATATAGGAGCAGTATTATAGTAGTATAGTCCTGTATATAGGGGGCAGTATTATAGTAGTTATATTCCTGTATATAGGAGCAGTATTATAGTAGTTATATCCCTGTATATAGGAGCAGTATTATAGTAGTATATCCCTGTATATAGGAGCAGTAGTATAGTAGTATATTCCTGTATATAGGAGCAGTATTATAGTAGTTATATTCCTGTATATAGGAGCAGTATTATAGTAGTTATATTCCTGTATATAGGAGCAGTATTATAGTAGTTATATTCCTGTATATAGGAGGCAGTATTATAGTAGTTATATTCCTGTATATAGGAGGCAGTATTATAGTAGTTATATTCCTGTATATACGGAGCAGTATTATAGTAGTTATATTCCTGTATATAGGAGCAGTATTATAGTAGTTATATCCCTGTATATAGGAGCAGTATTATAGTAGTTATATTCCTGTATATAGGAGCAGTATTATAGTAGTTATATTCCTGTATATAGGGGGCAGTATTATAGTAGTATATTCCTGTATATAGGAGCAGTATTATAGTAGTATATCCCTGTATATAGGAGCAGTATTATAGTAGTATATTCCTGTATATAGGAGCAGTATTATAGTAGTATATTCCTGTATATAGGAGCAGTATTATAGTAGTATATCCCTGTATATAGGGATCAGTATTATAGTAGTTATATCCCTGTATATAGGAGCAGTATTATAGTAGTTATATTCCTGTATATAGGGGGCAGTATTATAGTAGTTATATTTCTGTATATAGGAGCAGTATTATAGTAGTTATATTCCTGTATACAGGAGCAGTATTATAGTAGTTATATCCCTGTATATAGGGAGCAGTATTATAGTAGTTATATTCCTGTATATAGGGGGCAGTATTATAGTAGTATATACCTGTATATAGCGGCAGTATTATAGTAGTATATTACTGTATATAGGAGCAGTATTATAGTAGTATATCCCTGTATATAGGAGCAGTATTATAGTAGTATATTCCTGTATATAGGAGCAGTATTATAGTAGTATATTCCTGTATATAGAGAGCAGTATTATAGTAGTTATATTCCTGTATATAGGAGCAGTATTATAGTAGTATATCCCTGTATATAGGAGCAGTATTATAGTAGTATATCCCTGTATATAGGGATCAGTATTATAGTAGTATATCCCTGTATATAGGAGTAGTATTATAGTAGTATATCCCTGTATATAGGAGCAGTATTATAGTAGTATATTCCTGTATATAGGAGCAGTATTATAGTAGTATATTCCTGTATATAGGGGGCAGTATTATAGTAGTATATTCCTGTATATAGGAGCAGTATTATAGTAGTATATTCCTGTATATAGGAGCAGTATTATAGTAGTATATTCCTGTATATAGGGGGCAGTATTATAGTAGTATATTCCTGTATATAGGGGGCAGTATTATAGTAGTATTTCCCTGTATATAGGGATCAGTATTATAGTAGTATATCCCTGTATATAGGAGCAGTATTATAGTAGTATATTCCTGTATATAGGGGGCAGTATTATAGTAGTATATTCCTGTATATAGGGGGCAGTATTATAGTAGTATTTCCCTGTATATAGGGATCAGTATTATAGTAGTATATCCCTGTATATAGGGATCAGTATTATAGTAGTTATATTCCTGTATACACAGTAGTATAATGGTACATCATAGCTGCTGTCAGGAGTACATGACGGTGATGAATATGTAGATAAGTATGTGACCCTCTTTGGCTGTTGCTGTGATGGGGCAGGTGTTGCGTTCTTTGTGTTGCGTTCTGTGATTTGTGACCTGGGTGACAGGGATATCAGTGATCTGTTGGCGCTCACCTCCTCCAGGTGCTTTAGAGATGATGCCGCTAGTCCTCCGTCTCCATTCTGCTCTGGCTCAGGATACATGTGTAATTATATGTGAAGACACACGACTAATTGTGGTCGTGTGTGAACAAGTTTCTGGGGTTCTGCTGATCATCTCTGTCAGTATATAAATCCGCATCTGGATCAGTCTGCACTTATTCTGTATTATCAGGGGTCCACTCAAGGAGGATGGGGTCCAGTCTATGGGGGTGGGATCAGTCTATGGGGGTCAGATCAGTCTATAGGGGTTGGATCATTCTATGAGGGTGGGGTCCAGTCTAGGAAGATGGGGTCCAGTCTATGGGGGTGGGATCAGTCTATGAGGATGGGGTCCAGTCTATGGGGGTGGGATCAGTCTATGAGGATGGGGTCCAGTTTATGGGGGCGGGATCAGTCTATGAAGATGGGTTTAGTCTATGGGGTTGGATCAGTCTATGAGGATGTGATCCAGTCTATGAGGATGTGATCCAGTCTATGAGGGTGGGGTCCAGTCTATGACGAGGGGATCAGTCTATGAGGGTGGGGTCCAATCTATGAGGAGGGGGTCCAATCTATGGGGGTGGGATCAGTCTATGGGGGTGGGGTCCAATCTATGAGGAGGGGGTCCAATCTATGAGGAGGGGGTCCAATCTGTGGGGGCAGGATCAGTCTATGGGGGTGGGATCAGTCTATAGGGGTGGGATCAATCTATGAGGAGGGGGTCGAATCTATGAGGGTGAGATCAGTCTATGAGGGTGGGGTCCAGTCTATGAGGATGGGTCCAGTCTATGAGGATGGGTCCAGTCTATGAGGATTAGGTCCAGTCTATGGGAGTGGGATCAGTCTATGGGGGTGGGATCAGTCTATGAGGATTGGGTCCAGTCTATGAGGATGGGTCCAGTCTATGAGGATGGGTCCAGTCTATGGGGGTGGGATCAGTCTATGAGGATTAGGTCCAGTCTATGGGAGTGGGTCCAGTCTATGGGAGTGGGATCAGTCTATGGGGGTGGGATCAGTCTATGAGGATTGGGTCCAGTCTATGGGGGTGGGATCAGTCTATGAGGATTGGGTCCAGTCTATGGGGGTGGGATCAGTCTATGAGGATTGGGTCCAGTCTATGGGGGTGGGATCAGTCTATGAGGATTGGGTCCAGTCTATGGGAGTGCGATCAGTCTATGGGGGTGGGGTCCAGTCTATGGGGGTGGGATCAGTCTATGGGGGTGGGGTGCAGTTTATGGGGGTGGGATCAGTCTATAGCGGTGGGATCAGTCTATGAGGAGGGGGTCCAGTCTATGGGGATCGGATCAGTCTGTGCCGATGGGATCAGTCTATGGCGGTGGGATCAGTCTATGTAGCTATGGGGGTGCAGGGGGCAGCCATGACTGTGCAAGGGCTACTGAGATGGTCAGTGGGGCAGCTATGGGGTACAGGGGCTACTGAGAGAGGGGAAGCTATAAATCACTGGTCAGACCACACATGGTGTATACTGTATACGACACGGGTATATAGGAAGTACGCTGCCAGTTACAGCCAGAGCTGAACTCACTATTTTGCTGTGACATCACGTCTTATAGTCTATGCAAAGAAGGGGTCCGTGGAGCCTCAGTTGCGAGTCTCCACGGTGGTTTGGTGCTCTCCCCACTAGGAGGCGCCCCTTGGCAATGGGCTTCCTTCTCTGGAGAGAGGGATATCTGGCTATTCCCGTGTTTTGAGACTCGTAACTGAGGCTCCACGGACCCTTCTTTGCATATTCTAATTTCAGTGATTGTTGTGTTTTGTTGGTCTAATATACGTCTTATAGTCTAGTCACCTCCAGAGCTCAACTCACTATTCTGCTGTTACATCTCACACGAGCAATGATCTTGGAAATGGTGAGAACTCTCAATACAACAGTTCTAGAACTTTCCATTCTACAGTAAGCTTTATTTACATAGGACTGCAGCCAGTGATAAGGGAAAGTGGAGATAACATAGAATTAACATTGAGAACCGATCCCCAGCAGGTGTATGTGTATATATATGTATATATATATATATATATATATATATATACACACACACAGTATATTAGTATATCAGTAGTGTCGCGTAGGTGCAGTGTGTCCGTAGTGTCGTGTAGGTGCAATTGAGTGTGCCAGTAGTGTTGTGTTTGTGCAGTGTGTAGGTGCAGTATATATGCAGTGTATAGATGCAGTGTGGGTATAGGTGCAGTGTATAGATGCAGTGTATGGCTATGTTCACACTACGTATCTTTCCGGCCGTAGTGCGAACCGTGAATATACGCACGTAGTTTTGAGGTTGATGCGTTCGCTGGGAAGTATACGATATACGGCCGCACAGTGCACACTACGTATGAGCTTACGGCCGGATCGTATACGCCGCCGTGAAAAATGAACACGACCATTGTTTGAGGACGGAAATGTAGAAACTCACGGCCGTGGATTTCCATGCGGTCCCGTACGGAGAACTTATTTCAGCCAAATTGAACTTGATTTTTCGATCCAAAAGGTTCTGTGAGTTTTATTGGGCGAAGATTTCCAAGTAAATGACCTGCCTCAGATCGCTCCGAAACAAGCTAGGGAAGCAGAACTCTACTACGGGCGTATGTTCACGGTTCGCCCGTATGTTCGCAATCCGGCTGCATGTCTATTTTTCCCACGGCCGTACATTCAGCCGCACATGTACGGCTGCGTACGAACTACGGCCAGACTCATTCGTAGTGTGAACATAGCCTAAAGGTGTAGTGTGTAGGTGCAGTGTGTAGGTGCCGTGTATAGATGCAGTGTATAGTTGTGTACAGTATGTAGGTGCAGTGAGTCCCCGGCCTGTATGTATTAGCTGGGAGGGGTGAGGGTGTCTGGCAGCAGTGCGTAGGTGCAGTGTATAGATGCAGTGTATAGTTGTGTACAGTATGTAGGTGCAGTGAGTCCCCGGCCTGTATGTATTAGCTGGGAGGGGTGAGGGTGTCTGGCAGCAGTGCGTAGGTGCAGTGTATAGGTGAAGTGTATAGATGCAGTGTGTAGGGGAAGGGTATAGGTGCAGTGTGTAGGTGCTGTGTATAGATGTATACAGTGTGTAAGTGCAGTGTATAGGTGCAGTGTGTAGGTGCAGTGTGTAGGTGCCGTGTATAGATGTATACAGTGTGTAAGTGCAGTGTATAGAAGCAGTGTGTAGATGTAGTGTATAGTTGTGTACAGTGTGTAGGTGCAGTGTATAGATGTAGTGTATAGTTCTGTACAGTGTGTAGGTGCCGTGTATAGATGTATACAGTGTGTAAGTGCAGTGTATAGATGTAGTGTGTAGGTGCAGTGTATAGAAGCAGTGTGTAGATGCAGTGTATAGTTGTGTACAGTGTGTAGGTGCAGTGAGTCCCCGGCCTGTATGTATTAGCTGGGAGGGGTGAGGGTGTCTGGCAGCAGTGCGTAGGTGCAGTGTATAGGTGAAGTGTATAGATGCAGTGTGTAGGGGAAGGGTATAGGTGCAGTGTGTAGGTGCTGTGTATAGATGTATACAGTGTGTAAGTGCAGTGTATAGGTGCAGTGTGTAGGTGCAGTGTGTAGGTGCCGTGTATAGATGTATACAGTGTGTAAGTGCAGTGTATAGAAGCAGTGTGTAGATATAGTGTATAGTTGTGTACAGTGTGTAGGTGCAGTGTATAGATGTAGTGTATAGTTCTGTACAGTGTGTAGGTGCCGTGTATAGATGTATACAGTGTGTAAGTGCAGTGTATAGATGTAGTGTGTAGGTGCAGTGTATAGAAGCAGTGTGTAGATGCAGTGTATAGTTGTGTACAGTGTGTAGGTGCAGTGAGTCCCCGGCCTGTATGTATTAGCTGGGAGGGGTGAGGGTGTCTGGCAGCAGTGCGTAGGTGCAGTGTATAGGTGAAGTGTATAGATGCAGTGTGTAGGGGAAGGGTATAGGTGCAGTGTGTAGGTGCTGTGTATAGATGTATACAGTGTGTAAGTGCAGTGTATAGGTGCAGTGTGTAGGTGCAGTGTGTAGGTGCCGTGTATAGATGTATACAGTGTGTAAGTGCAGTGTATAGAAGCAGTGTGTAGATATAGTGTATAGTTGTGTACAGTGTGTAGGTGCAGTGTATAGATGTAGTGTATAGTTCTGTACAGTGTGTAGGTGCCGTGTATAGATGTATACAGTGTGTAAGTGCAGTGTATAGATGTAGTGTGTAGGTGCAGTGTATAGAAGCAGTGTGTAGATGCAGTGTATAGTTGTGTACAGTGTGTAGGTGCAGTGTGTAGGTGCACTGTATAGTTGTGTACAGTGTGTAGGTGCAGTGTATAGTTGTGTACAGTGTGTAGGTGCAGTGTATAGTTGTATACAGTGTGTAGGTGCAGTGTATAGATGCAGTGTGTAGGTGAAGTGTATAGGTGCAGTGTGTAGATGCAGTGTGTAGGTGAAGTGTATAGATGCAGTGTGTAGGTGAAGTGTATAGATGAAGTGTATAGATGCAGTGTGTAGGTGAAGTGTATAGATGCAGTGTGTAGGTGAAGTGTATAGATGCAGTGTGTAGGTGAAGTGTATAGATGCCGTGTGTAGGTGAAGTCTATAGGTGCAGTGTGTAGATGCAGTGCATAGTTGTGTACAGTGTGTAGGTGCAGTGTGTAGATGCAGTGTGTAGGTGCAGTGTATAGATGCCGTGTGTAGGTGAAGTCTATAGGTGCAGTGTGTAGATGCAGTGCATAGTTGTGTACAGTGTGTAGGTGCAGTGTATAGTTGTGTACAGTGTGTAGGTGCAGTGTGTAGGTGCAGTGTATAGTTGTGTACAGTGTGTAGGTGCAGTGTATAGTTTTGTACAGTGTGTAGGTGCAGTGTATAGATGCAGTGTGTAGGTGCAGTGTATAGAAGCAGTGTGTAGATGCAGTGTATAGTTGTGTACAGTGTGTAGGTGCAGTGTGTAGGTGCAGTGTATAGTTGTGTACAGTGTGTAGGTGCAGTGTATAGTTGTGTACAGTGTGTAGGTGCAGTGTATAGTTGTGTACAGTGTGTAGGTGCAGTGTATAGTTGTATACAGTGTGTAGGTGCAGTGTATAGATGCAGTGTGTAGGTGAAGTGTATAGGTGCAGTGTGTAGATGCAGTGTGTAGGTGAAGTGTATAGATGCAGTGTGTAGGTGAAGTGTATAGATGCAGTGTGTAGGTGAAGTGTATAGATGAAGTGTATAGATGCAGTGTGTAGGTGAAGTGTATAGATGCAGTGTGTAGGTGAAGTGTATAGATGCAGTGTGTAGGTGAAGTGTATAGATGCCGTGTGTAGGTGAAGTCTATAGGTGCAGTGTGTAGGTGAAGTGTATAGATGAAGTGTATAGATGAAGTGTATAGATGCAGTGTGTAGGTGAAGTGTATAGATGCAGTGTGTAGGTGAAGTGTATAGATGCCGTGTGTAGGTGCAGTGCATAGTTGTGTACAGTGTGTAGGTGCAGTGTGTAGATGCAGTGTGTAGGTGCAGTGTATAGATGCAGTGTATAGATTTAGTGTATAGTTGTGTACAGTGTGTAGTGCACCTACACACTGTACACAACTATACACTAAATCTATACACTGCATCTATACACTGCACCTACACACTGCTGCCAGACACCCTCCCCCTCCCAGCTAATACATACAGGCCGGGGACCCACTGCACCTACACACTGTGCACCACTATACACTGCATCTATACACTGCATCTATACATGACACCTACACACTGTACACAACTATACACTGCATCTATACACTGCACCTACACACTGCTGCCAGACACCCTCCCCCTCCCAGCTAATACATACAGGCCGGGGACCCACTGCACCTACACACTGTGCACCACTATACACTGCATCTATACACTGCATCTATACATGACACCTACACACTGCACCTACACACTGTACACAACTATACACTGCATCTATACACTGCACACAACGATACACTGCATACTGTACACTGCACCTACACACTGCATCTGTATAGTGTATAGTACAGTGTATAGATGTGTACAGTGTGTAGGTGCAGTGTATAGATGTAGTGTATAGTTTTGTGCAGTGTATAGATGCAGTGTATAGTTGTGTGCAGTGTGTTGGTGCAGTGCATAGGTGCAGTGTATAGTTCTGTACAGTGTGTAGGTGCAGTGTATAGTTGTGTACAGTGTATAGGTGCCGTGTATAGATGCAGTGTATAGATGCAGTGTATAGTGGTGCACAGTGTGTAGGTGCAGTGTATAGATGCAGTGTGTAGTTGTGTACAGTGTGTAGATGCAGTGTGTAGGTGCAGTGTATAGTTGTATACAGTATGTAGGTGCAGTGGGTCCCCGGCCTGTATGTATTAGCTGGGAGGGGGGAGGGTGTCTGGCAGCAGTGTATAGATGCAGTGTATAGTTGTGTACAGTGTGTAGGTGCAGTGTATGTATTAGCTGGGAGGGTGTCTGGCAGCACTGTATAAATGCAGTGTATAGATGCAGTGTATAGTTGTGTACAGTGTGTAGGTGCAGTGTATGTATTAGCTGGGAGGGGGGAGGGTGTCTGGCAGCAGTGTGTAGGTGCAGTGTATAGATGGGTACAGTGTGTAGGTGCAATGTATAGTTGTATACAGTGTGTAGGTGCAGTGTATAGATGCAGTGTGTAGGTGCAGTGTATAGTTGTATACAGTGTATAGATGCAGTGTATAGGTTTACAGTGTGTAGGTGCAGTGTATAGATGCAGTGTGTAGGTGCAGTGTATAGATGCAGTGTACAGTGTGTAGGTGCAGTGTATGTATTAGCTGGGAGGGTGTCTGGCAGCAGTGTATAGATGCAGTGTGTAGTTGTGTACAGTGTGTAGGTGCAGTGTATGTATTAGCTGGGAGGGGGAGGGTGTCTGGCAGCAGTGTATAGATGCAGTGTGTAGTTGTGTACAGTGTGTAGGTGCAGTGTATGTATTAGCTGGGAGGGGGAGGGTGTCTGGCAGCAGTGTATAGATGCAGTGTGTAGTTGTGTACAGTGTGTAGGTGCAGTGTATGTATTAGCTGGGAGGGGGAGGGTGTCTGGCAGCAGTGTATAGATGCAGTGTGTAGTTGTGTACAGTGTGTAGGTGCAGTGTATGTATTAGCTGGGAGGGGGAGGGTGTCTGGCAGCAGTGTATAGATGCAGTGTGTAGTTGTGTACAGTGTGTAGGTGCAGTGTATGTATCAGCTGGGAGGGGGAGGGTGTCTGGCAGCAGTGTATAGATGCAGTGTGTAGTTGTGTACAGTGTGTAGGTGCAGTGTATGTATTAGCTGGGAGGGGGAGGGTGTCTGGCAGCAGTGTATAGATGCAGTGTGTAGTTGTGTACAGTGTGTAGGTGCAGTGTATGTATTAGCTGGGAGGGGGGAGGGTGCCTGGCAGCAGTGTATAGATGTAGTGTATAGATGCAGTGTGTAGTTGTGTACAGTGTGTAGGTGCAGTGTATGTATTAGCTGGGAGGGGGAGGGTGTCTGGCAGCAGTGTATAGATGCAGTGTGTAGTTGTGTACAGTGTGTAGGTGCAGTGTATGTATTAGCTGGGAGGGGGGAGGGTGTCTGGCAGCAGTGTATAGATGCAGTGTGTAGTTGTGTACAGTGTGTAGGTGCAGTGTATGTATTAGCTGGGAGGGTGAGGGTGCCTGGCAGCAGTGTATAGATGCAGTGTGTAGTTGTGTACAGTGTGTAGGTGCAGTGTATGTATTAGCTGGGAGGGGGAGGGTGTCTGGCAGCAGTGTATAGATGCAGTGTGTAGTTGTGTACAGTGTGTAGGTGCAGTGTATGTATTAGCTGGGAGGGGGAGGGTGTCTGGCAGCAGTGTATAGATGCAGTGTGTAGTTGTGTACAGTGTGTAGGTGCAGTGTATGTATTAGCTGGGAGGGGGAGGGTGTCTGGCAGCAGTGAAGCACTTGGCTGTGCCCCTGGGCTGCACCTCTGTGGAGCTCTTGGCCGGCTCCCATCCTCTGGGCTCAGGTTTCAGGCTGGAGGGAGGGGTTGGCGCTGGGATCTGAGCCGCCTGGCACTGCTCCGCACTCTCTCACATTTCTGTTTTTCTTCTCAATTCGCTCTGTGAGTTTTTTGAGTTTTTCCAAAGCAGAAGCCTGAGGAGCCGGAGCTGAAATCCACTATGCTGAGCTGCGGGGCTGTTACAGTGGGAAGGTGAAGGTAAGAGGGGCACAGAGCCTGGGCATCCAGTGATGGAGAAGGGTCAGGGGGCACAGAGCCCAGGCACCAGTGATGGAGAAGGGTCGGGGGGCACAGAGCCCGGGCACCAGTGATGGAGAAGGGTCGGGGGCACAGAGCCCGGGCACCAGTGATGGAGAAGGGTCGGGGGGCACAGAGCCCAGGCACCAGTGATGGAGAAGGGTCGGGGGGCACTGAGTCAGGGCACCAGTGATGGAGAAGGGTCGGGGGGCACAGAGCCCGGGCACCAGTGATGGAGAAGGGTCGGGGGGCACAGAGCCCGGGCACCAGTGATGGAGAAGGATCAGGGGGCACAGAGCCCGGGCACCAGTGATGGAGAAGGGTCGGGGGGCACAGAGCCCAGGCACCAGTGATGGAGAAGGGTCGGGGCCACAGAGCCCGGGCACCAGTGATGGAGAAGGGTCGGGGGGCACAGAGTCCGGGCACCAGTGATGGAGAAGGGTCAGGGGGCACAGAGCCCGGGCACCAGTGATGGAGAAGGGTCAGGGGGCACAGAGCCCGGGCACCAGTGATGGAGAAGGGTCGGTGGGCAGAGCCAGGGCACCAGTGATGGATATAGGTCGGAGGGCACAGAGCCCAGGCACCAGTGATGGAGAAGGGTCAGGGGGCACAAAGCCCAGGCACCAGTGATGGAGAAGGGTCGGGGGCCACAGAGCCCGGGCACCAGTGATGGAGAAGGGTTGGGGGCCACAGAGCATGGGCACCAGTGATGGAGAAGGGTCGGGGGGCACAGAGCCCGGGCACCAGTGATGGAGAAGGGTCAGGGGGCACAGAGCCCAGGCACCAGTGATGGAGAAGGGTCGGGGGGCACAGAGCCCAGGCACCAGTGATGGAGAAGGGTCGGGGGCACAGAGTCCAGGCACCAGTGATGGAGAAGGGTCGGGGGGCACAGAGCCTGGGCACCAGTGATGGAGAAGGGTCGGGGGCCACAGAGCCCGGGCACCAGTGATGGAGAAGGGTCGGGGGCCACAGAGCCCGGGCACCAGTGATGGAGAAGGGTCGGGGGCCACAGAGCCTGGGCACCAGTGATGGAGAAGGGTCGGGGGCCACAGAGCCCAGGCACCAGTGATGGAGAAGGGTCAGGGGGCACAGCCAGGGCACCCGGTGATGGAGAAAGGTAAGAGGGGCACAGAGCCCGGGCACCAGTGATGGAGAAGGGTGGGGAGCACAGCCCGAGCACCCAGTGATGGAGAAGGGTCAGGGGGCACACCCAGGGCACCAGTGATGGAGAAGGGTTGGGGGCACATAGCCTGGGGACCAGTGATGGAGAAGGGTCGGGGGGCACAGAGCCTGGGCACCAGTGATGGAGAAGGGTCAGGGGGCACAGAGCCCGGGCACCAGTGATGGAAAAGGGTTGGGGGCACAGAGCCCGGGGACCAGTGATGGAGAAGGGTCGGGGGGCACAGAGCCAGGACACCAGTGATGGAGAAGGGTCGGGGGGCACAGAGCCAGGACACCAGTGATGGAGAAGGGTCGGGGGGCACAGAGCCAGGACACCAGTGATCGAGAAGGGTCGGGGGGCACAGAGCCAGGACACCAGTGATGGAGAAGGGTTGGGGGCACAGCCAGGGCACCCAGTGATGGAGAAGGGTTGGGGGGCACAGAGCCTGGGCACCAGTGATGGAGAAGGGTCGGTGAGCAGAGCCCAGGCACCAGTGATGGAGAAGGGTCGGGGGGCACAGAGCCTGGGCACCCAGTGATGGAGAAGGGTCAGCGGGCACAGCCTGGGCACCCAGTGATGGAGAAGGGTCGGGGGCAGAGCCCGGGCATCAGTGATGGAGAAGGGTCAGGGGGCACAGATCCTGGGCACCCAGTGATGGAGAAGGGTCAGCGGGCACAGCCTGGGCACCAGTGATGGAGAAGGGTCGGTGGGCACAGCCTGGGCACCAGTGATGGAGAAGGGTCAGGGACATAGAGCCCGGGGACCAGTGATGGAGAAGGGTCGGTGGGCAGAGCCCGGGCACCAGTAATGGAGAAGGGTTGGTGGGTAGAGCCCGGGCACCAGTGATGGAGAAGGGTCGGGGCCAGAGCCCGGGCATCAGTGATGGAGAAGGGTCAGGGGGCACAGAGCCTGGGCACCAGTGATGGAGAAGGATCAGGGGCACAGAGCCGGGGCACCAGTGATGGAGAAGGGTGTGTGGGCACAGCCTGGGCACCAGTGATGGAGAAGGGTCAGGGGGCACAGAGCCCGGGCACCAGTGATGGAGAATGGTCGGTGGGCAGAGCCTGGGCACCAGTGATGGAGAAGGGACGGTGGGCACAGCCTGGGCACCAGTGATGGAGAATGGTCGGTGGGCAGAGCCCGGGCACCAGTGATGGAGAAGGGTCGGTGGGCACAGCCTGGGCACCAGTGATGGAGAATGGTCGGTGGGCAGAGCCCGGGCACCAGTGATGGAGAAGGGTCAGGGGGCACAGAGCCTGGGCACCAGTGATGGAGAAGGGTCGGTGGGCAGAGCCTGGTCACCAGTGATGGAGAAGGGTGTGGGCACAGCCTGGGCACCAGTGATGGAGAAGGGTCGGGGGGCACAGAGCCTGGGCACCAGTGATGGAGAAGGGTGTGTGGGCACAGCCTGGGCACCAGTGATGGAGAAGGGTCGGGGGGCACTGAGCCAGGGCACCAGTGATGGAGAAGGGTCAGGGGCACAGAGCCTGGGCACCCAGTGATGGAGAAGGGTCAGCGGGCACAGACTGGGCACCCAGTGATGGAGAAGGGTCGGGGGCAGAGCCTGGGCATCAGTGATGGAGAAGGGTCAGGGGGCACAGAGCCCAGGCACCAGTGATGGAAAAGGGTCAGGGGGCACAGAGCCCGGGTACCAGTGATGGAGAATGGTCGGTGGGCAGAGCCCGGGCACAAGTGATGGAGAAGGGTCGGTGGGCACAGCCTGGGCACCAGTGATGGAGAATGGTCGGTGGGCAGAGCCCGGGCACCAGTGATGGAGAAGGGACGGTGGGCACAGCCGGGCACCAGTGATGGAGAAGGGCCGGTGGGCAGAGCCTAGGCACCAGTGATGGAGAAGGGTCGGGGGCACAGAGCATGGGCACCAGTGATGGAGAAGGGTCAGGCGGCACAGAGCCTGGGCACCCAGTGATGGAGAAGAGTCGGGGGCACAGAGCCTGGGCACCAGTGATGGAGAAGGGTCAGGGGCACAGAGCCTGGGCACCCAGTGATGGAGAAGGGTCGGGGGGCACAGAGCCGGGGCACCAGTGATGGAGAAGGGTGTGTGGGCACAGCCTGGGCACCAGTGATGGAAAAGGGTCAGGGGCACAGAGCCCGGGCACCAGTGATGGAGAATGGTCGGTGGGCAGAGCCTGGGCACCAGTGATGGAGAAGGGTTGGGGGCCACAGAGCATGGGCACCAGTGATGGAGAAGGGTTGGGGGCCACAGAGCCCGGGGACCAGTGATGGAGAAGGGTCGGGGGGCACAGAGCCCGGGCACCAGTGATGGAGAAGGGTCAGGGGTCACAGAGCCCGGGCACCAGTGATGGAGAAGGGTCAGGGGCCACAGCTCAGGCACTGCTGCACATTGGTTGTATCTATAATAGATGGGGGAGGGGGGGCACTACTACACATTGGTTGTATCTATAATAGACGGGGAGGGGGGGCACTACTACACATTGGTTGTATCTGTAATAGATGGGGGAGGGGGGGCACTACTACACATTGGTTGTATCTGTAATAGATGGGGAGGGGGGGCACTACTACACATTGATTGTATCTATAATAGATGGGGGAGGGGGGCACTACTACACATTGATTGTATCTATAATAGATGGGGAGGGGGGGCACTACTACACATTGGTTGTATCTATAATAGACGAGGAGGGGGGGCACTACTACACATTGATTGTATCTATAATAGATGGGGAGGGGGGGCACTACTACACATTGGTTGTATCTATAATAGACGGGGAGGGGGGGCACTACTACACATTGGTTGTATCTATAATAGATGGGGGAGGGGGGGCACTACTACACATTGGTTGTATCTATAATAGACGGGGAGGGGGGGCACTACTACACATTGGTTGTATCTATAATAGATGGGGGCTGCTGGCACTGCTGCACATTGGTTGTATCTATAATAGATGGGGGAGGGGGGGCACTACTACACATTGGTTGTATCTATAATAGACGGGGAGGGGGGGCACTACTACACAATGGTTGTATCTATAATAGATGGGGGGGCACTACTACACATTGGTTGTATCTATAATAGACGGGGAGGGGGGGGCACTACTACACAATGGTTGTATCTATAATAGACGGGGAGGGGGGGGCACTACTACACATTGGTTGTATCTATAATAGACGAGGAGGGGGGAAATACTACACATTGGTTGTATCTATAATAGATGGGGGGGGGGGGGGCGCTGCTGGCACTGCTACACATTGGTTGTATCTATAATAGATGGGGGGGGGGCTGCTGGCACTGCTACACATTGGTTGTATCTATAATAGATGGGGGGGAGCTGCTGGCACTGCTGCTTATTGGTTGTATCTATGGCATGGCCCAGGTATTTTGGGAACAGTTACACATTGATGCCCATGATAACCTGTGATCGGACCCTTCTGTATCATCCTGACCCTGATATATCATGGACTTCACTTTTCCTAGATCTTAGATACCATCGTCTCTTACACTATCTGTACTTCACTCAGCACCCCCATCCCCCCCCTCCGGGACGTCTTATCCTTTCACTACACCTGTAGACTGTGATATAGTGGAATGTGCTATAACACGGTGTAATATGTTATATCATGGTGTAATATGGTCCTGTATGTTATATCATGGTGTAATATGGTCCTGTATGTTATATCATGGTGTAATATGGTCCTGTATGTTATATCATGGTGTAATATGGTGTAATATGGTCCTGTATGTTATATCATGGTGTAATATGGTCCTGTATGTTATATCATGGTGTAATATGGTCCTGTATGTTATACCATGGTGTAATATGGTGTAATATGGTCCTGTATGTTATATCATGGTGTAATATGGTGTAATATGGTCCTGTATGTTATATCATGGTGTAATATGGTCCTGTATATTATATCATGGTGTAATATGGTCATGTATGTTATATCATGGTGTAATATGGTGTAATATGGTCCTGTATGTTATATCATGGTGTAATATGGTCCTGTATGTTATATCATGGTGTCATATGGTCCTGTATGTTATATCATGGTGTAATATGGTGTAATATGGTCCTGTATGTTATATCATGGTGTAATATGGTCCTGTATGTTATATCATGGTGTAATATGGTGTAATATGGTCCTGTATGTTATATCATGGTGTAATATGGTCCTGTATGTTATATCATGGTGTAATATGGTGTAATATGGTCCTGTATGTTATATCATGGTGTAATATGGTCCTGTATGTTATATCATGGTGTAATATGGTCCTGTATGTTATATCATGGTGTAATATGGTCCTGTATGTTATATCATGGTGTAATATGGTGTAATATGGTCCTGTATGTTATATCATGGTGTAATATGGTCCTGTATGTTATATCATGGTGTAATATGGTCCTGTATGTTATATCATGGTGTAATATGGTGTAATATGGTCCTGTATGTTATATCATGGTGTAATATGGTGTAATATGGTCCTGTATGTTATATCATGGTGTAATATGGTCCTGTATGTTATATCATGGTGTAATATGGTCCTGTATGTTATATCATGGTGTAATATGGTCCTGTATGTTATATCATGGTGTAATATGGTGTAATATGGTCCTGTATGTTATATCATGGTGTAATATGGTCATGTATGTTATATCATGGTGTAATATGGTGTAATATGGTCCTGTATGTTATATCATGGTGTAATATGGTCCTGTATGTTATATCATGGTGTAATATGGTCCTGTATGTTATATCATGGTGTAATATGGTCCTGTATATTATATCATGGTGTAATATGGTCCTGTATGTTATATCATGGTGTAATATGGTCCTGTATGTTATATCATGGTGTAATATGGTGTAATATGGTCCTGTATGTTATATCATGGTGTAATATGGTCCTGTATGTTATATCATGGTGTAATATGGTGTAATATGGTCCTGTATGTTATATCATGGTGTAATATGGTCCTGTATGTTATATCATGGTGTAATATGGTGTAATATGGTCCTGTATGTTATATCATGGTGTAATATGGTGTAATATGGTCCTGTATGTTATATCATGGTGTAATATGGTCCTGTATGTTATATCATGGTCTAGTATCGTCTTGTATGTTATATCATGGTGTAATATGGAAGTGTCCCAGTACCACTTCTTATACCGTATATATATATATATGCACACAGCACAGTACCACTTCTTATACCGTATATATATGTACACTGCACAGTACCACTTCTTATACTGTATATATATATGCACACAGCACAGTACCACTTCTTATACCGTATATATATATGCACACAGCACAGTACCACTTCTTATACCGTATATATATGTACACTGCACAGTACCACTTCTTATACCGTATATATATGTACACTGCACAGTACCACTTCTTATACCGTATATATATATGCACACAGCACAGTACCACTTCTTATACCGTATATATATATGCACACAGCACAGTACCACTTCTTATACCGTATATATATGTACACTGCACAGTACCACTTCTTATACCATATATATATATATACACTGCACAGTACCAGTTCTTATACTGTATATATATGTACACCGCACAGTACCACTTCTTATACCATAGAGCCTGATCTCCTGCTTTCTCTTCTCTTGCAGATGAGCAGCTTGGCACGATGTCTTAGCCGGGTGATGTGTCTTCTCGCTGTGACCACCATCTCTGTGTCGCTGTCTTCACATACATGGAAGGAGGAAGGTAAGTGACCGCTGCCAAGCTCCGCCCCTCCCTAGTAGACTTCAGGCTCCGCCCCTCCCTAATCCTAGGAGTCTCATAGACTTCAGGCTCCGCCCATCCCTGATCATGGAAATCATAGATTTCAGGCTCCGCCTCTCCCTAATCCTGGGAGTCTCATAGACATCAGGCTTCGCCCCTCCCTAATCCTGGGAGTCTCATAGATTTCAGGCTCCGCCTCTCCCTAATCCTGGGGGTCTCATAGATTTCAGGCTCCGCCTCTCCCTAATCCTGGGGGTCTCATAGATTTCAGGCTCCGCCTCTCCCTAATCCTGGGAGTCTCATAGATTTCAGGCTCCGCCTCTCCCTAATCCTAGAAGTCTAATAGAGTTCTGGCCCCACCCCTCCCTAATCCTGGGAGTCTCATAGACTTCTGGCTCCACCCCTCCCTAATCCTGGGAGTTTCATAGACTTCTGGCTCCACCCCTCCCTAATCCTGGGAGTCTCATAGACTTCTGGCTCCACCCCTCCCTAATCCTGGGAGTCTCATAGACTTCTGGCTCCGCCCCTCCCTAATCCTGGGAGTCTCATAGACTTCTGGCTCCGCCCCTCTTGCTGTCGGTGAGTGACTTCTGCTCATTCTCCGATGAGAAAATATAATGTTACTGAAAGAGTAGTAGATGCTTGGAACAAACTCCCAGCAGATGTGGTTGGTAAATCTAAGTAACGGAATGTAACCTGCCTGGTATATACATATATCTATCTGCCTGGTATATGCATATATCTATCTGCCTGGTATATACATATATCTATCTGCCTGGTATATACATATATCTTCCTGGTATATACATCTATCTATCTATCTGCCTGGTGTATATCTATCTATCTGCCTGTTTTATATATATATATACTGTAGGGATCTTCCCGGGGGATGGTGTGTTTGGACACAGTTCACAGCAGACTTGGACTTGTAAAATAAAAGCGTTTATTTGCAGCATAAACCGTCCATAACAGAAATATAGCAACACTGCACTTTAAGAACAAAACAAAAAGGTCCTGCCCGTCTGGGCGCTAACTAACAAAGCCGGTTACCTCTCTGACACTTCAGTGGTCAGTATTGCGGGGTGTGAACAGGCCCCAGCAGCGGCTGTCTTCCCAGCTCTCACCAAACAGCATGCAGGCTGTTTACTCCTGTCTGAGAGCCAGGACCTGTACACTGAGCACAGCTTTTGCCTTCTCAGGCTGATTGGGATCAGAGCTCACCTGATCCCAAAACCCACACTGGATCGGGGGGAAGGGAATGGCAAGTCCCACTACCAAAACCTACCTGCCATTCCATGTAAGTCCAGGCCCGGCAATAATAAATAATAGCTCAGCAGCATAACACTGCTGAGCACAGATGCCTCCTGGACTTACCATCTCACACTATGTATCAACCTGGGTGAGATGTACATCCCCTCGAGCACTTTTCCCGTCACATGTCTACAATATATATATATATATATCTGCCTGGTATATACATCTATCTATCTATCTGCCTGGTATTTATATATATATATATATATATATATATATATATATATATATATATATATATCTACCTGGTATATACATCTATCTATCTATCTGCCTGGTATTTATATATATATATATATATATATATATATATATATATATATATATATATCTGCCTGGTATATACATCTATCTATCTATCTGCCTGGTGTGTATATATATATATATATATATATATATATCTGCCTGGTATATCTATCTATCTATCTATCTATCTATCTATCTATCTGCCTGGTATTTATATATATATATATATATATATATATATATATATATATATATATATATATCTGCCTGGTATATACATCTATCTATCTATCTGCCTGGTGTGTATATATATATATATATATATATATATATATATATATATATCTGCCTGGTATATCTATCTATCTATCTATCTATCTATCTATCTGCCTGGTATATATATATATATATCTGCCTGGTATATACATCTATCTATCTATCTGCCTGGTATTTATATATATATATATATATATATATATATCTGCCTGGTATATACATCTATCTATCTATCTGCCTGGTATTTATATATATATATATATATATATATATATATATATATATATATATATATATATATATATATATATATATATATATATATATATATATATATCTGCCTGGTATATACATCTATCTATCTATCTGCCTGGTGTGTATATATATATATATATATATATATATATATATATATATATATCTGCCTGGTATATCTATCTATCTATCTATCTATCTATCTATCTCCTATCTATCTATCTATCTATCTATCTATCTATCTATCTGCCTGGTATATATATATATATCTGCCTGGTATATACATCTATCTATCTATCTATCTATCTATCTATCTATCTGCCTGGTGTATATATATATATATATATATATATATATATATATATATATCTGCCTGGTATATACATCTATCTATCTGCCTGGTGTATATATATATATATATATATATATATATATATATATATATATATATCTGCCTGGTATATACATCTATCTATCTGCCTGGTGTATGTATATATATATATATATATATATATATATATATATATATATATCTGCCTGGTATATACATCTATCTGCCTGGTATATGCATCTATCTGCCTGGTATATACATCGATCTGCCTGGTATATACATATATCTATCCTAAGGTAGTAAGAAGGGAGATACTAGTAGGGCCGACTAGATGGGGGGGTGACAATCATCTCTGTTTCTGTCCATCCCTCCCTCCAGCTCTCTCTCTCTCTTTCTCTTCTATGCTGAGGGTTTGTTACAGTGTTTCAGTGCAGGTTTTATGCATTGATTAAAAACTTGCAACGTTAGAATTACCTGATACATTGTAACAAGCTCATCAGCTGTGCCCGGCCGACTAGTCAGGGAGTAGAATGAGTGGGGCAGAGTAGTCAGCTCCCAGGGGCGCACAGGAGGCTGGTGAGACCCCGCAGAGACCCCCTGGGTATCAGCTCTGTCTGGGACTGACAGTGGTGTGAGAGCAGACATTGGAGACAGTATGATGTCCCGGGAACCCCTATAATTATTACAGGAGCGCTGCTCTGGAGGACGTCGCAGCTCGGCTGCTGTCCTGGAGACAGGGTTCACTAGGATGTCCCGGGAACCCCTATAATTATTACAGGAGCGCTGCTCTGGAGGATGCCGCAGCTCAGCTGGTGTCCTGGAGACAGGGTTCACTATGATGTCCCGGGAACCCCTATAATTATTACAGGAGCGCTGCTCTGGAGGATGCCGCAGCTCAGCTGGTGTCCTGGAGACAGGGTTCACTATGATGTCCCGGGAACCCCCATAAATATTACAGGAGCGCTGCTCTGGAGGAGGTGGTGGCTCAGCCGGTGTCCTGGAGACAGGGTTCACTATGATGTCCCAGGAACCCCCATAAATATTACAGGAGCGCTGCTCTGGAGGAGGTGGTGGCTCAGCCGGTGTCCTGGAGACAGGGTTCACTATGATGTCCCAGGAACCCCCATAATTATTACAGGAGCGCTGCTCTGGAGGAGATGGTGGCTCAGCTGGTGTCCTGGAGACAGGGTTCACTATGATGTCCCGGGAACCCCCATAAATATTACAGGAGCGCTGCTCTGGAGGATGCCGCAGCTCAGCTGGTGTCCTGGAGACAGGGTTCACAGTGATGTCCCGGGAACCTCCATAATTATTACAGGAGCGCTGCTCTGGAGGAGGTGGTGGCTCAGCTGGTGTCCTGGAGACAGGGTTCACTATGATGTCCCGGGAACCCCCATAAATATTACAGGAGCGCTGCTCTGGAGGAGGTGGTGGCTCAGCTGGTGTCCTGGAGACAGGGTTCACTATGATGTCCCGGGAACCCCCATAAATATTACAGGAGCGCTGCTCTGGAGGATGCCGCAGCTCAGCTGGTGTCCTGTTGCCTCACTTCTCCTGTATCATGTGTGTCATGGAGGTGATGCCGTTGTGCACTGACATTGGATCAGTCACATGACTAGCATGGTGTACCGTAGCCTTAGGTTAGTCCCTATAGGTATAGACAATGGGGATAGTAGTGGTATAAGAGGAGCCCCTCACCTGGCCATGTTGTGCAGGTGTGAGACACTACTCTCCTAAAGCATGTACCAGACTTAAAGGGATTGTTCACAAAAAAATTCTTTCAAATGAACTGGTCCTATAATATGCCAGAGATTTGTATCTTACGTCTCCATAAAAATCTCCAGTCTTCCAGTACTTATCAACTGCTGTATGTCCTGACGTGAAGTATTCTCTGACACAATGCTCTCTGCTGCCACCTCTGTCCATGTCAGGAACTGTCCAGAGCAGGAGAGGTTTTCTATGGGGATTTGCTGCTGTTCTGGACAGTTCCTGACATGGACAGAGGTGGCTGCAGAGAGCACTGTGTCAGACTGGAGAGAATACACCACTTCCTGTAGGACATGCAGCAGCTGATAAGTACTGGAAGACTGGATATTTTTTTAATAGAAGTAAGTAACACATTTCTGGCACTTTCTGGCACCAGTTGACCATTTTTTGGTGTGGACCCACGCCGGGGTGAAGCAGCGATATAGAACCTCCAACCCACCAGTACCAGCGCAGGATGACCGGCGCAGATCATCCGCAAGATGACAAAGTGACAAAAAATCAAGTATTCAACATGACGCAGGACTTAAAGTGACAGTACAACGGCCACAGCAGCTGAAGAAAAACAGTAACAAAGAACACGTTTGTACATGTTTTTTTTTCCCCTTTGTTACTGTTTTTCTTCAGCTGCTGTGGCCGTTGTACTGTCACTTTAAGTCCTGCGTCATGTTGAATACTTGATTTTTTGTCACTTTAAAAGTCGCCCCATTTTTGTGATCTCTGATGTTACCGATGTTTTTTCCAGTCTATGTATATTCAGGGGGTGATCCTTGAGTTTTATGCACCTGAGGAAGAGGCCGGTCCGGCCTGGAAACACGTTGTGCTGATATCTCCATATTTTATTTTAGTTGTTCTTTTCTATATGTCTTAATAAATTTCTCCTCACCTATTGGTCACATCTTGCGGATGATCTGTTCCGGTCATTCTGCGCTGGTACTGGTGGGTTGGAGGCTCTGTACTCCTGTGTGCACAGCAGTGTGGCTGTCAGTCATCAGAGATATCACTTCATATACTGATTGTGGTGAAACATGGGGGGGGGGGTGGAGTCAGCTGCCCATATACTGAGCCACAGAGCCTGTTCCCTGTATCCTGAGCCTGTTCCCTGTATACTGAGCCTGCTCCCTGTATCCTGAGCCTGCTCCCTGTATCCTGAGCCTGTTCCCCGAATCCTGAGCCTGCTCCCTGTATCCTGAGCCTGTTCCCTGTATACTGAGCCTGTTCCCTGTATACTGAGCCTGTTCCCTGTATACTGAGCCTGCTCCCTGTATCCTGAGCCTTCTCCCTGTATACTGAGCCTGCTCCCTGTATACTGAGCCTGCTCCCTGTATCCTGAGCCTGCTCCCCAAATCCTCCCTTGTGTTGGAAGAAGACTATAATATGGGATAAGACGTGTGCGGTCACTGTAAGGAGCTGATGGTGTATCTGCCTCTTCTTCTTCCAGGTGTTGTTTATGGGAAAATCGGAGACGCAGTGACACTGACATGCAGCAACCGAAATGCCAGGTGAGTACGACAGTGACCGGTGTCATCTGTACAGAGTGACTGATACTCACCATGGTGGATACAGACCCCTGGTGTCTATATACATGTATCACACATGACGATGATGAGGAGGAGGAGGAGGAGTGTGATACTCACCATGGTGGATACAGACCCCTGGTGTCTATATACATGTATCACACATGACGATGATGATGAGGAGGAGGAGGAGTGCGATACTCACCATGGTGGATACAGAACCCTGATATCTATATACATGTATCACACATAGCTATGATGATGATGATGATGATGATGAGTGTGACCGGTGTCATCTGTACAGAGTGACTGATACTCACCATGGTGGATACAGACCCCTGGTATCTATATACATGTATCACACATGACGATGATGAGGAGGAGGAGGAGGAGGAGTGTGATACTCACCATGGTGGATACAGAACCCTGATATCTATATACATGTATCACACATAGCTATGATGATGATGATGATGATGATGATGAGTGTGACCGGTGTCATCTGTACAGAGTGACTGATACTCACCATGGTGGATACAGACCCCTGGTATCTATATACATGTATCATACATGACTATGAGGATGATGATGATGACTTTCTCTCTGCAGTTCGGAGGTCGTGTGGAGGTTCAATGGGTCGTCAAACATCAGGTGGGGAAATGTTACTGACCATGGAGACCTGGAGCTTCCACGTGTAGGACCCTCCGCCATGGGGCACTACAGCTGCTATGACCAGTCCGGGGGACGACTACAGTCTGTGCTGCTAAGAGTCGGATGTGAGTACACTGTACACTGTAACGCTTCTGCAGCTGTGCTGGGACCTGGTGACTTCAGTCTCTTCATCGCTCTTTTGCTTCTTCTTCCAGATCCTCCCGGGATTCCCTTCGTCACCTGCAGAGCTGCAGATTATCACAACTTTTCCTGCCGTTGGAACTCCAGTGTGGAGACCTTACTGCCTACAAGATACATCACATCCTATAGGTGAGACAACGCTCTGCATGCAGACTACTGCTCCATTCTAGAGGAAGACCCAGGGGAGCAGAGCTGCAGGGTAAAGCAATAGGAAGAGTCAGAGGAGAAACCCTAATGAGACAGGAGGGGGCAGTACACACTACCATAGACAGGAGGGGGCAGTACAGACTACCATAGACAGGAGGGGGCAGTACACACTACCATAGACAGGAGGGGGCAGTACACACTACCATAGACAAGAGGGGGGCAGTACAGACTACCATAGACAGGAGGGGGCAGTACACACTACCATAGACAGGAGGGGGCAGTACACACTACCATAGACAGGAGGGGCAGTACACACTACCATAGACAGGAGGGGGGCAGTACACACTACCATAGACAGGAGGGGGCAGTACACACTACCATAGACAGAAGGGGGCAGTACACACTACCATAGACAGGAGGGGGGCAGTACACACTACCATAGACAGGAGGGGGCAGTACACACTACCATAGACAGGAGGGGCAGTACACACTACCATAGACAGGAGGGGGCAGTACACACTACCATAGACAGGAGGGGGCAGTACACACTACCATAGACAGAAGGGGGCAGTACACACTACCATAGACAGGAGGGGGGCAGTACACACTACCATAGACAGGAGGGGGCAGTACACACTACCATAGACAGGAGGGGGCAGTACACACTACCATAGACAGGAGGGGGCAGTACAGATTACATAGGTGGGAGGGGGCAGTACAGATTACCATAGACAGGAGGGGGCAGTACACACTACCATAGACAGGAGGGGGCAGTACACACTACCATAGACAGGAGGGGGCAGTACAGACTACCATAGACAGGAGGGGGCAGTACAGACTACCATAGACAGGAGGGGGGCAGTACAGACTACCATAGACAGGAGGGGGCAGTACAGACTACCATAGACAGGAGGGGGCAGTACAGACTACCATAGACAGGAGGGGGCAGTACACACTACCATAGACAGGAGGGGGCAGTACACACTACCATAGACAGGAGGGGGCAGTACACACTACCATAGACAGGAGGGGGCAGTACACACTACCATAGACAGGAGGGGGCAGTAAAGACTACCATAGACAGGAGGGGACAGTACAGACTACCATAGACAGGAGGGGACAGTACAGACTACCATAGACTGGAGGGGGCAGTGCAGACTACCATAGACAGGAGGGGGCAGTGCACACTACCATAGACAGGAGGGGGCAGTACACACTACCATAGACAGGAGGGGGCAGTACAGACTACCATAGACAGGAGGGGGCAGTACAGACTGCCATAGACAGGAGGGGGCAGTACACACTACCATAGACAGGAGGGGGCAGTACACACTACCATAGACAGGAGGGGGCAGTACAGACTACCATAGACAGGAGGGGGCAGTACAGACTGCCATAGACAGGAGGGGGCAGTACACACTACCATAGACAGGAGGGGGCAGTACAGACTACCATAGACAGGAGGGGGCAGTACACACTACCATAGACAGAAGGGGGCAGTACACACTACCATAGACAGGAGGGGGCAGTACACACTACCATAGACAGGAGGGGGCAGTACAGACTACCATAGACAGGAGGGGGCAGTACAGACTACCATAGACAGGAGGGGACAGTACAGACTACCATAGACAGGAGGGGACAGTACAGACTACCATAGACTGGAGGGGGCAGTACAGACTACCATAGACTGGAGGGGACAGTACAGACTACCATAGACTGGAGGGGGCAGTACAGACTACCATAGACAGGAGGGGGCAGTGCACACTACCATAGACAGGAGGGGGCAGTACACACTACCATAGACAGGAGGGGGCAGTACACACTACCATAGACAGGAGGGGGCAGTACAGACTACCATAGACAGGAGGGGGCAGTACAGACTGCCATAGACAGGAGGGGGCAGTACACACTACCATAGACAGGAGGGGGCAGTACAGACTGCCATAGACAGGAGGGGGCAGTACAGACTGCCATAGACAGGAGGGGGCAGTACAGACTGCCATAGACAGGAGGGGGCAGTACAGACTGCCATAGACAGGAGGGGGCAGTACAGACTGCCATAGACAGGAGGGGGCAGTACACACTACCATAGACAGGAGGGGCAGTACAGACTACCATAGACAGGAGGGGACAGTACAGACTACCATAGACAGGAGGGGACAGTACAGACTACCATAGACTGGAGGGGGCAGTACAGACTACCATAGACAGGAGGGGACAGTACAGACTACCATAGACTGGAGGGGGCAGTACAGACTACCATAGACAGGAGGGGGCAGTGCACACTACCATAGACAGGAGGGGGCAGTACACACTACCATAGACAGGAGGGGGCAGTACAGACTGCCATAGACAGGAGGGGGCAGTACAGACTGCCATAGACAGGAGGGGGCAGTACAGACTGCCATAGACAGGAGGGGGCAGTACAGACTGCCATAGACAGGAGGGGGCAGTACAGACTGCCATAGACAGGAGGGGGCAGTACACACTACCATAGACAGGAGGGGCAGTACAGACTACCATAGGCGGGAGGGGCAGTACAGACTACCATAGACAGGAGGGGGCAGTACAGACTACATAGGCGGGAGGGGGCAATATAGTCCCTGCTCTCTGTAATTGTGCTCCTTATTGTTGGCATAGGCTGTGATAAGGCCTGGCGGCGGGCACTACTATGCAGGTGCCAGGATATTGGAGGATTACAGGGGGCAGGTGTGAAGGGCAGCGAGGGATTAATGTCTAGTGGCTGAAGCAGTGCAGGGCCGGCAGGTTCATCGTTCTAGTGGCTCCATGTGGCAGTCTCCTCCCTGCACACAACGCTCCCCCTGTGCTGCACACAGCCTCCATTCAGCCTCCCCTGGCACCGGCCTCCTTATCACTGCTGCTGCTGGCGGGCACAGGAAGGAAGATGGGAGGGGGCTGCACTGCACACTCAGGAGGCTCATTGATATCGGCCCCTGCCCCGGGCTCTGCTCTGATTGTGAGGGGACATTACTGATCCAGGGTGATCGGCACTGAGAGCGTGTAGTGCTGCAGGAATAGCAGAAACTGGACACAAGAGCTTACAATCAAAAGGGATGATTCCACATGATGGGATCTCGGTATACATTAGGTAGCAGAGTATACAGCTATGAGGTTACTCCCCACCCCCCCTTACAGATGCCATCGATCAGTCCATGGTTACTATGATCAGCAAAGCACACAACAGCAACGTCCTTAGGGGCAACAAACATCTGGCATAAGTGATAAGAGAATAGCCGATCCCAGGGTCCCAGGTAATCTCCATGCAGAATCTGTTATTTTCAGAGGGTCTGATAAATGGAAAGCTTAATAAGGTCCGACTGATTTCATGCTCTATCTCCTTCACAAAAGCCTCAATAACCCCTTTATCCCCCTTTCTGCAGTCTCTGGAAGAGGTTTAGTAATGTTACCATAAATATAGTGTATAGTAACGTTACCATATGTATAGTATATAGTAACGTTACCATATGTATAATGTATAGTAACGTTACCGTATGTATAGTGTATAGTAACGTTACCATATGTATAGTATATAGTAACGTTACCATATGTATAATGTATAGTAACGTTACCGTATGTATAGTGTATAGTAACGTTACCATAAATATAGTGTATAGTAACATTACCATATGTATAGTATATAGTAACGTTACCATATGTATAATGTATAGTAACGTTACCGTATGTATAGTGTATAGTAACGTTGATAAAGAATAAGAGGGAAAGTGCCTAAAACGTAACTTTTAATTATGATGATTAATAAACACCAAAAAATAGTGAACCCATCACCTAGTTACAAATTTTAAAATAGTTGGTTGGAAAGTCGCATATCCGGAGTGCGGACTCAACCACAAATCATGTGGAGGCTAGATATGCCCCAGCTATAATGCGTTTAGCGTTGTATTCTCCCAACGCGTTTCTGCCACTGGTTATCGTGACGTCATCAGGGGAGTGTGTACGCGCCGATACCACAGTGGTGGAGATTAGCGCTTGTAAAAAGTTTAAGCATACCCAACAATAAGGGTCCGTAGCTATGTGTAAGCTATACACCTAAATACATACAGGGTACGCAAATGACGGGCTAAACAGTGTGCATAAGATCATGCTTTTGCCGCTCAGCGGCTACTCACTGGCCCTTGTCTAAGACCAAACAGGGTGCGGTACACGGGAAGCATGTGTGCTCCCGGACCCCAAGGTAACTGTATTTAGTGGCTGCAATGGCAGCACTACAGCAAGAATTGTTTCCCTAGTATGGTCTCCGGATACAGAAGTATGTCAGCGTCTGCTTTGGCAGCGAACCAAAGCAGACGCTGACATACTTCTGTATCCGGAGACCATACTAGGGAAACAATTCTTGCTGTAGTGCTGCCATTGCAGCCACTAAATACAGTTACCTTGGGGTCCGGGAGCACACATGCTTCCCGTGTACCGCACCCTGTTTGGTCTTAGACAAGGGCCAGTGAGTAGCCGCTGAGCGGCAAAAGCATGATCTTATGCACACTGTTTAGCCCGTCATTTGCGTACCCTGTATGTATTTAGGTGTATAGCTTACACATAGCTACGGACCCTTATTGTTGGGTATGCTTAAACTTTTTACAAGCGCTAATCTCCACCACTGTGGTATCGGCGCGTACACACTCCCCTGATGACGTCACGATAACCAGTGGCAGAAACGCGTTGGGAGAATACAACGCTAAACGCATTATAGCTGGGGCATATCTAGCCTCCACATGATTTGTGGTTGAGTCCGCACTCCGGATATGCGACTTTCCAACCAACTATTTTAAAATTTGTAACTAGGTGATGGGTTCACTATTTTTTGGTGTTTATTAATCATCATAATTAAAAGTTACGTTTTAGGCACTTTCCCTCTTATTCTTTATCTACTTAATGCAGGGACTTTGACTAAGGGACAGACACCCGACTTGTTCAATAGCTTGTATAGTAACGTTACCATAAATATAGTGTATAGTAACGTTACCATATGTATAGTGTATAGTAACGTTAACATATGTATAATGTACAGTAACGTTACCATATGTATAGTATATAGTAACATTACCATATGTATAATGTATAGTAACGTTACCGTATGTATAGTAACGTTACCATAAATATAGTGTATAGTAACGTTACCATATGTATAATGTATAGTAACGTTACCATATGTATAATGTATAGTAACGTTACCATATGTATTGTGTATAGTAACATTACCATATGTATAATGTATAGTAACGTTACCATATGTATAATGTATAGTAACGTTACCGTATGTATAGTGTATAGTAACGTTACCATAAATAGTGTATAGTAACGTTACCATATGTATAGTGTATAGTAACGTTACCATATGTATAATGTATAGTAACGTTACCATATGTATAATGTATAGTAATGTTAGCATATGTACAGTGTCTAGTAATGTTACCATATTTATAGTGTATAGTAACGTTACCATATGTATAATGTATAGTTATGTTACCATATGTATAGTGTATAGTAACGTTACCGTATGTATAGTGTATAGTAACGTTACCATATGTATAGTATATAGTAACGTTACCATATGTATAATGTATAGTAACGTTACCGTATGTATAGTGTATAGTAACGTTACCATAAATATAGTGTATAGTAACATTACCATATGTATAGTATATAGTAACGTTACCATATGTATAATGTATAGTAACGTTACCGTATGTATAGTGTATAGTAACGTTACCATAAATATAGTGTATAGTAACGTTACCATATGTATAGTGTATAGTAACGTTAACATATGTATAATGTACAGTAACGTTACCATATGTATAGTATATAGTAACATTACCATATGTATAATGTATAGTAACGTTACCGTATGTATAGTAACGTTACCATAAATATAGTGTATAGTAACGTTACCATATGTATAATGTATAGTAACGTTACCATATGTATAATGTATAGTAACGTTACCATATGTATTGTGTATAGTAACATTACCATATGTATAATGTATAGTAACGTTACCATATGTATAATGTATAGTAACGTTACCGTATGTATAGTGTATAGTAACGTTACCATAAATAGTGTATAGTAACGTTACCATATGTATAGTGTATAGTAACGTTACCATATGTATAATGTATAGTAACGTTACCATATGTATAATGTATAGTAATGTTAGCATATGTACAGTGTCTAGTAATGTTACCATATTTATAGTGTATAGTAACGTTACCATATGTATAATGTATAGTTATGTTACCATATGTATAGTGTATAGTAACGTTACCATATGTATAATGTATAGTAATGTTACCATATGTATAGTGTATAGTAATGTTACCATATGTATAGTGTATAGTAACGTTACCATATGTATAATGTATAGTAATGTTACCATATGTACAGTGTATAGTAACGTTACCATATGTATGATGTGTAGTAATGTTACAATATGTATAATGTATAGTTATGTTACCATATGTATAGTGTATAGTAATGTTACCTTATGTAAAATGTATAGGAAGCTAAGCTTCTCTTTAAATATCCCTGACTCTTGCAGTGTGGTGCAGATTATAGATATGCATTCCTTCTTCTAGTACGTTGTTTGTTTAGATGGTTCCCAGTTATTTCTTGCTTCATCCTTGTGTAGTCCTTGTTTATAACGTGAAGTTGCGGCTTTTGTATCTGTTGCTTTGGTTTAGTGTGTGTTCAGTCTTGCTCCTAGATTGGGGACAGATACTGTAACTAGGGTGACTTGTACTTGTTCTCTTCATTATCTACTGCTTCATTCCATCTTCATCATTTATTTGTTCCATCATCCATTCTATTATCTTGGTTTCTCATTATCTATTGGTGATTTACTATTTCTATTCTTATCTGTCAGTATTAATATAAGCTTTATATGTTTTCTTGTCACTGCCTGCTTCTCTTACCATACAGATCTTCTGTAAGTCCTGGAGGTTTCTGAGTACCAGGCACCACAGTTAGGAAAAATGTCTGCTATAGTTGAAGCCACGTACTGACAAGCTGGTGGTACTACATGCTGCTAGATCATGTCCTCCAGATCAATTACTTTCTATTCTATGACAATTTCTATTATGGTATTGTGGGACCGCGATGGGTGCGTGACTGATGCCAACTTAGTGGGAATACTTCTCAGTTGTTTCAATCTTCTGTTTTTCCATTAAGAAAGGTTTTTTTGATGCTTTGTATTGAGCGCAGATTGCTTATGCATTGACCCTCTTGTATTTTATATGACACATGCTCTGTTATAAGGGTCGTAGCTTTGCCGGGCATAGTAAACACAGATTACTACACTGGGGCCCTGCTCTGTTGTTTCCTGGAACTTGCACACACAAGGTTATTGCGTATATAGATGATGACGTAGCTTGAGCCATGGTCAGATATATCGGGTTACAGGTCACGTGATGCAACTTCACGCTTCTTAAGAAGTGACTGAGGAAGGTGACTTCCATAGTCCTGAGTGTTATCCACAGCGAGGTCCGTTCCTGCCACAGATCCTGAGGCGGAGGACAAGCCTTGGAAATGGATTGACATAGGGTTTATGCAAGTACCAACCAAAAATGGCTTTCCCAGACATATAGTGGATGCTGTCCCGTATTCCTGGGGTGAAGTCCCAGTACAACAGCCAGGAAATGCTGGGAGTTGTAGTCCTCATTGGTCAGTTTCCACAGACACGGGTGACCACGAGACGTGTGACCAGTTTCAGGGTTTAGGATGGAGCAATGTGAAATAGTTTTCTGTGATTCTGGTGTTTTTTGTGTTTATTCGGCTTCTTAATGACTCAGGAAATAGCAGGAAATTATCATAATGGCCGCAATTACAGCAGCACCATGACTTCATAGTAATGGCGGAGGATGTGGGGGAGCGGCGGAGCTGAGGTTATCTCATCAGGGAAAATCACATTAATATTGGGATAAACAGGAACATAAAGAGTCAATAATAATAATAATAATAACAACAATAAGACGTATAATAAAACATCATCATTATAAAAGGGATAAAACAATAAAAAGAAGAGAAGTAAAGTGCTAATAATATACACAGACGTGGCGATAGAAGAAATATAACGTTCTCTTATCTCATCAGGGAAAATCACATTAATATTGGGATAGTAAACAGGAACATAAAGAGTCAATAATAATAATAATAATAACAATAATAATAATAATAACAATAAGACGTATAATAAAACATCATCGTTATAAAAGGGATAAAACGTTCTCTTATCCCATCAGGGAAAATCACATTAATATTGGGATAAACAGGAACATAAAGAGTCAATATTATTATTATTATTATTATTATTATTATTAATAATAATAATAATAATAATAATAATAACACGTATGATAAAACATCCTCAGTATAAAAGGGATAAAACAATAAAAAGAATGAGAAGTAAAGTGCTAATAATATAACAGACATAAGAAATATAACGTTATCTTATCCCATCAGGGAAAATCACTTTAGTATTGGGATAAACAGGATAATAAAGAGTCAATAATAACAACAACAATAATACTATAATAAAACGTCACAATAATTATAGAAGAGAGAAAATAAAACAATAAAAATGATGAAAAATGAAGTAATAATATAATACAGACATGACGAATATAAAATATATAAAGTGCCAAAGTAACAAGAATATTAATAAATTATAATAACAAAACATTAATAGGAATATTAAAGGAGAAGTCCGGAGAAAATAACATGTTTGCAACAGTCAGGAAGGAACGTAATAAATAAGCACCGCTTACCTCTCCCTGTGCCTCCGCAGTGCCGCGCCACAGGCTCCAGGACCCCCGCCGGAACTAATATTCCTCTTCCTTCCGATGTCATCACAACTCGGAGGAAAATACCCGACCCGGCTGATGGATGCCGGGTCGGGTATTTGGATGTCTTCCAGTACTTACCAGCTGCTGCATGTCCTGCAGTAAGTGGTGCATTCTCCACAGTGCTCTCTGCTGCCACCTCTGTCCATGTCAGGAACTGTCCAGAGCAGCAGCAAATCCCCATAGAAAACCTCTCCTGCTCTGGACAGTTCCTGACATGGACAGAGGTGGCAGCAAAGAGCACTGTGTCAGACTGGAGAGAATACACCACTTCCTGCAGGACATACAGCAGCTGATAAGTACTGGAAGACTGGAGATTTTTAAATAGAAGTAAATTACAAATCTCTGGCACTTTCTGGCATATGGGAGTCACATGTAGATTCAGCGTACGATTAGACCAGGAATCTGTATCGACTTTTGGTTGTATAACTTCATTGTTTTTCTATCTGATGCAACATTTATAATTTTACTGAAACTATCACAACAGTGTAAGCGTCTGCAGAGACGGAGAAGTATCAGGGAGTGAGAACCTGCGCCCTCCTTGCGCCTTCACCTCCGGACGCCATCTTTCCTGACTCTTTCCTACAATCCTGCGGTGCTGTCAGTCACACAATGTTTCCATCATTTTGGAAATTCTTGCAGGATAATGACCTGTGTGGCAGTAAATGAGATCCGTGTGTTCGGGGCCCGCGGCCGGCGTGTGGAGGGGATGGGGGGGATGTGTGGAGGGGCCCGCGGCCGGCGTGTGGAGGGGATGGGGGGGATGTGTGGAGGGGTCCGCGGCCGGCGTGTGGAGGGGATGGGGGGATGTGCGGAGGGGTCCGCGGCCGGCGTGTGGAGGGGATGGGGGGATGTGTGGAGGGGCCCGCGGCCGGCGTGTGGAGGGGATGGGGGGGGATGTGTGGAGGGGTCCGCGGCCGGCGTGTGGAGGGGATGGGGGGGGATGTGTGGAGGGGCCCGCGGCCGGCGTGTGGAGGGGATGGGGGGGATGTGTGGAGGGGCCCGCGGCTGGCGTGTGGAGGGGATGGGGTGATGTGTGGAGGGGCCCGCGGCCGGCGTGTGGAGGGGATGGGGGGATGTGTGGAGGGGATGGGGGGATGTGTGGAGGGGTCCACAGCCGGCGTGTGGAGGGGATGGGGGGGATGTGTGGAGGGGCCCGCGGCCGGCGTGTGGAGGGGATGGGGGGGATGTGTGGAGGGGCCTGCGGCTGGCGTGTGGAGGGGATGGGGGGGTTTTTGGAGGGGCCCGCGGCCGGCGTGTGGTGGGGATGGGGGGGGATGTGTAGAGGGGCCCGCGGCCGGCGTGTGGAGGGGATGGGGGGGATGTGTGGAGGGGCCCGCGGCTGGCGTGTGGAGGGGATGGGGTGATGTGTGGAGGGGCCCGCGGCCGGCGTGTGGAGGGGATGGGGTGGATGCGTGGAGGGGCCCGCGGCCGGCGTGTGGAGGGGATGGGGGGGATGTGTGGAGGGGCCCGCGGCCGGCGTGTGGAGGGGATGGGGGGGATGTGTGGAGGGGTCCGCGGCCGGCGTGTGGAGGGGATGGGGGGGATGTGTGGAGGGGTCCGCGGCCGGCGTGTGGAGGGGATGGGGGGATGTGTGGAGGGGCCCGCGGCCGGCGTGTGGAGGGGATGGGGGGGGATGTGTGGAGGGGTCCGCGGCCGGCGTGTGGAGGGGATGGGGGGGATGTGTGGAGGGGCCCGCGGCCGGCGTGTGGAGGGGATGGGGGGATGTGTGGAGGGGCCCGCGGCCGGCGTGTGGAGGGGATGGGGGGATGTGTGGAGGGGATGGGGGGGATGTGTGGAGGGGCCCGCGGCCGGCGTGTGGAGGGGATGGGGGGATGTGTGGAGGGGCCCGCGGCCGGCGTGTGGAGGGGATGGGGGGGATGTGTGGAGGGGTCCGCGGCCGGCGTGTGGAGGGGATGGGGGGGATGTGTGGAGGGGCCCGCGGCCGGCGTGTGGAGGGGCCCGCAGCTGGCGTGTGGAAGGGGTTGGGGGGATGTGTGGAGGGGCCCGCGGCTGGCGTGTGGAGGGGATGGGGGGATGTGTGGAGGGGATGGGGGGATGTGTGGAGGGGTCCACAGCCGGCGTGTGGAGGGGATGGGGGGGATGTGTGGAGGGGTCCGCGGCCGGCGTGTGGAGGGGATGGGGGGGATGTGTGGAGGGGCCTGCGGCTGGCGTGTGGAGGGGATGGGGGGGTTTTTGGAGGGGCCCGCGGCCGGCGTGTGGTGGGGATGGGGGGGATGTGTGGAGGGGTCCGCGGCCGGCGTGTGGAGGGGATGGGGGGATGTGTGGAGGGGTCCGCAGCCGGCGTGTGGAGAGGATGGGGGGATGTGTGGAGGGGCCCGCGGCCGGCGTGTGGAGGG
This sequence comes from Dendropsophus ebraccatus, assembly GCA_027789725.1. Taxonomy (NCBI): domain Eukaryota; kingdom Metazoa; phylum Chordata; class Amphibia; order Anura; family Hylidae; genus Dendropsophus; species Dendropsophus ebraccatus. Next base: position 1,423,481 of record JAQFWZ010000053.1, read on the forward strand.
GATGGGGGGGATGTGTGGAGGGGCCCGCGGCCGGCGTGTGGAGGGGATGGGGGGGTATGTGTGTTCGGGGCCCACAGCCGGCGTACGCGGGGTGTGGGGGGGGGGTTCCAGGGTAACTTTCTTTCTACATTTTTCTATGGGCCGGGCTGCTGCCAATTTTAGGTCAGCAAACACTGAGATGTCATGCCAGAGCGAGCGCGGGATTGTGGGTAATGAAAACACGCAGGGAAAGAACATGTGTTTCTGCTGCTGGCTGGTGTGGGGAAACGGGCCCCATTGTAGAAGCGAGCAGAACAAGGCGCTTCTGTCTGCCAGAGACGAGGGGCGACTATGGGGAAAGCGATTGGTGCAGCGTCCTGCAGACCTGAAATCCTTCCCGTCCTGTATAGCGAGGAGCGGAAATATTCCGGGGATTATTATAGTTATTATTCAGCCCCACAGATCTGGATCTGCATAGTCAAAAGTATGTGCCCCCCAGATATCACCTCCATGTGTGTGAAACCACAGACCATATGTTCCTCCACAAGATCTCGTGTTTGGGTCTTGGATCCTCGCTCTTATTTCCAGTCCTCTTCAGCCTCTTTTTCTTAGGTTTTCTACTTATTATCATCCTTGGGTCTTCAGTTCATGGACACGATAATCGTTTTGTGTAAAGGCATGAAACGATTAAACGACTAACGAGAAATCAGGACAGGACATCCACAAGAACGATCACAATTAACGATCATCGTTCCGTGTAATTGGGTGAACAATTTCAGATCGTTTATCATTCATCTTAAAAAAATCGTTTTGTCTGATATGACCCTTAGATCTAACCCTAAAATCATCGTTATTCTGTATTCACGAATTGTTCAGTGTAATTCCACATGCGTTCTTGATTTGCCGGGATCAGATCGTAACTAACGCCTATCGTTCTGTGTAATATCGTTAACAATTTCAGGTTAATCTCGTTTGCAATCGCTAACCGTTAATCGTTAAAAATGGCTTTGTCTATTAGGTCCCTTCTACCTTCCTCTTCAAGTTTCCCAATGATTATCATCCCGAGTCATCAGTATATGGACAGAAGTATTTGCTCCTAGACATCAGTTCCATAGATCTGAATCCGTAGACGAGTTATGTCCAACTCTTCTTGACCCCATGACTCTTGTTCCTCCGTTAGATCTGGTCTCTTGGTTCTTCAGGGTTGAGCCCCCTTCTTCTTCTTTTCCTTGGATTCTCCAGTCATAATTGTCATTTTCCGTCATCTGGGTCTTCTCCTACAATGTATAGACTAAGATGAAGCTTCTGGCTAGTTCTTTGGGTTTCACGTTGAGGATTCATCTCGATTATCTGAAGGATCTTCTGTTTTGGTTTCTTTCTCATTCTCAAAAGTTTTTAACCGAATAAGTTCAAAGGAGTAAAATCGGGTGAAATGTAGAAATGTTTTAGCTGTTTGATCTCAGACTATTATTATCTGGAGGGAAGTCGTCCATTCCGGCTGGAAAAAATGTTCCCAGCAGGTTGGTTTGCATTTGCACATTTGCATTGCATCTGGACTAAAGGTGACCGTACACATGCAATAGCTGATGGGCGGATGTTGTTTGGGTCCACAGTCATCTCTCTGGCTCCCTCTACACACATGACCCTCCAGCTCCTCTCCATACACATGACCCTCCAGCTCCTCTCCATACACATGGACCTCCAGCTCCTCTCCATACACATGGACCTCCAGCTCCTCTCCATACACATGACCCTCCAGCTCCTCTCCATACACATGACCCTCCAGCTCATCTCCATACACATAAACCTCCAGCTCTTCTCCATACACATGGACCTCCAGCTCTTCTCCATACACATGGACCTCCAGCTCATCTCCATACACATAAACCTCCAGCTCTTCTCCATACACATGGACCTCCAGCTCATCTCCATACACATAAACCTCCAGCTCTTCTCCATACACATAGACCTCCAGCTCTTCTCCATACACATGGACCTCCAGCTCCTCTCCATACACATGGACCTCCAGCTCTTCTCCATAAACATGGACCTCCAGCTCTTCTCCATACACATGGACCTCCAGCTCTTCTCCATACACATGGACCTCCAGCTCTTCTCCATACACATGGACCTCCAGCTCTTCTCCATACACATGGACCTCCAGCTCTTCTCCATATACATGGACCTCCAGCTCTTCTCCATACACATGGACCTCCAGCTCTTCTCCATACACATGACCCTCCAGCTCTTCTCCATACACACGGACCTCCAGCTCCTCTCCATACACATGACCCTCCAGCTCTTCTCCATACACATGGACCTCCAGCTCTTCTCCATACACATGACCCTCCAGCTCATCTCCATACACATGCCCCTCCAGCTCCTCTCCATACACATGGACCTCCAGCTCTTCTCCATACACATGACCCTCCAGCTCTTCTCCATACACATGAACCTCCAACTCATCTCCATACACATGACCCTCCAGCTCTTCTCCATACACATGAACCTCCAGCTCTTCTCCATACACATGGACCTCCAGCTCCTCTCCATACACATGGACCTCCAGCTCTTCTCCATACACATGACCCTCCAGCTCCTCTCCATACACATGAACCTCCAACTCATCTCCATACACATGAACCTCCAACTCATCTCCATACACATGGACCTCCAGCTCCTCTCCATACACATGACCCTCCAGCTCCTCTCCATACACATGAACCTCCAACTCATCTCCATACACATGAACCTCCAACTCATCTCCATACACATGAACCTCCAACTCATCTCCATACACATGGACCTCCAGCTCTTCTCCATACACATGACCCTCCAGCTCCTCTCCATACACATGACCCTCCAGCTCCTCTCCATACACATGGACCTCCAGCTTCTCTCCATACACATGGACCTCCAGCTCTTCTCCATACACATGAACCTCCAGCTCTTCTCCATACACATGAACCTCCAGCTCTTCTCCATACACATGGACCTCCAGCTCTTCTCCATACACATGGACCTCCAGCTCCTCTCCATACACATGACCCTCCAGCTCCTCTCCATACACATGAACCTCCAGCTCTTCTCCATACACATGGACCTCCAGCTCCTCTCCATACACATGACCCTCTAGCTCATCTCCATACACATAAACCTCCAGCTCTTCTCCATACACATGACCCTCCAGCTCTTCTCCATACACATGAACCTCCAGCTCTTCTCCATACACATAAACTTCCAGCTCTTCTCCATACACATGGACCTCCAGCTCTTCTCCATACACATGGACCTCCATCTCCTCTCCATACACATGGACCTCCAGCTCTTCTCCATACACATGGACCTCCAGCTCTTCTCCATACACATGGACCTCCAGCTCTTCTCCATACACATGGACCTCCAGCTCTTCTCCATACACATGGACCTCCAGCTCTTCTCCATACACATGGACCTCCAGCTCCTCTCCATACACATGGACCTCCAGCTCTTCTCCATACACATGGACCTCCAGCTCTTCTCCATACACATGGACCTCCAGCTCTTCTCCATACACATGGACCTCCAGTTCTTCTCCATACACATGGACCTCCAGCTCTTCTCCATACACATGGACCTCCAGCTCCTCTCCATACACATGGACCTCCAGCTCCTCTCCATACACATGGACCTCCAGTTCTTCTCCATACACATGGACCTCTAGCTCTTCTCCATACACATGACCCTCTAGCTCCTTTTCAAGAACAATAGGATGGAGGAGTTGAAATGCAATGTGCCTCATTCTGCTCTATCCCAACCAGGGCTGTGGGGTCGGTAAGCCTCCAAATTCTAATATTTATCAGGCATAAACTCCGAACTCCAGCTCCTTCATAAATAACCGGTCAGACACCAGGGGAGTTATTATCACACTGGTGTAAAGTAGATCTGGCATTGTGCCTTTTTTCCGACTCCAACCAAAACTAGCTCGGACTCCACAGCCCTGACCCCAACATCATCTGTTATATGTTAGGGCCCCCATACAATGTAGACTAAGTATATGTCTGCATTGGCGAAATGATCAGTCACCCAACTGTTCACCTTTATCCTACTTCTATGCGATATCTATGACCGCCTTCAGATTTGGAGATATAAGACTTTCTTCTAGTTCACCTCTCTTGGGGGTTCGATATCTGAAAATAGTGAATAATAAAGAGATGAAAAATGGAAAATGTCTCATCCCAAGTGAGTCCTTGGATCGGACGTCCGGCTGTCCATGTGCTGATGGGAGGATTTTGGCACCATTGCCCATCAGATGTTCCTACATGAACCTTGGTCTCATTCCAGTCCCAAACAGGAAATATCTTCGTGTAACATCAGCCAATCTCTGGGTGGATCCGTCTATTTATAAAATCTGCTTTGTCTGGATCCTGTGACCCATCGGTCTGGTCCGTACTAGAGACCCCTCACATTCCTGCTGTCATCGCCTTAGAACTGTGTGGTCTCCAGACCTCTAAACCTACGGAGACTGTAGTATATGGCGGCATTGTACCAACCTCTATACCAATGGGGGACGTCTCAGTCACTCCTCCATATGTAAAATGTGAGCCCCCCTTTAGGAAAGCAAACATGGCGGATAAAGTTGGCAACGGCATACAGCCCATGTGTGGTATTGGACCCCATGGATGTAACATGGCCACAGATTACACGACTGCCGTGGATAGATTGTATCTCTAATATTCTACAATGTATCAGGATGATGCACAATGGCTCCGTCATCTGTGGCGCCTGATACCAGATGTATAAGACATGAGGATGAGTTCTCCGTATCCCCCCCCCCCATCTGAGTGCAATTATTGCCCCTCCCGTCCCATAACATCAATCACGCAGAGAATCTGCCCCGGGGCCACGCTGACACCAGGCAGGAATCCTCGACAGATCTGTAATCAATCCTATCAGCGAGCTGAGATCAGATCACTCACTATAGATATAATTACAGGGCCCGGAATGCCGACTATGTCCATCTCCATTCAATTACCCCGACCCCCTCAGTGCTGAATGTGTCACAGCCTGTGTCATCCATGGCAGCTCTCCAGGCCAAGCAGATCCAACACTGAGAGCTGGAGGCAGAGAACCCATCATCATCCTTACAATGTCAGCGATCAAAGCCGCCGAGATGTCTGGATTTATTGTCATCACTTTATTCCATGTCATGTACGAAATGTCATCCAGTTCCAGAGACCAAGTCACCATATGTTATCGCAAACTACCAAACGTATTATCAGGCACTGCCCCCTATATACAGGAATATACTACTATAATACTGCTCCTATATACAGGAATATAACTACTATAATACTGCTCCTATATACAGGAATATACTACTATAATACTGCTCCCTATATACAGGGATATACTACTATAATACTGCTCCTATATACAGGGATATACTACTATAATACTGCTCCTATATACAGGGATATACTACTATAATACTGCTCCCTATATACAGGAATATAACTACTATAATACTGCCCCTATATACAGGAATATAACTACTATAATACTGCTCCTATATACAGGAATATAACTACTATAATACTGCTCCTATATACAGGAATATACTACTATAATACTGCCCCCTATATACAAGAATATAACTACTATAATACTGCTCCTATATACAGGGATATAACTACTATAATACTGCTCCTATATACAGGGATATACTACTATAATACTGCCCCTATATACAGGAATATACTACTATAATACTGCTCCTATATACAGGAATATACTACTATAATACTGCTCCTATATACAGGAATATACTACTATAATACTGCTCCTATATACAGGGATATAACTACTATAATACTGCTCCTATATACAGGGATATACTACTATAATACTGCTCCTATATACAGGGATATACTACTATAATACTGCTCCTATATACAGGGATATACTACTATAATACTGCTCCTATATACAGGGATATACTACTATAATACTGCTCCTATATACAGGAATATACTACTATAATACTGCTCCCTATATACAGGGATATACTACTATAATACTGCTCCTATATACAGGGATATACTACTATAATACTGCTCCTATATACAGGGATATACTACTATAATACTGCTCCTATATACAGGGATATACTACTATAATACTGCTCCTATATACAGGAATATACTACTATAATACTGCTCCTATATACAGGAATATACTACTATAATACTGCTCCTATATACAGGGATATACTACTATAATACTGCTCCTATATACAGTAATATCACTACTATAATACTGCCCCCTATATACAGGAATATAACTACTATAATACTGCTCCTATATACAGGGATATAACTACTATAATACTGCTCCCTATATACAGGGATATAACTACTATAATACTGCCCCTATATACAGGGATATAACTACTATAATACTGCCCCCTATATACAGGAATATAACTACTATAATACTGCTCCTATATACAGGAATATAACTACTATAATACTGCCCCTATATACAGGAATATAACTACTATAATACTGCTCCTATATACAGGAATATACTACTATAATACTGCTCCTATATACAGGAATATAACTGCTATAATACTGCTCCTATATACAGGAATATAACTACTATAATACTGCTCCTATATACAGGGATATAACTACTATAATACGGCCCCCTGTGGATGGGAATGAGTATATGTAGCAGTGCTCAGCATGTTGTATATTACACCTCCTGGTGGTGGAGGGCAGTTAGTAGTATTCTTGCAGGTTGTAGTATGGGTGTATGTGCACAGTACTTGGCGGTTGTATTAGGCCTCGGTCGGTATCTTTAGTCATCCTCGTGCTGTTATGTGAATCCTTGAATGAGACAAATGTGTCAGTGACTCAGGGTCTCGTCATCCCAGTCAGTGAGTGGCGGCTCCCAGGACTCTCATTAACCCCGAGACTCCTGGAAGAGACGTGTGTGATGGTCGGGCAGTCACTCGGCTGCAGCGCGGATCGGCTCCCTCTCATGTGACTTGGCCCTGTGCCCCTGTGGAGCAGTGCAGACGTTGCGCTGTGCTGGAGGAATGGTGTCTGATGTCGCCCACTGTATCTGCAGGACGCTTTTCTATATACAGACGCAAGAACTACAACTCCCAGCTGCTAATGTGTCAGCGTCTGACAGTCAGCCATGTTGGTGGTCGGAAGGCGCTGGCAGTCAGGTGCCTCCTCTAGTATGTGAGGATGCAAAGGTCACCCCTTCGATGCTGTGGTCAGGGTGTCCAGCTCTCCTTGTGGTCAGGGTGTCCGGCTCTCCTTGTAGTCAGGGTGTCCGGCTCTCCTTGTGGTCAGGGTGTCCGGCTCTCCTTGTGGTCAGCGTGTCCGGCTCTCCTTGTGGTCAGGGTGTCCGGCTCTCCTTGTGGTCAGTGTGTCCGGCTCTCCTTGTGGTCAAGGTGTCCAGCTCTCCTTGTGGTCAGGGTGTCCAGCTCTCCTTATCGTCAGGGTGTCCGGCTCTCCTTGTGGTCAGGGTGTCCAGCTCTCCTTATCGTCAGGGTGTCCACCTGTCCTTGTGGTCAGGGTGTCCAGCTCTCCTTGTGGTCAGGGTGTCCAGCTCTCCATGTGGTCAGGGTGTCCAGCTCTCCTTGTGGTCAGGGTGTCCAGCTCTCCTTGTGGTCAGGGTGTCCAGCTCTCCTTGTGGTCAGGGTGTCCAGCTCTCCTTATCGTCAGGGTGTCCAGCTCTCCTTATCGTCAGGGTGTCCAGCTGTCCTTGTGGTCAGGGTGTCCAGCTCTCCTTATCGTCAGGGTGTCCAGCTGTCCTTGTGGTCAGGGTGTCCGGCTCTCCTTGTGGTCAGGGTGTCCAGCTCTCCTTGTGGTCAGGGTGTCCGGCTCTCCTTGTGGTCAGGGTGTCCAGCTCTCCTTGTGGTCAGCGTGTCCAGCTCTCCTTGTGGTAAGGGTGTCCGGCTCTCCTTGTGGTCAGGGTGTCCAGCTCTCCTTGTGGTCAGGGTGTCCAGCTCTCCTTGTGGTCAGGGTGTCCAGCTCTCCTTGTGGTCAGGGTGTCCAGCTCTCCATGTGGTCAGGGTGTCCAGCTCTCCTTGTGGTCAGGGTGTCCGGCTCTCCTTATGGTCAGGGTGTCCAGCTCTCCTTGTGGTCAGGGTGTCCAGCTCTCCTTGTGGTCAGGGTGTCCAGCTCTCCTTGTGGTCAAGGCATCAGTCTCCCATGGTTTATATGGTCACATTAGGGCCGGACATCTCACTGCAGAGACCACCCCGGCCCTGATCACAGAGAGACCACCCCGGCTCTGATCACAGAGAGACCACCCCGGCTCTGATCACAGAGAGACCACCCCGGCCCTGATCACAGAGAGACCACCCCGGCCTTGATCACATCACAGAGAGACCACCCCGGCCCTGATCACATCACAGAGAGACCACCCCGGCCCTGATCACAGAGAGACCACCCCGGCCCTGATCACATCACAGAGAGACCACCCCGGCCCTGATCACATCACAGAGAGACCACCCCGGCCCTGATCACATCACAGAGAGACCACCCCGGCCCTGATCACAGAGAGACCACCCCGGCCCTGATCACAGAGAGACCACCCCGGCCCTGATCACATCACAGAGAGACCACCCCGGCCCTGATCACAGAGAGACCACCCCGGCCCTGATCACATCACAGAGAGACCACCCCGGCCCTGATCACATCACAGAGAGACCACCCGGCCCTGATCACAGAGAGACCACCGCGGCCCTGATCACAGAGAAACCACCGCGGCCCTGATCACAGAGAGACCACCGCGTCCCTGATCACAGAGAGACCACCGCGGCCCTGATCACAGAGAGACCACCGCGGCCCTGATCACAGAGAGACCACCCCGGCCCTGATCACAGAGAGACCACCCCGGCCCTGATCACAGAGAGACCACCCCGGCCCTGATCACAGAGAGACCACCCCGGCCCTGATCACAGAGAGACCACCCCGGCCCTGATCACAGAGAGACCACCCCGGCCCTGGTCACAGAGAGACCACCCCGGCCCTGATCACAGAGAGACCACCCCGGCCCTGATCACAGAGAGACCACCCCGGCCCTGATCACAGAGAGACCACCCGGCCCTGATCACAGAGAGACCACCCCGGCTCTGATCACATCACAGAGAGACCACCCCGGCCCTGATCACATCACAGAGAGACCACCCCGGCCCTGATCACAGAGAGACCACCCCGGCCCTGATCACCCCGGTCAGGATGTTATTACACAGGGATTAAAAGGGATCTGCTTATATTGCAGGGTGGACAGGAACAGCCCGGAGATCTGTGTGCAGGACCCCCGACACCCCAACACCTGCTCTGTGCGGAGTTCCAAGCTGTGGACGTCCTATCAGATGAACATTACAGAGGAGAATCCGCTGGGATCCAGCTTCAGGATCCTGGAGTTCACTGTACAGTCTATAGGTGAGCGGCAGAGAAACCTTAAGTATATAACGCTATATATCTGGGGTGGGGAGGGGCCGGGTGCTGTGTGGTCAGTGTACAGTGGAGGAGGTCAGTGTGCTGTGTGGTCAGTGTACGGTGGAGTTATTCAGGGTGCTTTGTGGTTAAGTGCTGTGTGGTCAGTGTACAGTGGTGGTGGTCGGGGTGCTGTGTGGTCAGTGTACAGTGGTGGTGGTTGGGTGCTGTGTGGTCAGTGTACAGTGGTGGTGGTCGGGGTGCTGTGTGGTCAGTGTACAGTGGTGGTGGTTGGGTGCTGTGTGGTCAGTGTACGGTGGTGGTGGTTGGGTGCTGTGTGGTCAGTGTACAGTGGTGGTGGTCGGGGTGCTGTGTGGTCAGTGTACAGTGGTGGTGGTTGGGTGCTGTGTGGTCACAGTACAGTGGTGGTGGTTGGGTGCTGTGTGGTCAGTGTACAGTGGTGGTGGTTGGGTGCTGTGTGGTCAGTGTACAGTGGTGGTGGTCGGGGTGCTGTGTGGTCAGTGTACAGTGGTGGTGGTTGGGTTCTGTGTGGTCAGTGTACAGTGGTGGTGGTTGGGTGCTGTGTGGTCACAGTACAGTGGTGGTGGTTGGGTGCTGTGTGGTCAGTGTACAGTGGTGGTGGTTGGGTGCTGTGTGGTCACAGTACAGTGGTGGTGGTTGGGTGCTGTGTGGTCAGTGTACAGTGGTGGTGGTTGGGTGCTGTGTGGTCAGTGTACAGTGGTGGTGGTCGGGGTGCTGTGTGGTCAGTGTACAGTGGTGGTGGTTGGGTGCTGTGTGGTCAGTGTACAGTGGTGGTGGTTGGGTGCTGTGTGGTCAGTGTACAGTGGTGGTGGTTGGGTGCTGTGTGGTCAGTGTACATTGGTAGTGGTTGGGTGCTGTGTGGTCAGTGTACGGTGGAGGTGGTCGGGGTGCTCTATGGTCAGTGTACAGTGGTGGTGGTTGGGTGCTGTGTGGTCAGTGTACATTGGTAGTGGTTGGGTGCTGTGTTGTCAGTGTACAGTGGTGGTGGTTGGGTGCTGTGTGGTCAGTGTTCAGTGGTGGTGGTTGGGTGCTGTGTGGTCAGTGTACAGTGGTGGTGGTCGGGGTGCTGTGTGGTCAGTGTACAGTGGTGGTGGTCGGGGTGCTGTGTGGTCAGTGTACAGTGGTGGTGGTCGGGGTGCTGTGTGGTCAGTGTACAGTGGTGGTGGTTGGGTGCTGTGTGGTCAGTGTTCAGTGGTGGTGGTTGGGTGCTGTGTGGTCAGTGTACAGTGGTGGTGGTCGGGGTGCTGTGTGGTCAGTGTACAGTGGTGGTGGTTGGGTGCTGTGTGGTCAGTGTTCAGTGGTGGTGGTTGGGTGCTGTGTGGTCAGTGTACAGTGGTGGTGGTCGGGGTGCTGTGTGGTCAGTGTACAGTGGTGGTGGTTGGGTGCTGTGTTGTCTGTGTACAGTGGAGGTGGTCGGGGTGCTGTGTGGTCTGTGTACAGTGGTGGTGGTTGGGTGCTGTGTGGTCAGTGTACATTGGTGGTGGTTGGGTGCTGTGTGGTCAGTGTACGGTGGAGGTGGTCGGGGTGCTGTGTGGTCAGTGTACATTGGTAGTGGTTGGGTGCTGTGTGGTCAGTGTACATTGGTAGTGGTTGGGTGCTGTGTGGTCAGTGTACAGTGGTGGTGTTTGGGTGCTGTGTGGTCAGTGTACATTGGTAGTGGTTGGGTGCTGTGTGGTCAGTGTACAGTGGTGGTGTTTGGGTGCTGTGTGGTCAGTGTACGGTGGAGGTGGTCGGGGAGCTGTGTGGTCAGTGTACAGTGGTGGTGGTTGGGTGCTGTGTGGTCAGTGTACATTGGTAGTGGTTGGGTGCTGTGTGGTCAGTGTACGGTGGAGGTGGTCGGGGTGCTGTGTGGTCAGTGTACATTGGTAGTGGTTGGGTGCTGTGTGGTCAGTGTACGGTGGAGGTGGTCGGGGAGCTGTGTGGTCAGTGTACAGTGGTGGTGGTTGGGTGCTGTGTGGTCAGTGTACGGTGGAGGTGGTCGGGGTGCTGTGTGGTCAGTGTACAGTGGTGGTGGTTGGGTGCTATGTGGTCAGTGTACATTGGTAGTGGTTGGGTGCTGTGTGGTCAGTGTACGGTGGAGGTGGTCGGGGTGCTGTGTGGTCAGTGTACAGTGGTGGTGGTCGGGGTGCTGTGTGGTCAGTGTACAGCAGAGGGGGCAATGTTCTCTCTGTGGGTCAGTGTCTCTCTTACACATAGTAGGAGCACAGCTGTCCGTTGTTGCAGTCTAATATCCGGAGTTCCCCTGGTATAATCACGTAATTACCCGGTTAGATTCCCGGTGTCCCGGCCGCTCTGTTCTTTCCCTGGAGGGGACGGTTTCATCTCTCGCTCTCTGCCTCCTCCGGAGCTTCCAGCAGAGAATCCTGCAGAGCATCGCACCAGGCTCAGTCATGGTCTGGATATGTGTGAGGGCAACGGCCAGGACGCTCTGCTCAGGATCAGCAGACAGATCCACCATCTGCAACTCATTGGTGCGGGCGTATCCTCCCCCTGCACCAGAGGCTGGGGCCTATATATATATATATATGTATATAGGGGAGGGGGTAGTGGGGGGGCTGTGAGTGTTTATAAGATGGTACAGAGTGATGGTATGGGGTCGTAAGTGTGATGGTATAAGATGGTTGGGATGCTATGAGTGATGGTATGGAGTGGTATGGGGTGGTAACTGTCATGGTGTGGGATGGTATGGATGATAGTATGAGTGATGGTATGGGATGAGTGACGGTATGGGGTGGTAAGTGTGAGGTGTGGGATGGTATGGGTGGTATGGATGATGGTATGAGTGATGATATGGGATGGTATGGGGTGGTAAGTGTGATGTGTGGGATGGTATGGATGATGGTATGAGTGATGGTATGGGGTGGTAAGTGTGAGGTGTGGGATGGTATGGGTGATATGGATGATGGTATGAGTGATGATATGGGATGGTATGGGCTGGTAAGTGTGATGTGTGGGATGGTATGGATGATGGTATGAGTGATGGTATGGGGTGGTAAGTGTGATGGTGTGGGATGGTATGGATGATAGTATGAGTGATGGTATGGGATGAGTGATGGGATAGTATGAGATGGTATGAGTGATGGTATGGGGTGGTAAGTGTGATGGTGTGGGATGGTATGGGTGGTATGGATGATGGTATGAGTGATGATATGGGATGGTATGGGGTGGTAAGTGTGATGTGTGGGATGGTATGGGTGATGGTATGAGTGATGGTATGGGATGAGTGACGGTATGGGGTGGTAAGTGTGAGGTGTGGGATGGTATGGGTGGTATGGATGATGGTATGAGTGATGATATGGGATGGTATGGGGTGGTAAGTGTGATGTGTGGGATGGTATGGATGATGGTATGAGTGATGGTATGGGGTGGTAAGTGTGAGGTGTGGGATGGTATGGGTGATATGGATGATGGTATGAGTGATGATATGGGATGGTATGGGCTGGTAAGTGTGATGTGTGGGATGGTATGGATGATGGTATGAGTGATGGTATGGGGTGGTAAGTGTGATGGTGTGGGATGGTATGGATGATAGTATGAGTGATGGTATGGGATGAGTGATGGGATAGTATGAGATGGTATGAGTGATGGTATGGGGTGGTAAGTGTGATGGTGTGGGATGGTATGGGTGGTATGGATGATGGTATGAGTGATGGTATGGGGTGGTAAGTGTGATGTGTCGGATGGTATGGGTGATGGTATGAGTGATGGTATGGGATGAGTGACGGTATGGGGTGGTAAGTGTGAGGTGTGGGATGGTATGGGTGGTATGGATGATGGTATGAGTGATGATATGGGATGGTATGGGGTGGTAAGTGTGATGTGTGGGATGGTATGGGTGATGGTATAAGTGATGGTATGGGGTGGTAAGTGTGAGGTGTGGGATGGTATGGGTGATATGGATGATGGTATGAGTGATGATATGGGATGGTATGGGCTGGTAAGTGTGATGTGTGGGATGGTATGGATGATGGTATGAGTGATGGTATGGGGTGGTAAGTGTGATGGTGTGGGATGGTATGGATGATAGTATGAGTGATGGTATGGGATGAGTGATGGGATAGTATGAGATGGTATGAGTGATGGTATGGGGTGGTAAGTGTGATGGTGTGGGATGGTATGGGTGGTATGGATGATGGTATGAGTGATGATATGGGATGGTATGGGGTGGTAAGTGTGATGTGTGGGATGGTATGGGTGATGGTATGAGTGATGGTATGGGATGAGTGACGGTATGGGGTGGTAAGTGTGAGGTGTGGGATGGTATGGGTGGTATGGATGATGGTATGAGTGATGATATGGGATGGTATGGGGTGGTAAGTGTGATGTGTGGGATGGTATGGGTGATGGTATAAGTGATGCTATGGATGATAGTATGAGTGATGGTATGGGGTGGTAAGTGTGATGGTGTGGGATGGTATGGGTGGTATGGATGATGGTATGAGTGATGATATGGGATGGTATGGGGTGGTAAGTGTGATGTGTGGGATGGTATGGGTGATGGTATGAGTGATGGTATGGGATGAGTGACGGTATGGGGTGGTAAGTGTGAGGTGTGGGATGGTATGGGTGGTATGGATGATGGTATGAGTGATGATATGGGATGGTATGGGGTGGTAAGTGTGATGTGTGGGATGGTATGGGTGATGGTATAAGTGATGCTATGGATGATGGTATGAGTGATGGTATGGGGTGGTAAGTGTGATGGTGTGGGATGGTATGGGTGGTATGGATGATGGTATGAGTGATGATATGGGATGGTATGGGGTGGTAAGTGTGATGTGTGGGATGGTATGGATGATAGTATGAGTGATGGTATGGGATGAGTGATGGGATAGTATGAGATGGTATGAGTGATGGTATGGGGTGGTAAGTGTGATGATGTGGGATGGTATGGATGATGGTATGAGTGATGGTATGGGGTGTTATGTTGGAGAATCTCCTTGGTTATTGCGGAATTATTGATGTCATTCATGTCCCTTGTAGTGAAGCCGGACCCCCCGGAGATCGTCTTGGCGGAGCCCGTCCCTCATGCCCCCCGACGTCTGCGGGTCACCTGGGCGTACCCCTCCACGTGGCCCCAGGAGCCTCATTTCCAGCTGAAGTTCCGGCTGCAGTACCGCCCGGTGCTCCACATGTTGTGGTCCACGGTAAGAACGTGTCCTGTATGTACAGTCACATATATGTAGTCTCAGTCACTGACTGGTCCCATGTTTTGCCCCCGGGGCAGGTGGAGACCGCCAACCTGACCGACATCATCACCGACGCCTTCATGGGCCTGGAGCACATAGTGCAGGTCAGCGCCAGAGACTTCCTGGATGCTGGGAACTGGAGCGAGTGGAGTATGGAGGCCCGAGCGACGCCATGGACCAGTACAGAGATGCCAGGTGAGGTGGGCCGCCATGGACCAGTATAGAGATGCCAGGTGAGGTGGGCCGCCATGGACCAGTACAGACATGCTAGGTGAGGTGGGCCGCCATGGACCATTATAGAGATGTCAGGTAGGGTGGGCCGCCATGGACTAGTACAGAGATGCCAGGTGAGGTGGGCCGCCATGGACCATTATAGAGATGCCAGGTGAGGTGGGCCGCCATGGACCAGTACAGAGATGTCAGGTAGGGTGGGCCGCCATGGACCAGTACAGAGATGCCAGGTGAGGTGGGCCGCCATGGACCAGTACAGAGATGCCAGGTGAGGTGGGCTGCCATGGACCAGTACAGAGATGCCAGGTGAGGTGGGCTGCCATGGACCAGTACAGACATGCTAGGTGAGGTGGGCCGCCATGGACCAGTACAGAGATGCCAGGTGAGGTGGGCCGCCATGGACCAGTACAGAGATGCCAGGTGAGGTGGGCCGCCATGGACCAGTACAGACATGCTAGGTGAGGTGGGCCGCCATGGACCAGTACAGAGATGCCAGGTGAGGTGGGCCGCCATAGACCAGTACAGAGATGCCAGGTGAGGTGGGCTGCCATGGACCAGTACAGACATGCTAGGTGAGGTGGGCTGCCATGGACCAGTATAGAGATTCCAGGTGAGGTGGGCCGCCATGGACCAGTATAGAGATGCCAGGTGAGGTGGGCTGCCATGGACCAGTATAGAGATGCCAGGTGAGGTGGGCCGCCATGGACCAGTATAGAGATGCCAGGTGAGGTGGGCTGCCATGGACCAGTACAGAGATGCCAGGTGAGGTGGGCCGCCATAGACCATTATAGAGATGCCAGGTGAGGTGGGCCGCCATGGACCAGTACAGAGATGCCAGGTGAGGTGGGCCGCCATAGACCAGTACAGAGATGTCAGGTAGGGTGGGCCGCCATGGACCAGTATAGAGATGCCAGGTGAGGTGGGCTGCCATGGACCAGTACAGAGATGCCAGGTGAGGTGGGCCGCCATAGACCAGTACAGAGATGTCAGGTAGGGTGGGCCGCCATGGACCAGTATAGAGATGCCAGGTGAGGTGGGCCGCCATGGACCAGTACAGAGATGCCAGGTGAGGTGGGCCGCCATGGACCAGTACAGAGATGCTAGGTGAGGTGGGCCGCCATAGACCAGTACAGAGATGTCAGGTAGGGTGGGCCGCCATGGACCAGTCAGAGATGCCAGGTGAGGTGGGCCGCCATAGACCAGTACAGAGATGTCAGGTAGGGTGGGCCGCCATGGACCAGTACAGAGATGCCAGGTGAGGTGGGCCGCCATGGACCAGTACAGAGATGCCAGGTGAGGTGGGCCACCATGGACCAGTACAGAGATGCCAGGTGAGGTGGGCCGCCATGGACCATTATAGAGATGTCAGGTAGGGTGGGCCGCCATGGACTAGTACAGAGATGCCAGGTGAGGTGGGCCGCCATGGACCATTATAGAGATGCCAGGTGAGGTGGGCCGCCATGGACCAGTACAGAGATGTCAGGTAGGGTGGGCCGCCATGGACCAGTACAGAGATGCCAGGTGAGGTGGGCCGCCATGGACCAGTACAGAGATGCCAGGTGAGGTGGGCTGCCATGGACCAGTACAGATATGCTAGGTGAGGTGGGCCGCCATGGACCAGTACAGAGATGTCAGGTGAGGTGGGCTGCCATGGACCAGTACAGAGATGCCAGGTGAGGTGGGCTGCCATGGACCAGTACAGATATGCTAGGTGAGGTGGGCCGCCATGGACCAGTACAGAGATGCCAGGTAGGGTGGGCTGCCATGGACCAGTACAGAGATGCCAGGTGAGGTGGGCCGCCATGGACCAGTACAGACATGCTAGGTGAGGTGGGCCGCCATGGACCAGTACAGAGATGTCAGGTAGGGTGGGCCGCCATGGACCAGTACAGAGATGCCAGGTGAGGTGGGCTGCCATGGACCAGTACAGATATGCTAGGTGAGGTGGGCCACCATAGGCACAAGAGGTTATCAGACCCCCTCTACAGTACTGCTCAGCTGCAGTACCCTGCATAACCTGAAGATAAGGGTGGCGCTGTTTTAGATGGAAGCAGCCATATTTTGTAATCCTGAGCTGCCCCTATAATTCTCTGGCTTTTGGAGTCAAGTGGGTGGTCCTTATAAGTGACTGGCAGGCCCTCTTATCAGTGCAAGCAGTGCTTACATATCTGCTAACCACTGATAGGACCACCCACTGGACTCCTAAGCAGACACTTAAAGGGGTAGGCCAGGATTAGCTGCTCAGCACCAGTCAGCTCAGTGGAGTTAAGCTGCGATACAACACATAACCTGTGCACGGAGGTGGAGCTGTTTTTGGAAGGCTGACATGTTTTTTTAGTCGTGTACAGCCCCTTTAAATGAATACAAGTCCTACAAAACTATACATCAATCTGCTTGGCTCCTCCCCCTCTATAACATGGCGTGGGCAGATCTGACCGTATATTCATCATGATGCGCCCCTTTAAGGAGACGTGCGGCCGTTCCTACTGACCCTTGTCTGTTCTGTCCGTAGAGCCGGTGTTGGAGCTCAGCAATGAAACCACTACAGAGGAGCCCGAGCCTCAAGTCAAAGAACCTTTCGGTAACGTTTCTGGTTATTGTACCATGTGACTTACAGCGACCAATAGAAAAATAATAAGGTATAGGGTGGGATAGGACGTCCTGTATTCTGTGCACTGACCGTGTGTTATCGCCCCACAGACCCCGTGGAGAAAGCGGCCGTGATGATCTCGCTCGGGATTTTCGCTTTCGTAGTGCTTGTCATTTTCTTGGCTGTTGGCGCCCTCATCTGGTGAGAAGGAGAATTACAACTACTGAGGTGTTGGTATATACTGAGGTGTTGGTATATACTGAGGTGTTGGTATATACTGAGGTGTAGGTATATACTGAGGTGACGGTATATACTGAGGTGTCAATATATACTGAGGTGTCGGTATATACTGAAGTGACGATATATACTGAGGTGTCGGTATATACTGAAGTGTCAATATATACTGAGGTGTCGGTATATACTGAGGTGTCTGTATATACTGAGGTGACGGTATATACTGAGGTGACGGTATATACTGAGGTGTCGGTATATACTGAGGTGTCGGTATATACTGAAGTGACGGTATATACTGAGGTGTCGGTATATACTGAGGTGTCAATATATACTGAGGTGTCGGTATATACTGAGGTGTCGGTATATACTGAAGTGACGGTATATACTGAGGTGTCGGTATATACTGAGGTGTAGGTATATACTGAGGTGTCGGTATATACTGAAGTGACGGTATATACTGAGGTGTCGGTATATACTGAGGTGTAGGTATATACTGAGGTGTCGGTATATACTGAGGTGTCGGTATATACTGAGGTGTCAGTATATACTGAGGTGTCGGTATATACTGAAGTGTCGGTATATACTGAGGTGTCAATATATACTGAGGTGTCGGTATATACTGAGGTGTCGGTATATACTGAGGTGTCGGTATATACTGAGGTGTCGGTATATACTGAAGTGACGGTATATACTGAGGTGACGGTATATACTGAGGTGTTGGTATATACTGAAGTGACGGTATATACTGAGGTGTCGGTATATACTGAGGTGTCGGTATATACTGAAGTGACGGTATATACTGAAGTGACGGTATATACTGAGGTGACGGTATATACTGAGGTGTCGGTATATACTGAGGTGTCGGTATATACTGAGATGTCGGTATATACTGAGGTGTCGGTATATACTGAAGTGACGGTATATACTGAGGTGTCGGTATATACTGAAGTGACGGTATATACTGAGGTGTCGGTATATACTGAGGTGTCGGTATATACTGAGGTGTCGGTATATACTGAAGTGACGGTATATACTGAGGTGTCGGTATATACTGAGGTGTCGGTATATACTGAGGTGACGGTATATACTGAGGTGACGGTATATACTGAGGTGACGTATCCCCCAGTACAGCTCACATCACTCACATCACCTCCGCTCCACATTGAATGGGGCCTGAGAGGCTCGGAGTAATAATAATAATAATTTTTATTTATATAGCGCCAACAGATTCCGCAGCGCTGTACAATTCTGGGGTACATACATAGACAGAAATCAGACATTACAGAGATACATATAATTATCAGCCATCCATGAGGAGTGAGGTCCCTGCTCGCAGGCATCAGCCTACACTGTCAGAGTGGAGACCACAGTAACCTCCACTCCTAACAAGATGGCCTCAGGTCTCCGCAGATTAACTCTCTATCCCTCACTGCTGGGGGGTCCGCTGTAGGGATTGTGAGGGGGCTGCTCCTACAGTAGGTGGATGATGATGGCCGGTGGGTGATGACGGTTGGTGAGTGATGATGGTTGGTGAGTGATGATGGTTGGTGGGTGATGATGGCTGCTGGGTGATGATGGTTGGTGGGTGATGATGGCCACTGGGTGATGATGGTTGGTGGGTGATGATGGTTGGTGGGTGATGAGTTGATTATACAGTACAATCCTGTTACAGGGTTTGGGGGCTGACAGCCTCAGATGGGTCACTGTTCAGTCTGTGTGTGTGTGTGTGTGTGTGTGTGTATGTGTGTGTGACTGTATATGAATGTATGTCTAACCTCTGGCTGTAGGTATGTGTGTGTATGTGTGTGTGTATATGTGTGTGTGTGTGTCTGTATATGTGTGTATGTGTGTGTGTATATGTGTGTGTGTGTCTGTATATGTGTGTATGTGTGTGTGTCTGTATATGTGTGTATATGTCTGTGTGTGTGTCTATATGTGTGTGTGTGTCTGTATATATATGTGTGTGTGTGTGTGTCTGTATATGTGTGTATGTGTGTGTGTATGTATGTGTGTATATGTGTATGTGTGTCTGTGTGTGTGCGATGGGGCCTCCCGCTGAGGGTAGTAGTAGGTGGTAGTACTGGGTAGGACCCGGGTAGCCAGTTGCCAGATGTTAGGTCACGGTATAGGCACGAGGGGAGCTGACTAACCCACGGGGTCCTGACCATGCGGGGCCCGAGCAATTCTTTGTTGCCCTTAGTCAGGGCACCAATAACTAGACCAATGCCAGGATTCAGAAACGGTAGTTGTGTGTTTATTATAACGGTGGTAACCAATAGCAACAGTATCTCTGGATGCAACCAGGACCGAGGCAGACTTGAATATAACTTGGATATAACTGAGGAATGGGTGATGGTAGCTTTACTTTGAGCAAGGAGAAACTGAATGATGGGAGTAGTAGTCCCGGAGATATGATACTGGGCGGAGTAAGCTGACTGAAATACTTGCTGTTGATGAGGACGAATGATGAGAAGAGTAATGACTGAGAACGGCACCCAGATCTTGCTGAACAGGAGAAGCCTGAGGATCAGGGAAAGGTCCCGACTGGACCGGAGTACTTCTGAGGTAACGCTGGAGCAGCAGAGAATAACTCCTTCTCCCCTGAAGGTGGAGAGAAGGCACACACACCCTTCCCTCTTGAAGGTAGAGGAAAGGACTGAGGTAGACAGGAAGTGACATAGCATCCCCAGCCAAAGCTCCACGGCTATTGGGGTTACTATGGCAGCCGGGGACAAGTCACATGACTCACCAAGCCATTGCATCATCACACCACTGGACCATAGGTATATGAATATACATGAGAAGGACCATACTTGAACACTGGGGGCGACATAATACCAAAGTTTGCAGTGGCCATTATAGTTTCCAGAACAGGGACAATGGAATATAGACAGATCCAGATATAAATATAGACTTTTAGGCTATGTTCACACTGCGTACGAATCAGTCCGCAGTTCTTACGCAGCCGTACATGTGCGGCTGAAATTACGGGCGTGGGAAAAATCGACATGCGGCCGGATGTGTACGCACCGCGAACATACGCCCGTAGTACAGTTCTGCTTCCCTAGCTTGTTTCGTAGCGATCTGAGGCAGGTCATTTACGTGGAAATCTTCGCCCAATAAAACTCACAGAATTTTTTGAAACGAAAAATCAAGTTCAATTTGGCTGAAATAAGTTCTCCGTACGGGACCGCATGGAAATCCACGGCCGTGAGTTCGAACATTTCCGTCCTCAAACAATAGTCTTGTTCATTTTTCACGGCGGCGTATACGATCCGGTCGTAAGTTCATACGTAGTGTGCATTGTGCGGCCGTATATCGTATACTTCCCAGCGAACGCATCAACCTCAAAACTACGTGCGTATATTCACGGTTCGCACTACGAGCAGAAATATACGTAGTGTGAACATAGCCTTAGGAGAAATTAGAGAAAACCTCTGTTCTGGGACACTGCATGTGTGTGTGTGACTGTGTGTGTGTGTGTCTGTATGTGTATATGTGTATGTGTGTATATCTGTATGTCTAACCTCTGTCTGTATGTGTATATGTGTGTATGTGTGTGTGTCTGTATGTGTACATGTGTGTATGTCTAACCTCTGTCTGTGTGTCTGTATGTGTATATGTGTGCGTGTCTGTATGTGTATATGTGTGTATGTCTAACCTCTGTCTGTATGTGTGTCTGTATAGGCCTAGTCACACGTCCTCACCTGCACGTCTACCCTAGCACAATGGAAATACTTTTTCTCAGTACAATATCAGAAGACAGACTATAACCCGGAGCCCGACGCCATCCTAACCCCGACTCCACCATCCTACGTGTATATATGTGTATGTATATATATATATATATATATATATATATATATATATATATATATGTGTGTGTATATATATATATATATATATATATATATATATATATACATATATATATATATATATAATATAGTCCATTGTGTTCCTTCATCCATGTCTCCTTGTCGCAGGGTGAGAGTCGGGAGGACGATGAAGGACGGTGGGATAAAGGCGAACTTCCTTACCGCCATCCACATGAAGACTCTGCCCAGTAAGTGTCGGGGTCCCGTGTAGGGTCGGAGGTCTTTTCTGATGTCCTATAACCACAGGTCCATTGTGTTCCATTATATATCATGTATATACCACCTGTATAATGTGGTATATAGTGTCTCTGCCCCTATGATAACACTTCCTGGCTTATATGCGTACATGGATGGGCACAGGCCTCCACCTGTGGATGAGTAACAGGTTAGTCTACAAGAAGTGTTATCATGTGGCCCAAAAAACGAAGCAGCGCCGTAGTGTTATAGGTGAGCGCGGTGATTATTATACCGTCTATAATTTTCTGTTGTTTCTGTGCAGAGAACCAGATTCTGTAGCCGTCCTGAGAAGCCGGAGGTCTCTCCAGTACAGATGTGACATCAGGACGTCCGGCTTTCCTGAGAAACAACCGAAAAAGTGACAGAATGGAAGAGCTGCAGTTCACAGACTGTCCTCCGGGGGCAGACACACCTCTTCTATCAGGATCATAGAGCTGTGGACTGTACGGAGGGGAATCAGAACATTCAATGCGGTGCCCCCTCCTCTTCACGTGGCAGCTTGATCTCCTGGGCGAGGCGCCCCCTTCTGGCCGCTGTGCTCAGGCTGCAGTTCAGTGAACACTTTTTTGCTGCTATCACATAGACTTTTCCTCGCAGGACGATTCTCTCTACACCGGGACACCAGGATCACACACCCACCGGTGACACCGGGATCACACACCCACCGGGACACCGGAATCACACACCCACCGGTGACACCGGGATCACACACCCGCCGGTGACACCGGGATCACACACCCACCGGGACACCGGAATCACACACCCACCGGTGACACCGGGATCACACACCCACCGGGACACCAGGATCACACACCCACCAGGATCACACACCCACCGGTGACACCAGGATCACACACCCGCCGGTGACATCACACACTTTGGGGCATTCAGTTGTTGTTAAGCACAAGTTTCCTCGTCGCTCTCGATCATAACAAAACAGTTGATGAAGCTAAATGGGCTCCAGCCCCCCCCCCTGTACCCGCACCCAGCCCCCCCCCCCCTGTACCCGCACCCAGCCCCCCCCCCCCTGTATCCGCACCCAGCCCCCCCCCCTGTACCCGCACCCAGCCCTCCCCCCCTGTACCCGCACCCACATGCTACCACCTGGACTCTGGATGGTGTCGGGCTGGATGCCACATTTCAGGGACAGAATACACTGCCATATAGTTACTGAGTAGGTTTAGGAACAGATCCTGCCATATTTTATCCCCCACCAACATCATGTGCCCCTGAGCTCCTCCCCGTCATCATGTGCCCCTGAGCTCCTCCACGTCATCATGTGCCCCTGAGCTCCTCCCCGTCATCATGTGCCCCTGAGCTCCTCCCCGTCATCATGTGCCCCTGAGCTCCTCCCCGTCATCATGTGCCCCGGAGCTCCTCCCCGTCATCATGTGCCTCGGAGCTCCTCCCTGTCATCATGTCCCCCAGAGCTCCTCCCCATCATCATGTCCCCCGGAGCCCCTCCCCGTCATCATGTCCCCAGGAGCTCCTCCCCGTCATCATGTCCCCCGGAGCTCCTCCCTATCATCATGTCCCCCCCAAGCTCCTCCCCATCATCATGTCCCCCGGAGCTCCTCCCTATCATCATGTCCCCCGGAGCTCCTCTCTATCATCATGTTCCCAGGAGCTCCTTCCCATCATCATGCCCCCAGGAGCTCCTCCCTATCATCATGTCGCCAGGAGCTCCTCCCCATCATCATGTCCCCCGGAGCTCCTCCCTATCATCATGTCCCCAGGAGCTCCTCCCTATCATCATGTCCCCAGGAGCTCCTCCCTATCATCATGTCCCCAGGAGCTCCTCCCTATCATCATGTCCCCAGGAGCTCCTCCCTATCATCATGTCCCCAGGAGCTCCTCCCTATCATCATGTCCCCAGGAGCTCCTCCTCATCATCATGTCCCCCGGAGCTCCTCCCTATCATCATGTCCCCAGGAGCTCCTTGCCATCAGCCATCCTTGCTGGCCATGGACGATACACCAGGGCAGGTCCTGCCACTTACTATGTCATGTCTATAACCAGCACTAATCATGTGACTGCTTCCTCCATGTTGTGTGACTGGGTGGAACCTCCATGGTTCATGTGTCGGCCCCTTCCAGCCATGTCTCCTGTCTCCTCCATGTTTGTGCCTGGATATCACATATGACCGCTCTTACTTCCCACATGATGTGAGTCTGTAGTGACCTCTGTGCTCTTACCAGCTGTCATTTACTCATGTGACTGCCCTGACCCCCCCAATGTCATGTGAGCACCCTGACTCCTCACCATGTCATGTGACTGCCCTGACCCCCCCCAATGTTATGTGAGCACCCTGACTCCTCACCATGTCATGTGACTGCCCTGACACCCCCAATGTCATGTGACTGCCCTGACACCCCCAATGTCATGTGAGCACCCTGACTCCTCACCATGTCATGTAACTGGCCTGACACCCCAATGTCATGTAAGCACCCTGACTCCTCACCATGTCATGTGACTGCCCTGACACCCCCAATTTCATGTGACCACCCTGACCCCCCCATGTCATGCGACCGCCCTGACCCCCCAATGTCATGTGACCGCCTCAATGTCATGTGACCGCCCCAATGTCATGTGACCGCCCTGACACACACCCCCCACCCCCATGTCATGTGACTGCCCTGACTCCTCCCCAGGTCATGTGACCATGTCTTTCCCCAGGTCATGTGACAATAAATGTATATACTTGGTTACATTGCTATGTTGTAAATACAGAGCTGTGTGTTATATAATGGAGCTGCCATAAGCTGAACTACAACCCCCAGCAGTATGGGGGATATACGGTTCTGATACCCCATGTTTATGTCCACTCGCCCCCGGGGTGGTGGCGGCCATGTCTACTTATACAGGGCCGGATGACTTGTATCACCCTGGGCGCAGGAGAGGGAGGGTAACGTTACAGCCGCCACTGCCGCGTCATGGATCTGGTGTCACACAGTGTATATATATATAGTACTGTATACATAGAGTAAGGGAAAGCAGAAGCCGAGCAAGGGAAAAGCTGATCTCCTCTATAGGCGCTGATCTCCTCTATAGGTGCTGATCTCCTCTATAGGCGCTGATCTCCTCTATAGGCGGCTGATCTCCTCTATAGGCGGCTGATCTCCTCTATAGGTGCTGATCTCCTCTATAGGCGACTGATCTCCTCTATAGGTGCTGATCTCCTCTATAGGCGGCTGATCTAATCTATAGGCGGCTGATCTCCTCTATAGGTGCTGATCTCCTCTATAGGCCGCTGATCTCCTCTATAGGTGCTAATCTCCTCTATAGGTGGCTGATCTCCTCTATAGGCGGCTGATCTCCTCTATAGGCGACTGATCTCCTCTATAGGCGGCTGATCTCCTCTATAGGCGACTGATCTCCTCTATAGGTGCTGATCTCCTCTATAGGTGCTGATCTCCTCTATAGGTGCTGATCTCCTCTATAGCGGCTGATCTCCTCTATAGGCGGCTGATCTCCTCTATAGGTGCTGATCTCCTCTATAGGTGCTGATCTCCTCTATAGGCCGCTGATCTCTATAGGCGACTGATCTCCTCTATAGGCGGCTGATCTCCTCTATAGGTGCTGATCTCCTCTATAGGCGGCTGATCTCCTCTATAGGTGCTGATCTCTATAGGCGGCTGATCTCCTCTATAGGCGGCTGATCTCCTCTATAGGCGGCTGATCTCCTCTATAGGTGCTGATATCCTCTATAGGTGCTGATCTCCTCTATAGGCGGCTGATCTCCTCTATAGGTGCTGATCTCCTCTATAGGTGCTGATATCCTCTATAGGTGCTGATATCCTCTATAGGTGCTGATCTCTATAGGCGGCTGATCTCCTCTATAGGCGGCTGATCTCCTCTATAGGCGGCTGATCTCCTCTATAGGTGCTGATATCCTCTATAGGTGCTGATCTCCTCTATAGGCGACTGATCTCCTCTATAGGTGCTGATCTCCTCTATAGGCGGCTGATCTCCTCTATAGGCGGCTGATCTCCTCTATAGGTGCTGATCTCCTCTATAGGCGGCTGATCTCCTCTATAGGCGGCTGATCTCCTCTATAGGCGACTGATCTCCTCTATAGGCGGCTGATCTCCTCTATAGGCGACTGATCTCCTCTATAGGTGCTGATCTCCTCTATAGGCGGCTGATCTCCTCTATAGGCGGCTGATCTCCTCTATAGGCGGCTGATCTCCTCTATAGGTGCTGATCTCCTCTATAGGCGGCTGATCTCCTCTATAGGCGACTGATCTCCTCTATAGGTGCTGATCTCCTCTATAGGTGCTGATCTCCTCTATAGGTGCTGATCTCCTCTATAGGTGCTGATCTCTTCTATAGGCGCTGATCTCCTCTATAGGCGACTGATCTCCTCTATAGGCGACTGATCTCCTCTATAGGCGGCTGATCTCCTCTATAGGCGCTGATCTCCTCTATAGGCGGCTGATCTCTTCTATAGGCGGCTGATCTCTTCTATAGGCCGCTGATCTCCTCTATAGGCCGCTGATCTCCTCTATAGGTGCTGATCTCCTCTATAGGCGGCTGATCTCCTCTATAGGCGGCTGATCTCCTCTATAGGTGCTGATATCCTCTATAGGTGCTGATCTCCTCTATAGGCGGCTGATCTCCTCTATAGGCGGCTGATCTCCTCTATAGGTGCTGATCTCTATAGACCGTCAGTTTCCTCATTTGGTCTTTGCACAGATTCCTATGTTTTGGCCTCTTGTACCCGGCAGCCTGTTAAGCTATAGGGTAATAAGGGAAAAGCTGCCAGGATGAGTTACTGAGGGCACCGGCAGGATCGGGCACCGGGTCCATATGTTACATCCTGTGCTTCTGTGTGACATTTGTGTCCATGTTAGTGATATCCATGGTGGATAGCGTCATATAACCGGGGGGATATAGGATTTTACACTTATGTATGCTTCGGCATTATAAGGTCTTGTCAGTTACCATCCATGATGCCGGACATGGAGGCCCCCTGCGATGGCGAACATGGAGGCCCCCAGGGATGCCGGACATGGAGGCCCCCTGCGATGCGGACATGGAGGCCCCCAGCGATGGCGGACATGGAGGCCCCCTGCGATGGCGGACATGGAGGTCCCCAGCGATGGCGGACATGGAGGCCCCCTGCGATGGCGGACATGGAGGCCCCCTGCGATGCCGGACATGGAGGCCCCCTGCGATGCCGGACATGGAGGCCCCCTGCGATGGCGGACATGGAGGCCCCCTGCGATGGCGGACATGGAGGCCCCCTGTAAGCCCCCGGGCAGAGCAGCTGTTACCAGCAGATGTTCTGGAATTGGATACAATGTTACTATTATGTTACTATGTAGCCATTACAGGCTCCCAGCGGGACTGCGGCCATTAAGGACCCGAGGACTGTGCACATCCCTGGTGTTAGGGGACAGGAAGTGAGCTGTGCGCAGCACAATGTCTTCCCCCCCATATCTCTGATGTCTCCTCATCCTTTTGGTTTATATGATGTGCCTTCTATTGTGTTATAATGATGAATGTTGTATAATGTTACTAATACCTCAATACCCATCTGCCTGAGCTGCTGATCCTCCCTCTACCATCGCTGACCCTCCCTCTACCATCGCTGGCCCTCCTGCTACCATCGCTGATCCTCCCTCCACCATCGCTGACCCTCCCTCCACCATCGCTGATCCTCCCGCTACCATCGCTGATCCTGCCATTACCATTGCTGACCCTCCCTCTACCATCGCTGATCCTCCCGCTACCATCGCTGACCCTCCCTCTACCATCGCTGATCCTCCCGCTACCATCGCTGATCCTCCCTCTACCATCGCTGATCCTCCCGCTACCATCGCTGATCCTGCCATTACCATCGCTGACCCTCCCTCTACCATCGCTGATCCTCACTCTACCATCGCTGACCCTCCCTCTACCATCGCTGACCCTCCCTCTACCATCGCTGATCCTCCCGCTACCATCGCTGACCCTCCCTCTACCATCGCTGACCCTCCCGCTACCATCGCTGACCCTCCCTCTACCATCGCTGACCCTCCCTCTACCATCGCTGACCCTCCCGCTACCATCGCTGACCCTCCCTCTACCATCGCTGACCCTCCCGCTACCATCGCTGACCCTCCCGCTACCATCGCTGACCCTCCCGCTACCATCGCTGATCCTCCCGCTACCATCGCTGATCCTCCCGCTACCATCGCTGATCCTGCCATTACCATTGCTGACCCTCCCTCTACCATCGCTGACCCTCCCGCTACCATCACTGATCCTCCTCCAGATACTGTTAACCCCTCCATTCTTAACTAAACCTTGGACTGTAAGCAAAGTCAAGGCCCAGTGTGATGGTCGGGGGCATTGGGATACCTTGTGATGGTCTAGGAGAACATGTCTGATCATCAGGTCTCATCTTCATCTTCAGGTGGGCTCTCAGCGGACTCCCTCTATATACAGCAGGTAGACTCTTCCCGCCATAACTCCAGCCCCCACCCCCCCTGTATATACATGTACTGAATGATATGGACAGCATCTGTCCTCATCCAACCTGTTACTAATCTGTATATGTACGTTAGATGGCTGGCTGTCACTGCCTGTCAGGAGGCTGTCACTGCCTGTCAGGAGGCTGTCACTGCCTGTCAGGAGGCTGTCACATCACTCGTAACTCCTATGAGCTGCAGCCATGGAAATCCTAACTGCGGAGCCCCCACATATATATGTATATCATAGAGTCTGTCTCCTTGTGTTCTTATATTTTTGCTTCTTATGTATCCAGAAAGCTGCCGAAAATAATAAAATAAACCAAAAGTGTTGATAAAGATGGATGCCGAGTCCTTCCTGCCGCGTATCTCAGCCCTTCCTGCCGCGTATCTCAGCCCTTCCTGCCGCGTATCTCAGCCCTTCCTGCCGCGTATCTCAGCCCTTCCTGCCGCGTATCTCAGCCCTTCCTGCCGCGTATCTCAGCCCTTCCTGCCGCGTATCTCAGCCCTTACTGATGTGAAGGGAATACAGAGGCCAGAAGGTGGCGCCAGAGAGCTACTTTCCTCCCATTGATGGCGATGAGGACACCTGTAGTTGTGTGGCAGGTTAATAGAAGTAATAGAGGAGTGAGCTGGGAGACAGACCCCCATGCTGAAATACTCTGCACTCCATCAGGTCAAGCTTTATTACTTGTATTATGAGATATAAAAATAGAACATTCTAGTAATCTACATGCAGATAGGGAGAGGCCCAAGAGCTGACACTCTACAGGACGGCAGGTGTCCCTATAAGCAGCCATAGGAGCTGACTCTTAAAGGGACAGGCGCTGCAAACATCAGCAACATCTGGACTTGTTATATATGAGGATGGAGCCTGGATGTGAAGCCGATTCTCTGTATAAACATCTGCAAATAGATGTCAGGGCCCAGGGATGGCAAACCTGCACAGTATCCAGTGTAGACAATGCTCTGTGAGCTCCAGACTGATACATTGTACATAGCTTAACCTGCTCTGTATCCAGTGTAGACAATGCTCTGTGAGCTAAATACATCAGCAGCAGGTGAACAAATCTTTCTAGTAGTTTGTACAATGTATCAGGAGTCCAGGCTGTAGAGCTCACAGAGCATTGTCTACACTGGATACAGCTGAGAGCAGGACTAGCTATGTACAATGTATCAGTCTGTAGAGCTCACAGAGCATTGTCTACACTGGATACAGAGCAGGACTAGCTATGTACAATGTATCAGTCTGGAGCTCACAGAGCATTGTCTACACTGGATACAGCTGAGAGCAGGACTAGCTATGTACAATGTATCAGTCTGGAGCTCACAGAGCATTGTCTACACTGGATACAGCTGGGAGCAGGACTAGCTACGTACAATATATCAGTCTGGAGCTCACAGAGCATTGTCTACACTGGATACAGCTGAGAGCAGGACTAGCTATGTACAATGTATCAGTCTGTAGAGCTCACAGAGCATTGTCTACACTGGATACAGAGCAGGACTAGCTATGTACAATGTATCAGTCTATAGAGCTCACAGAGCATTGTCTACACTGGATACAGCTGAGAGCAGGACTAGCTATGTACAATATATCAGTCTGGATCTCACAGAGCATTGCCTACACTGGATACAGAGCAGGACTAGCTATGTACAATGTATCAGTCTGGAGCTCACAGAGCATTGTCTACACTGGATACAGCTGGGAGCAGGACTAGCTATGTACAATGTATCAGTCTGGAGCTCACAGAGCATTGTCTACACTGGATACAGCTGGGAGCAGGACTAGCTATGTACAATGTATCAGTCTGGAGCTCACAGAGCATTGTCTACACTGGATACAGCTGTATCACCTCTCAGCTTGATCCAGGGTCCGCACATCAGTCTAGGGGTCACAGGGCATTGTACATCCGTAAGCGATTATAGGCTGGGGTCCCCCATAATAGCAGACGTCATGTTGCGGTGTGCCCCGGCATCTGCTCACTGCTGCTTCGACCGATGTTTCCGCACCCAGTGCTGCAGGAAGCGGTTTTGGGGGTCCATACACTTCTGTTGGTGGTCCACATGTAACCTGCAAGAGAAAGAACAGTGAGAAGAAATCGGGGTGTATGGGGTACCCAAAGAACTCCCCCCCCCCCCAATGCTGCAGAAGACCCCGGACATGAGGATTGTTAACCCCTTACAGGCAGCAGATGATCCGTCCTCCTCTTCCCTCTGGAGACCTGTGGGGGTCCAGGTCTGGGGGGTCCCAGCAGTTTTGTTCTATATCCCAGCGATAGGACATTACTGATCATTCTCTGACTGTCTGCAGCCACCACCAGGGGGAGCTCTGTATGATACTACGCTGCATGAACCTCAATCCATCAGAGAATATTGGGCTGATTTGATTATATCCATCCAGCTCCAACACTCACACCCCCCTGCACTCACATCCCCCTGCACTCACATCCCCCTGCACTCACACCCCCTGCACTCACACCCCCTGCACTCACACCCCCCTGCACTCACATCCCCCTGCACTCACATCCCCCTGCACTCACATCATCTGCACTCACAGCTCCACCACTCACATCCCCTGCACTCACATCCCCTGCACTCACAGCTCCATCCCTCACATCCCCTGCACTCACAGCTCCAACTCACACCCCCTGCACTCACACCCCCTGCACTCACACCCCCTGCACTCACATCCCCTGCACTCACACCCCTTGCACTCACACCCCCTGCACTCACACCCCCTGCACTCACACCCCCTGCACTCACACCCCCTGCACTCACACCCCCTGCACTCACATCCCCTGCACTCACACCCCTTGCACTCACACCCCCTGCACTCACACCCCCTGCACTCACAGCTCCATCCCTCACACCCCCTGCACTCACACCCCCTGCACTCACACCCCCTGCACTCACACCCCCTGCACTCACATCCCCTGCACTCACACCCCCTGCACTCACACCCCCTGCACTCACACCCCCTGCACTCACAGCTCCATCCCTCACACCCCCTGCACTCACACCCCCTGCACTCACATCCCCTGCACTCACATCCCCTGCACTCACATCCCCTGCACTCACATCCCCTGCACTCACACCCCCTACACTCACATCCCCTGCACTCACACCCCCTGCACTCACATCCCCTGCACTCACACCCCCTACACTCACATCCCCTGCACTCACACCCCCTGCACTCACATCCCCTGCACTCACAGCTCCATCCCTCACACCCCCTGCACTCACACCCCCTGCACTCACACCCCCTGCACTCACACCCCCTGCACTCACAGCTCCATCCCTCACACCCCCTGCACTCACACCCCCTGCACTCACACCCCCTGCACTCACACCCCCTGCACTCACACCCCCTGCACTCACAGCTCCATCCCTCCCATCTGGTTGCATAGCCCCCCCCCCCCCTGTTGTGGTTGCACAGGCTGATGCTGCTGATCTCCTCTCTCGGGCAGGTCCGGGCCGGCTCATCCCTCCAATCACAGCTGTGGAATGTGCACATGTCCTGAGCCGTATATACTCATTTATAGCCTGTAATTACTATAAGGCATCTCCCATCAGCCTTAAGGCCCTATTCCACCAACAGATCTGACGACAGATTATCTGCCAAAGATTAGAAGCCAAACCCAGGAACAGACTATAATCAGAGAACAGGCCATAAAGGAAAGACTGAGATTTCTCCTCTTCTCAAATCCGCTCCTGGGTTTGGCTTCAAGTCTTTGGCAGATAATCTGTTGTCAGATCTGTTGGTGGAATAGGGTCTTTAGCGTGTCTCCCCCCAGTGGCCGGGGATGGCTCCACATCTTATGTCCCATACACTGCGGCTTCTACCTTGTTAACCCACAGAACTGTGCTCCACGCCCATGGACTCCCCCTCCCCCCAATACCCTGAGGATTTATCACCTATGGAAAATATCTGACAGCAGTGGCAGCACTCCAGACAGAAGCCGGCTGCCCACTGACAGGAAGCAGCCTGTCTCCTGCCCCCTCCAGCTTCTCAGCACACACACTCTACACGATGCCTATGTGATAAGAAGTGCTGCAGCAGCTGCGTCACAGCCTCTGGCACCGCCCTACCGGCACTCACACAGCTGCACAGTCCTCTCTATCCCCTCCCTGCACTCATCTCTATGATCATAGAGAGAACTGTGCGGTCATACAGATACAGCTGCACAGTCCTCTCTATCCCCTCCCTGCTCTCATCTCTATGATGATAAAGAGAACTGTGCGGTCATACAGATACAGCTGCACAGTCCTCTCAGTCCCCTCCCTGCACTCATCTCTATGATGATAGAGAGAACTGTGTGGCTACTTGTATAAATACTAAATGATCCACATGAGGAGAAGGTTGTGTAACCGGCTGATGCTTTTGTAGTAGGAGAGGAGCGCCGGCGGCTGTGCAGATAATGTGATAGCGGGGGGGGGGGGCTGTGCCAGATATATAACTGCAGTCACACTATCAGCATTTCACTGAAATGGAGTCACACTATCAGCCCTAGGAATTACAGTGCTCCTATATACCATGTGTTACGGTACCATACCATATCCTAGAAGAGCGCTTACTCTCCTACAGATTCCAATCACACTACCATATCCTAGAAGAGCGCTTACTCTCCTACAGATTCCAATCACACTACCGTATCCTAGAAGAGCGCTTACTCTCCTACAGATTCCAATCACACTACCGTATCCTAGAAGAGCGCTTACTCTCCTACAGATTCCAATCCCACTACCATATCCTAGAAGAGCGCTTACTCTCCTACAGATTCCAATCCTACTACCATATCCTAGAAGAGCGCTTACTCTCCTACAGATTCCAATCACACTACCATATCCTAGAAGAGCACTTACTCTCCTACAGATTCCAATCCCACTACCATATCCTAGAAGAGCGCTTACTCTCCTACAGATTCCAATCACACTACCATATCCTAGAAGAGCGCTTACTCTCCTACAGATTCCAATCACACTACCATATCCTAGAAGAGCGCCTGTGTGTCTATTTGGGGCTATACACCTGATAATTTGAAGTCCAATAAAATTACGAAATCCAATAGTTCTCCATCTTGTTCTTGTTGTTGGACGCTCTCGGTAGACGACTTCCAATCCCAGGAGGGACCAGTTCCATGGCTGATGGAGGATAACCATTAAGAGACTTTTTCAGGACTGTTCTTCTAGTTTAATAAGTCTATGTTCCTTTTAGGTTTAGGTTAGGGACTGGCAGGAGAATGAGGACCCTTGATGTGGCTTGCGAGCTACCATATTTCTTGCCTATTTTTTTCTTCTAGTTTTCAACGGTAAAAGATATCTACTAATACGTCATTGAAGATTGGACATTGAGCCATCAAGGAGCCCCACTAGACTAAAGCTGCGTTCACATGCTGCAGATTTTAGGCAGATTTTCTGCAGCAGATTGTCTGTTGCCAAACCAAAGTCACCCTGAAGTTTCAAATCCGCAGTGTGTGAAAGCACCCTTACTATTCTGCAAGTCTTCCCCAGTGCATTATAGGGCCATGCAGCTGCCACTGACTGACAGCTACTTACCGCCCTAGCGGTCTTGTCTCTGCCACCTAATAAAGAGTGCTGAGGGGCCTGTGTGAGCTGCTGGCGCCCGCTGATGCCCCTCCCCCGTGCCGACCTCTATGCTTTTATAGAAGAAGTCTGGCTAAAACATTTTTGTATTGGTATTGTATTGTCACCCAAAAGTTATACAAATCCCCAATATACACCTATTACGGGAAATGCTTAGAAAGCGCTTTTTTCTCTGCACTTACTACTGCATCAAGGCTTCACTTCCTGAATAACATGGTGAGGTCACTTCCTAGATAACATGGTGATGTCACTTCCTGGATAACATGGTGATGTAACTTCCTGGGTAACATGGTGATGTCACTTCCTGCATAACACGATGATGTCACTTCCTGGATAACACGGTGACGTCACGTCCTGGGAACCATGGTGACGTCACTTCCTGGATGCCATGGTGATGTCACTTCCTGGATGCCATGGTGATGTCACTTCCTGGATAACAGGGTAATGTCACTTCCTGGATAACATGGTTATGTCACTTCCTGGATAACATGGTGATGTCACTTCCTGGATAATATGGTGATGTCACTTCCTGCATAACACGATGTCGTCACTTCCTGGATAACATGGTGATGTCACTTCCTGGATAACATGGGGATGTCCCTTCCTGGATAACATGGTGATGTCACGACCTGACTCCCAGAGCTGTGCGGGCTGTGGCTGCCGGAGAGGATGATGGCAGAGGGATGCTCAGTGTCCCTCCAGTGCCCTGTGTCCCTCAGTGTCCCTCTGCCATCATCCTCTCCGGCAGCCACAGCCCGAACAGCTCTGGGAGTCGGGTCGTGACCTCACCATGTTATCCAGGAAGGGACATCATCGTGTTATGCCAGAAGTGACATCACCATATTATCCAGGAAGTGACATCACCATGTTAACCAGGAAGGGACATCACCATGTCATCCAGGAAGTGACCTCACCATGTTATCCAGGAAGGGACCTCACCATGTTATCCAGGAAGGGACATCATCGTGTTATGCAGGAAGTGACATCACCATATTATCCAGGAAGTGACATCACCATATTATCCAGGAAGTGACCTCACCATGTTATCCAGGAAGTGACATCCCCATGTTATCCAGGAAGGGACATCATCGTGTTATGCCAGAAGTGACATCACCATATTATCCAGGAAGTGACATCACCATGTTAACCAGGAAGGGACATCACCATGTCATCCAGGAAGTGACCTCACCATGTTATCCAGGAAGGGACATCATCGTGTTATGCAGGAAGTGACCTCACCATATTATCCAGGAAGTGACCTCACCATGTTATCCAGGAAGGGACATCATCGTGTTATGCAGGAAGTGACATCACCATATTATCCAGGAAGTGACATCACCATGTTATCCAGGAAGTGACCTCACCATGTTATTCAGGAAGTGACCTCACCATGTTATTCAGGAAGTGACCTCACCATGTTATTCAGGAAGTGCCATCACCATGTTATTCAGGAAGTGACATCACCATGTTATCCAGGAAGTGAAGCCCTGATGCAGTAGTAAGTGCAGAGAAAAAAGCGCTTTCTAAGCATTTCCCGTAATAGGTGTATATTGGGGATTTGTATAACTTTTGGGTGACAATACAATAACAATACAAAAATGTTTTAGCCAGACTTCTTCTATAAAAGCATAGAGGTCGGCACGGGGGAGGGGCATCAGCGGGCGCCAGCAGCTCACACAGGCCCCTCAGCACTCTTTATTAGGTGGCAGAGACAAGACCGCTAGGGCGGTAAGGAGCTGTCAGTCAGTGGCAGCTGCATGGCCCTATAATGCACTGGGGACCTATAATGCACTGGGGAAGACTTGCAGAATAGTAAGGGTGCTTTCACACACTGCGGATTTGATGTAGATTTTCTACAGCAGATTTGAAACTTCAGGTTGACTTTAGTTTGGCAACAGACAATCTGCTGCATAAAATCTGCCTAAAATCTGCAGCATGTGAACGCAGCTTTAGTCTAGTGGGGCTCCTTGATGGCTCAATGTCCAATCTTCAATGAGGTATTAGTAGATATCTTTTACCGTTGAAAACTAGAAGAAAAAAATAGGCAAGAAATATGGTAGCTCGCAAGCCACATCAAGGGTCCTCATTCTCCTGCCAGTCCCTAACCTAAACCTAAAAGGAACATAGACTTATTAAACTAGAACAGAAGAACAGTCCTGAAAAAAGTCTCTTAATGGTTATCCTCCATCAGCCATGGAACTGGTCCCTCCTGGGATTGGAAGTCGTCTACCAAGAGCATCCAACAACAAGAACAAGATGGAGAACGATTGGATTTCGTAATTTTATTGGACTTCAAATTATCAGGTGTATAGCCCCAAATAGACACACAGGCGCTCTTCTAGGATATGGTAGTGTGATTGGAATCTGTAGGAGAGTAAGCGCTCTACTAGGATATGGTAGTGTGATTGGAATCTGTAGGAGAGTAAGCGCTCTTCTAGGATATGGTAGTAGGATTGGAATCTGTAGGAGAGTAAGCGCTCTTCTAGGATATAGTAGTGTGATTGGAATCTGTAGGAGAGTAAGCGCTCTTCTAGAATATAGTAGTAGGATTGGAATCTGTAGGAGAGTAAGCGCTCTTCTAGGATATGGTAGTGTGATTGGAATCTGTAGGAGAGTAAGCGCTCTTCTAGGATATGGTAGTGTGATTGGAACCTGTAGGAGAGTAAGCGCTCTTCTAGGATATGGTAGTGTGATTGGAATCTGTAGGAGAGTAAGCGCTCTTCTAGGATATGGTAGTGGGATTGGAATCTGTAGGAGAGTAAGCGCTCTTCTAGGATATAGTAGTGTGATTGGGATCTGTAGGAGAGTAAGCGCTCCTCTAGGATATAGTAGTGTGATTGGAATCTGTAGGAGAGTAAGCGCTCTTCTAGGATATGGTAGTGTGATTGGAATCTGTAGGAGAGTAAGCGCTCTTCTAGGCTATGGTAGTGTGATTGGAATCTGTAGGAGAGTAAGCGCTCCTCTAGGATATGGTAGTGTGATTGGAATCTGTAGGAGAGTAAGCGCTCTTCTAGGATATGGTAGTGTGATTGGGATCTGTAGGAGAGTAAGCGCTCCTCTAGGATATGGTAGTGTGATTGGAATCTGTAGGAGAGTAAGCGCTCTTCTAGGATATGGTAGTGGGATTGGAATCTGTAGGAGAGTAAGCGCTCTTCTAGGATATAGTAGTGTGATTGGAATCTGTAGGAGAGTAAGCGCTCTTCTAGGATATGGTAGTGGGATTGGAATCTGTAGGAGAGTAAGCGCTCTTCTAGGATATGGTAGTGGGATTGGAATCTGTAGGAGAGTAAGCGCTCTTCTAGGATATGGTAGTGTGATTGGGATCTGTAGGAGAGTAAGCGCTCTTCTAGGATATGGTAGTGTGATTGGGATCTGTAGGAGAGTAAGCGCTCTTCTAGGATATGGTAGTGTGATTGGAATCTGTAGGAGAGTAAGCGCTCTTCTAGGATATGGTAGTAGGATTGGAATCTGTAGGAGAGTAAGCGCTCTTCTAGGATATGGTAGTGTGATTGGAATCTGTAGGAGAGTAAGCGCTCTTCTAGGATATGGTAGTGTGATTGGAATCTGTAGGAGAGTAAGCGCTCTTCTAGGATATGGTAGTAGGATTGGAATCTGTAGGAGAGTAAGCGCTCTTCTAGGATATGGTAGTGTGATTGGAATCTGTAGGAGAGTAAGCGCTCTTCTAGGATATGGTAGTAGGATTGGAATCTGTAGGAGAGTAAGCGCTCTTCTAGGATATGGTAGTGTGATTGGAATCTGTAGGAGAGTAAGCGCTCTTCTAGGATATGGTAGTAGGATTGGAATCTGTAGGAGAGTAAGCGCTCTTCTAGGATATGGTAGTGTGATTGGAATCTGTAGGAGAGTAAGCGCTCTTCTAGGATATGGTAGTGTGATTGGAATCTGTAGGAGAGTAAGCGCTCTTCTAGGATATAGTAGTGTGATTGGAATCTGTAGGAGAGTAAGCGCTCTTCTAGGATATGGTAGTGTGATTGGAATCTGTAGGAGAGTAAGCGCTCTTCTAGGATATGGTAGTAGGATTGGAATCTGTAGGAGAGTAAGCGCTCTTCTAGGATATAGTAGTGTGATTGGAATCTGTAGGAGAGTAAGCGCTCTTCTAGGATATGGTAGTAGGATTGGAATCTGTAGGAGAGTAAGCGCTCTTCTAGGATATGGTAGTGTGATTGGAATCTGTAGGAGAGTAAGCGCTCTTCTAGGATATGGTAGTGTGATTGGAATCTGTAGGAGAGTAAGCGCTCTTCTAGGATATAGTAGTGTGATTGGAATCTGTAGGAGAGTAAGCGCTCTTCTAGGATATAGTAGTGTGATTGGAATCTGTAGGAGAGTAAGCGCTCTTCTAGGATATGGTAGTGTGATTGGAATCTGTAGGAGAGTAAGCGCTCTTCTAGGATATGGTAGTGTGATTGGAATCTGTAGGAGAGTAAGCGCTCTTCTAGGATATAGTAGTGTGATTGGATAACAACTTGATTTCGTGATTTTATTGGACTTCATATTACCAGGTGTATAGCCCCAAATAGACACTTTCCCATCACATTACTCCGAATCCCTACAGTAAAAATGATTCTTCTATATCCAAGACAAATAAGAGAAATAAATTACAATGAGCCGGTTTTCAGGTGTTAAACATTACATATAGTTAGAAAAAACTAAAATATTCCTGGAGCTGAAGGGGTTAACAGTATATGAATTACACTGTGGTGGATTTGAAGGGGTTAAAAGTGGATGAATTGAAGTGTTGTGGATCTAAAGGGGTTAACAGTGGATGAATTAGATTGTAGTGGATGTGAAGGGGTTAACAGTGGGTGAACGGACCTGAAGGGGTTAAGAGTTGACATTCTTTAGTCTCCCATGTAGGTGTCACCCTGTGATCTTCCTGGCACATTCTGAAGCCTGGAACTAACTAGTCCTGGCTATTACCGTAACACATGGTATATAGGAGCACTGTAATTCCTAGTGCTGATAGTGGGACTGCAGTGATTTACAGGAGTGAAGCTCATCCAGTGCGGCTCCTCTATGTTCCTTGTACAGGTGTGCGACATGTCGTGTTTTGCCCTTTTATACCAGTGACGTTTCCTGTGTTATTATATTAGTTGTTATATTAGTTGTTTCCCTGTATGACCGTGTTCTCATCCCGTCGGCTGTCGCACCTGATATAAAGCAGCGGAGGCGACATCCAGGGCCGGCAGCGTCCGGCCACCGAGCGCCCAGGAGGCCATTGTCAGGGTTTATTACTATTCTGTGTATAATAATAGAATAGAATTATAGGGGGGGGGGGGGTTACTTTATGGCTCATAGAGATGGAGGAAATTAGCACAGGAGAGCCGAACCTACAAACCGGGGGGTGGGGGCTGATCACTATAAGCATCAACATGACCTACAGACATCTCATCTGTGATATATATCACTAGTCCTGTCCTCAGCTCTATCCAGTGTAGGCAATGCTCTGTGAGCTCAGACTGATACATTGTACATAGCTAG
Organism: Dendropsophus ebraccatus; assembly: GCA_027789725.1. NCBI lineage: Eukaryota > Metazoa > Chordata > Amphibia > Anura > Hylidae > Dendropsophus > Dendropsophus ebraccatus. The sequence continues at coordinate 1,462,865 of JAQFWZ010000053.1, forward strand.
TCCTGCTCTGTATCCAGTGAGTGTAGACAATGCTCTGTGAGCTCCAGACTGATACATTGTACATAGCTAGTCCTGCTCTCAGCTGTATCCAGTGTAGATAATGCTCTGTGAGCTCCAGACTGATACATTGTACATAGCTAGTCCTGCTCTCAGCTGTATCCAGTGTAGACAATGCTCTGTGAGCTCCAGACTGATACATTGTACATAGCTAGTCCTGCTCTCAGCTGTATCCAGTGTAGACAATGCTCTGTGAGCTCCAGACTGATACATTGTACATAGCTAGTCCTGCTCTCAGCTGTATCCGGTGTAGACAATGCTCTGTGAGCTCCAGACTGATACATTGTACATAGCTCACAGAGCATTGTCTACACTGGGTACAGCTGGGAGCAGGACTAGCTATGTACAATGTATTAGTCCGGAGCTCACAGAGCATTGTCTACACTGGATACAGCTGGGAGCAGGACTAGCTATGTACAATGTATCAGTCCGGAGCTCACAGAGCATTGTCTACACTGGATACAGAGCAGGACTAGCCATGTACAATGTATCAGTCTGGAGCTCACAGAGCATTGTCTACACTGGATACAGAGCAGGACTAGCTATGTACAATGTATCAGTCTGGAGCTCACAGAGCATTGTCTACACTGGATACAGAGCAGGACTAGCTATGTACAATGTATCAGTCTGGGCTCCAGGCTCTATAGCTCCCCCGGAGCAGAGGCGAGGTATTAGTGAGTGTGGCTGCTGTCCCAGGAGGAAAGGAACCAGGGACGTCACTAGGCATAAATGTCCGGTGTCCAATCTCCAAAGGATTACAGGCTAACCCTGAAAGTATTTGTCCCCCGTGGGCTCCTCAGTGCATCCCACCCACCCGCTCTGCCCGCACGCTCACATATGGCCGGCCTCCAGACTGTCAGGGCAGGATAGATCTACTACCCATCCATGCTGGCCCCAACACTATAACTATGAGCCATTGGCTCCCGTCCCTGTCAGTCACAGTGCACACGCATATGTCTGTGTATGTATATGTGTATGTGTGTATATGTGTGTACCTGTGTGTCTGTATGTGTGTGTCTGTGTGTATGTATATGTGTGTGCCTGTGTGTCTGTATGTGTGTGTGTGTATGTATATGTGTGTACGTGTATCTGTATGTGTGTGTGTGTGTGTGCCTGTGTGTGCCTGTGTCTGTATGTGTGTGTGTACGTGTGTCTGTATGTGTGTATATGTGTGTGCCTGTGTGTCTGTATGTGTGTGTATGTATATGTGTGTGTGTGTGCCTGTGTGTGTATATGTATATGTGTGTACGTGTATCTGTATGTGTGTATATGTGTGTACCTGTGTGTCTGTATGTGTGTGTATGTATATGTGTGTGTGTGTGTCTGTGTGTGTGTGTGTGTATGTATATGTGTGTGCCTGTGTGTCTGTATGTGTGTGTGTGTATGTATATGTGTGTACGTGTGTCTGTATATGTGTGTGCCTGTGTGTCTGTATGTGTGTGTATGTATATGTGTGTGTGTGTGTGTGTATGTGTGCCTGTGTGTGTGTGTGTGTGTGTGTATGTATATGTGTGTGCCTGTGTGTCTGTAAGTGTGTGTGTGCCTGGGTGTGTATGTATATGTGTGTGCCTGTGTGTCTGTATGTGTGTGTGTGTGCCTGGGTGTGTATGTATATGTGTGTGCCTGTGCCTGTGTGTGTATGTGTGCTGTCCCACCACTGGTGGTTTTCCTCTTCTCTTGTGCACCTGTCAAAGAGTTTGATGTTATGTTTTCCCACTAGGTGTCAGTGTTTCCTATATGCTTATGTACTTACTTCTAAGCACAGCTAAAAGAAAGTAATGGGTTAATGTCTGTTGTACCATGTGCTATATGCTGACCATTAGAAGGTGCTCTTCTCTTCTCATCCCCCTCTACCTTTCTTCTGCACACACTTATCCCCACCACTCACAGGCACACAACAGGCCCCTCTGGGTGAAGTCACTCGTGGAGGAAGTTAGTTCTACCTAGATTCTCAGTGAGAGAGAAAGCACAAAAGAGAGTTCTAGCAGAAGCTAAGCCAGGGCCTGGCTGATGCCAGGACCCTTGTCAGGAACAACAGTTAGTTGAGTCTAGCCACCAACGTGAGCAGATGCAGATAGAGACCAACAGTTCTTTCAACCAAACTAGTATATTCACTATAATAAGGAGGAGTGATGGTCGGCACTTCCAAGAGTAAAAAGGTCTCTTTATTTCTTCGCTTTAAATCCATGTCACAATTCCAATAAATATACAAGACATGATCTAGATTTTGCCTTGTATATTTATTGGAATTGTGACATGGATTTTAAAGCGAAGAAATAAAGAGACCTTTTTACTCTTGGAAGTGCCGACCATCACTCCTTCTTATTATTTACTACTGCTGAGGTGTTGGATCCCTCTAGGTCGTAGCACCAGCCAGGTGAGCTGAATGAACTTGTGCTGCATCTAGTATATTCACTATGCATTGCTAAGAACTAACAAGGGAGAGTAATCACCCTGACCCACGCCAGGAAAACGTCTCAAAAGTGCAGAGCAGTATCCTGAAAAGATAGCAACTAGCCTCAATAGGACAAAGCAACCAGTATACTAAGGTCTACGTATCCTACTGCGCAGTGCAGATAACCGGAAGACTTGGACACCTAGGTACACCCAGATAGCCACTTCTGGGGCTCATCCTACCCTACTGTGATGGGTTCTAGGCTACCAGAGGCTACAGAGGGATACAGAAAGACCTAACTACTATATGGGGGCTGATAGGGCACCTGTAATATGGGGCACATGGGGGACCTAACTACTATATGAGGGCTGATAGGGCACCTGTAATATGGGGCACATGAGGGACCTAACTACTATACTGGGGCAGAGAGAAGGCCCAATGCTATAGATGCTGGAACAAGGAAACCGGCTCTGTGAGCGACGGCGTTCAGAGAGGACGTCACCTGTGGTCAATGGATATAAGTCCTGATTTGTACGGTGTAGAGCTGGTATCTAGCAGTACATGGTCCCTGTATAGGGGGCGGTGGTTTCTTCAGTAACAGGATGGTGGTAATGGCAACTCAGGAGCCTGGTTACACCCCAGGAGGGCTCTGAAGATGTCACTGTACAAATAGTTACCATATATAGAGAGTGACATCATCAGAGCTTCTGTGAGGTCACACAGTTATATGCAGTGACTGATCTCACACTTACACAATGGCCTGCAGGTTACAGATCCCGTCCTTCTTCTGGATCTCCACACGGGTCACTTGCGGCAGCAGGTTCTTCGGGATGCGTTTGGCCAGTCTGGTGCAGCAGGAGGTGGAGGAAGATGCTAATCCTGAGGAGGAGAGGAGACCGCACAGAGATCAGAGACCGCACAGAGATCAGAGACCGCACAGAGATCAGAGACCGTGCAGAGATCAGAGACCGTGCAGAGATCAGAGACCGCACAGAGATCAGAGACCGCACAGAGAAGAGACAGCGGGGGGAGAAGATGGTAACCCTAAGGAGGAGAGGAGACCTCACAGAGATCAGAGACTGCACAGAGATCAGAGACCGCACAGAGAAGAGACAGCGGGGGGGGAGAAGATGGTAACCCTAAGGAGAAGAGGAGACCTCACAGAGATCAGAGACTGCACAGAGATCAGAGACCGCATAGAGATCAGAGACCGCACAGAGATCAGAGACAGCGGGGGGAGAAGATGGTAACCCTAAGGAGGAGAGGAGACTGCACAGAGATCAGAGACCGCACAGAGATCAGAGACAGCACAGAGATCAGAGACCGCACAGAGATCAGAGACCGCACAGAGATCAGAGACCGCACAGAGATTAAAGACAGCACAGAAATCAGAGACAGCAGGAAAAAGAAAAAACATCAACTTATCTGACAGAACTGGGAAATGGTGGAGATGAAGAGACAGTAACACTCTTCCTTTCACAGTGTATCATCACTCCCATCATCCTCCCTGACCCCAGGAGCTGACACTCTAATCTCCTATCACACACAGTGTACCATCACTCCCATCATCCTCCCTGACCCCAGGAGCTGACACTCTAATCTCCTATCACACACAGTGTATCATCACTCCCATCATCCTCCCTGACCCCAGGAGCTGACACTCTAATCTCCTATCACACACAGTGTATCATCACCCCCATCATCCTCCTCCCTGACCCCAGGAGCTGACACTCTAATCTCCTATCACACACAGTGTATCATCACTCCCATCATCCTCCTCCCTGACCCCAGGAGCTGACACTCTAATCTCCTATCACACACAGTGTATCATCACTCCCATCATCCTCCCTGACCCCAGGAGCTGACACTCTAATCCCCTATCACACACAGTGTATCATCACTCCCATCATCCCTGACCCCAGGAGCTGACACTCTAATCTCCTATCACACACAGTGTATCATCACTCCCATCATCCTCCCTGACCCCAGGAGCTGACACTCTAATCTCCTATCACACACAGTGTATCATCACTCCCATCATCCTCCCTGACCCCAGGAGCTGACACTCTAATCTCCAATCACACACAGTGTATCATCACTCCCATCATCCCTGACCCCAGGAGCTGACACTCTAATCTCCTATCACACACAGTGTATCATCACTCCCATCCTCCCCCCTGACCCCAGGAGCTGACACTCTAATCTCCTATCACACAGTGTATCATCACTCCCATCCTCCTCCCTGACCCCAGGAGCTGACACTCTAATCTCCTATCACACACAGTGTATCATCACTCCCATCATCTTCCCTGACCCCAGGAGCTGACACTCTAGTCTCCTATCACACACAGTGTATCATCACTACCATCATCCTCCCTGACCCCAGGAGCTGACACTCTAATCTCCTATCACACACAGTGTATCATCACTCCCATCATCCTCCCTGACCCCAGGAGCTGACACTCTAATCTCCTATCACACAGTGTATCATCACTCCCATCATCCTCCCTGACCCCAGGAGCTGACACTCTAATCTCCTATCACACACAGTGTACCATCACTCCCATCATCCTCCCTGACCCCAGGAGCTGACACTCTAATCTCCTATCACACAGTGTATCATCACTCCCATCATCCTCCCTGACCCCAGGAGCTGACACTCTAATCTCCCTGTCTCTTACCCTGCTGTGTGACAGTAATGGAGACCATAAAAAGCAGCAGGATGAAGAGGATCCTGGGGGCGGCCATTGTGAAGGAGAAGCTTCAGTCTCAGGTTCTGGGAGAAGTGGTGGAGTTCCTCTCCTATATACCTGTCGGGCCCCTCCCCTGCCCTCAGGCCCCGCCCCCGCCCTCGGGTCTTGTTGGCAGGTGACAGGCGGGGATTCCTTCTGATATATAACACTCAGGATATAGGAAACAAATCTCTCATCGTTTCCTCTAAACTTTTCCTTGAAATGTTTTGACTTTTACCAGGATCAGCCTCAGCCGCAGGACTCCATCAGTCACCAGGATCAGCCTCAGCCGCAGGACTCCATCAGTCACCAGGATCAGCCTCAGCATCAGTCACCAGGACTCCATCATCCACCAGGACTCCATTAGCCATCAGGATCAGCCTCAGCATCATCCACCAGAACTCCATTAGCCGCCAGGACTCCATCAGTCACCAGGATCAGCCTCAGCATCATCCACCAGGACTCCATCAGTCACCAGGATCAGCCTCAGCATCATCCACCAGGACTCCATCATCCACCAGGATCAGCCTCAGCATCAGTCACCAGGATCAGCCTCAGCATCAGTCACCAGGATCAGCCTCAGCCGCAGGACTCCATCAGTCACCAGGATCAGCCTCAGCATCAGTCACCATAACTCCATTAGCTGCCAGGACTCCATCATCCACCAGGACTCCATTAGCCGCCAGGACTCCATCAGTCACCAGGATCAGCCTCAGCATCATCCACCAGGACTCCATCATCCATCAGGACTCCATTAGCCGCCAGGACTCCATTAGCCGCCAGGACTCCATCATCCACCAGGATCAGCCTCAGCATCAGTCACCAGGACTCCATTAGCCGCCAGGACTCCATCAGCCGCCAGGACTCCATCAGCCGCCAGGACTCCATCAGCCACCAGGACTCCATCAGCCACCAGGACTCCATCAGTCACCAGGACTCCATCAGTCACCAGGACTCCATTAGCTGCCAGCACTCCATCAGCCGCAGGACTCCATCAGCCGCCAGGACTCCATCAGCCACAAGGACTCCATCAGCCACAAGGACTCCATCAGCCACCAGGATTCTACCAGTCACCAGGACTCCATCAGCCACAGGACTCCTTCAGTTACCAGGACTCCATCAGCCGTCAGAGCAGTATCAGTCACTAGGACTCCATCAGTCTCACCAGGACTCAATCAACCGAAGGACTCCATCAGCCACCAGGACTCCATCAGCTACCGGGACTCCACTAGTCACCGGGACTCCACTAGCCACCGGGACTCCATCAGGACTTCATCAGTCAACAGGACTCCATCAGGACTTCATCAGTCACCAGGACTCCATCAGTCACTAGGACTCCATCAGTTACCAGGACAGTATAAGTCACTATTACTCCATCAGCCACCAGGACTCCATCAGCCCCAGGACTTTATCAGCCCCAGGACTTTATCAGCCCCAGGACTTTATCAGCCCCAGGACTTTATCAGCCCCAGGACTTTATCAACCACCAGGACTCCACTAGTCACCAGGACTTCATCAGTCACTAGGACTCCATCAGCTGCAGGACTCCATCAGCCACCAGGACTCCATCAGCCACCAGGACTCCATCAGCCACCAGGACTCCATCAGCCACCAGGACTCCATCAGCCACCAGGACTCCATCAGCCCCAGGACTTTATCAACCACCAGGACTCCACTAGTCACCAGGACTTCATCAGCTGCAGGACTCCATCAGCCACCAGGACTCCATCAGCCACCAGGACTCCATCAGCCACCAGGACTCCATCAGCCCCAGGACTTTATCAACCACCAGGACTCCACTAGTCACCAGGACTTCATCAGCTGCAGGACTCCATCAGCCACCAGGACTCCATCAGCCACCAGGACTCCATCAGCCACCAGGACTCCATCAGCCACCAGGACTCCATCAGCCACCAGGACTCCGTCAGTGTCACCGGACTCCATCAATCATAAGGACTCCATCAGACGCCAGGACTCCGTCAGTGTCACCGGACTCCATCAATCATAAGGACTCCATCAGACGCCAGGACTCCGTCAGTGTCACAGGACTCCATCAATCACAAGGACTGCATCAGCCACCGGGATCAGCCTCAGCCGCAGGTCTCTATCAGCCGCCAGGTCTCAATCAGTCACCAGGATTTAGGTGTCCGCACTCCCCTCCAGGCTCACCTGTGTACTGATAGGGTCAGGGCTGGCGGCCTGTAGGGGACATCTTATACTGATAGCAGGGAGGATGATCCACTGACCGCTACTTTACTCCATCAACTACCTACAGGGGGAATGCCTACATGGGGGCATGCCTACACCTGGGTCCAATGCCTACACCAGGGGATACACTTTACTGGATGGCTAACTACCAGAGGGATACTGCCTACTGGTGGGGACAAACTCTTGGGGAGAGGGGGTTCCTCCATGGGGGGTACTATCTACTGAGGGGACCTAACTACTACATGGATGCATGGATGGGGCCTAACTACTACATGGATGGGGGCTAACTACTATTTGGAGGCTGGATGGGGCCTAACTACTACATGGATGCATGGATGGGGCCTAACTACTACATAGATGCATGGATGGGGCATAACTACTATTTGGAGGCATGGATGCGGCCTAACTACTACATGGATGGGGCCTAACTACTACATGGAGAAGCGAGGTCACCGCTGGAGCCACAGGATCAAGGCTTGGCGTGCTTGTCTGGACCAGGGCGCCACCCTGGAGAAGCGAGGTCACCGCTGGAGCCACAGGATCAGGGCTTGGCGTGCTTGTCTGTACCAGGCCGCCGCCCTGGAGAAGCGAGGTCACCGCTGGAGCCACAGGATCAGGGCTTGGCGTGCTTGTCTGGACCAGGGCGCCACCCTGGAGAAGCGAGGTCACCGCTGAAGCCACAGGATCAGGGCTTGGCGTGCTTGTCTGGACCAGGGCGCCACCCTGGAGAAGCGAGGTCACCGCTGGAGCCACAGGATCAGGGCTTGGCGTGCTTGTCTGGACCAGGCCGGCGTCCTGGAGAAGCGAGGTCACCGCTGGAGCCACAGGATCAAGGCTTGGCGTGCTTGTCTGGACCAGGCCGCCGCCCTGGAGAAGCGAGGTCACCACTGGAGCCACAGGATCAGGGCTTGGCGTGCTTGTCTGGACCAGGCCGGCGTCCTGGAGAAGCGAGGTCACAGCTGGAGCCACAGGATCAGGGCTTGGCGTGCTTGTCTGGACCAGGCCGGCGTCCTGGAGAAGCGAGGTCACCGTTGGAGCCACAGGATCAGGGCTTGGCGTGCTTGTCTGGACCAGGGCGCCACCCTGGAGAAACGAGGTCACCGCTGGAGCCACAGGATCAGGGCTTGGCGTGCTTGTCTGGACCAGGGCGCCACCCTGGAGAAACGAGGTCACCGCTGGAGCCACAGGATCAGGGCTTGGCGTGCTTGTCTTGACCAGGCCGGCGTCCTGGAGAAGCGAGGTCACCGCTGGAGCCACAGGATCAGGGCTTGGCGTGCTTGTCTGGACCAGGCCGCCACCCTGGAGAAGCGAGGTCACCGCTGGAGCCACAGAATCAGGGCTTGGCGTGCTTGTCTGGACCAGGCCGGCGTCCTGGAGAAGCGAGGTCACAGCTGGAGCCACAGGATCAAGGCTTGGCGTGCTTGTCTGGACCAGGCCGGCGTCCTGGAGAAGCGAGGTCACCGCTGGAGCCACAGGATCAGGGCTTGGCGTGCTTGTCTGGACCAGGGCGCCACCCTGGAGAAACGAGGTCACCGCTGGAGCCACAGGATCAGGGCTTGGCGTGCTTGTCTGGACCAGGCCGGCGTCCTGGAGAAGCGAGGTCACCGCTGGAGCCACAGGATCAAGGCTTGGCGTGCTTGTCTGGACCAGGCCGCCACCCTGGAGAAGCGAGGTCACCGCTGGAGCCACAGGATCAGGGCTTGGCGTGCTTGTCTGGACCAGGCCGGCGTCCTGGAGAAGCGAGGTCACCGCTGGAGCCACAGGATCAAGGCTTGGCGTGCTTGTCTGGACCAGGGCGCCACCCTGGAGAAACGAGGTCACCGCTGGAGCCACAGGATCAGGGCTTGGCGTGCTTGTCTGGACCAGGGCGCCACCCTGGAGAAACGAGGTCACCGCTGGAGCCACAGGATCAGGGCTTGGCGTGCTTGTCTGGACCAGGGCGCCACCCTGGAGAAGCGAGGTCACCGCTGGAGCCAAAGGATCAGGGCTTGGCGTGCTTGTCTGGACCAGGCCGCCACCCTGGAGAAGCGAGGTCACCGCTGGAGCCACAGGATCAGGGCTTGGCGTGCTTGTCTGGACCAGGCCGGCGTCCTGGAGAAGCGAGGTCACCGCTGGAGCCACAGGATCAGGGCTTGGCGTGCTTGTCTGGACCAGGGCGCCACCCTGGAGAACCGAGGTCACCGCTGGAGCCACAGGATCAGGGCTTGGCGTGCTTGTCTGGACCAGGGCGCCACCCTGGAGAAACGAGGTCACCGCTGGAGCCACAGGATCAGGGCTTGGCGTGCTTGTCTGGACCAGGCCGCCACCCTGGAGAAGCGAGGTCACCGCTGGAGCCACAGGATCAGGGCTTGGCGTGCTTGTCTGGACCAGGCCGCCACCCTGGAGAAGAGGAGCCCCGCTGGAGCCACAGGATCAGGGCTTGGCGTGCTTGTCTGGACCAGGCCGGCGTCCTGGAGAAGCGAGGTCACCGCTGGAGCCACAGGATCAGGGCTTGGCGTGCTTGTCTGGACCAGGCCGCCACCCTGGAGAAGAGGGGCCCCGCTGGAGCCACAGGATCAGGGCTTGGCGTGCTTGTCTGGACCAGGCCGACGTCCTGGAGAAGCGAGGTCACCGCTGGAGCCACAGGATCAGGGCTTGGCGTGCTTGTCTGGACCAGGCCGGCGTCCTGGAGAAGCGAGGTCACCGCTGGAGCCACAGGATCAGGGCTTGGTGTGCTTGTCTGGACCAGGCCGGCGTCCTGGAGAAGCGAGGTCACCGCTGGAGCCACAGGATCAGGGCTTGGCGTGCTTGTCTGGACCAGGCCGCCACCCTGGAGAAGAGGGGCCCCGCTGGAGCCACAGGATCAGGGCTTGGCGTGCTTGTCTGGACCGGGCCGGCGTCCTGGAGAAGCGAGGTCACCGCTGGAGCAACAGGATCAGGGCTTGGCGTGCTTGTCTGGACCAGGCCGGCGTCCTGGAGAAACGAGGTCACCGCTGGAGCCACAGGATCAGGGCTTGGCGTGCTTGTCTGGACCAGGGCGCCACCCTGGAGAAACGAGGTCACCGCTGGAGCCACAGGATCAGGGCTTGGCGTGCTTGTCTGGACCAGGCCGCCACCCTGGAGAAGCGAGGTCACCGCTGGAGCCACAGGATCAGGGCTTGGCGTGCTTGTCTGGACCAGGCCGCCACCCTGGAGAAGAGGAGCCCCGCTGGAGCCATAGGATCAGGGCTTGGCGTGCTTGTCTGGACCAGGCCGGCGTCCTGGAGAAGCGAGGTCACCGCTGGAGCCACAGGATCAGGGCTTGGCGTGCTTGTCTGGACCAGGCCGCCACCCTGGAGAAGAGGGGCCCCGCTGGAGCCACAGGATCAGGGCTTGGCGTGCTTGTCTGGACCAGGCCGTCGTCCTGGAGAAGCGAGGTCACCGCTGGAGCCACAGGATCAGGGCTTGGCGTGCTTGTCTGGACCAGGCCGGCGTCCTGGAGAAGCGAGGTCACCGCTGGAGCCACAGGATCAGGGCTTGGTGTGCTTATCTGGACCAGGCCGCCACCCTGGAGAAGAGGGGCCCCGCCCCCTCCAGTCAGTGCGCACTATGTGACCAGACTCCTCCGATCTACTCAAAAAAACGCCCGATAACGATGAGTGGTGCCACTACGAGGATCTGGAACGCTCGAGCAATCCCGGAATCCCTAGAATGGAGTCAGGAGTAGCGTAGAATGATACCAGGCTGAAACTCAGCAACAACAGAGCCACGAACCCTGGGAGGAACATAACAAGTGGGACCTGTGCCTACAAATATGGGACAGTAACAGCATCACAATATGGTCCATTCACCACAGGATACTGAGGGGGACCAGCATAGCCTATAGGGGATGAGCCCTCACTAGAGAGCACTACCACCTCACCAGTGGGCTGTATGGTGATGGGGGGGGGGGCTGTATGGTGATGGGGGGGGGGGGGGGCTGTATGGTGATGGGGGGCTGTATGGTGATTAGGGGGGAGCTGTATGGTGATGGGGGGGAAGGCTGTATGGTGATTTGGGGGGGGGGGCTGTATGGTGATTGGGGGGGGAGGATGTATGGAGATGTGGGGGGGGGGGGCTGTATGGTGATGGGGGGGAGGATGTATGGAGATGTGGGGGGAGGCTGTATGGTGATGGGGGGGCTGTATGGTGATGGGGGGGCTGTATGGTGATGGGGGGGCTGTATGGTGATGGGGGGGAGCAGTATGGTGATGATGGGGGAAGTATGGTGATGGGGGGGCTGTATGGTGATGGGGGGGAAGAGGAGGCTGTATGGTGATGGGGGGGCTGTATGGTGATGGGGGGCTGTATGGTGATGGGGGAAGAGGAGGCTGTATGGTGATGAGGGGGGCTGTATGGTGATGGGGGGGCTGTATGGTGATGGGGGAAGAGGAGGCTGTATGGTGATGGGGGGGGCTGTATGGTGATGGGGGGAAGAGGAGGCTGTATGGTGATGGGGGGAGGCTGTATGGTGATGGGAGGGAGCAGTATGGTGATGATGGGGGGGGAGCAGTATGGTGATGGGGTGGAGCAGTATGGTGATGATGGGGGGAGATGTATGGTGATGATGGGGGGAGATGTATGGTGATGATGGGGGGGATGTATGGTGATGATGGGGGGGATGTATGGTGATGATGGGGGGGATGTATGGTGATGATGGGGGGGATGTATGGTGATGATGGGGGGGATGTATGGTGATGATGGGGGGGGATGTATGGTGATGGGGAGGGGGCTGTATGGTGATGGGGGGGAGCAGTATGGTGATGGGGGGGAGCAGTATGGTGATGGGGGGGAGCAGTATGGTGATTGGGGGGGCTGTATGGTGATTGGGGGGGATGAATGGTGATGATGGGGGGATGAATGGTGATGATGGGGGGGATGAATGGTGATGGGGGGGGAGGCTGTATGGTGATGGGGAGGCTGTATGGTGATGGGGGGGGGGCTGTATGGTGATGGGGGGGGATGTATGGTGATTGGGGGGGAGGCTGTATGGTGATGGGGAGGCTGTATGGTGATGGGGGGGAGGCTGTATGGTGATGGGGGGGAGGCTGTATGGTGATGGGGGGGAGGCTGTATGGTGATGGGGGGGAGGCTGTATGGTGATGGGGGGGAGGCTGTATGGTGATGGGGGGGGAGGCTGTATGGTGATGGGGGGGGAGGCTGTATGGTGATGGGGGGGAGGCTGTATGGTGATGGGGGGGGGCTTTATGGTGATGGGGGGGGGGGCTGTATGGTGATGGGGGGGGCTGTATGGTGATGGTGGGGGCTGTATGGTGATGGGGGGGGGCTGTATGGTGATTGGGGGGAGGCTGTATGGTGATGGGGGGGGAGGCTGTATGGTGATGGGGGGGGGGGGCTGTATGGTGATGGGGGGGGCTGTATGGTGATGGGGGGGGCTGTATGGTGATGGGGGGGGCTGTATGGTGATTGGGGGGAGGCTGTATGGTGATGGGGGGGAGGCTGTATGGTGATGGGGGGGGCTGTATGGTGATGGGGGGGGCTGTATGGTGATGGGGGGGCTGTATGGTGATGGGGGGGGCTGTATGGTGATGGGGGGGGCTGTATGGTGATGGGGGGGGAGGCTGTATGGTGATGGGGGGGAGGCTGTATGGTGATTGGGGGGAGGCTGTATGGTGATGGGGGGGGAGGCTGTATGGTGATGGGGGGGAGGCTGTATGGTGATGAGGGGGTTAGAACAGCTAATAAGTGAGGTGCAGCCTCATGAGCAGCAGCTGCAGGGGGGGCATAAAATGTCTCTGAGGCAAATAAGAGGGAGGGGGATGGGGTGGAGGGCACATGGGACAGGGAGAGAATAGCCGGCACTGTGCATCTCTGGGTGACATGGAGTCACTTACTATGAGGTGCTGGGAACCAAAGTGCCAGCATGGGGATCAGCTGCTGTGAGGGGCAGATACACGGAGCAGACATCCAAACTCCAACCAGGGAACTACTGAGGGATTACCAGAGGGGGGCGGAGCTCAGACAGGAAGTGTCCTCACCAGAGGGGGCGGAGCTCAGACAGGAAGTGTCCTCACCAGAGGGGGCGGAGCTCAGACAGGAAGTGTCCTCACCAGAGGGGGCGGAGCTCAGACAGCAAGTGTCCTCACCAGAGGGGGCGGAGCTCAGACAGCAAGTGTCCTCACCAGAGGGGGGCGGAGCTCAGACAGCAAGTGTCCTCACCAGAGGGGGGCGGAGCTCAGACAGCAAGTGTCCTCACCAGAGGGGGGCGGAGCTCAGACAGCAAGTGTCCTCACCAGAGGGGGGCGGAGCTCAGACAGCAAGTGTCCTCACCAGAGGGGGGCGGAGCTCAGACAGGAAGTGTCCTCACCAGAGGGGGGCGGAGCTCAGACAGGAAGTGTCCTCAGCAGCCCTCACCCTCTGCCTGGTCACACACACACAGTGTTACCAGCAGCTTCACATCAGCACAAGCGGCCATGGATTCTCCACACAAACCGGCTGCAGGTCCGTCCTGTGGAGACTGAGGGCAGGAAGAGGAAGGTCAGGTTCCTAAAGGCAGAGGGAGGGGCCAGAGCAAGGAGGGAATCCGGCCTATTGGCCACAGAGCTCATAGGAAACACCCAGGAGCTGTGTCTGAGAGGGGTGTGGGAGGAGCTACAGCCTCACAGGAACTGGTAACCCTTTCCTGGCAGCTGCTGACGACCAGGTTATAGGAGGAAATAGAGGAGAGTGCATGTGCAGTCAGTGTATACCCCCCTCTATATCCAGTCAGTGTATACCCCCCCCCATATCTAGTCAGTGTATACCCCCCCCCATATCCAGTCAGTGTATACCCCCCCTCCCCTCCATATCCAGTCAGTGTATACCCCCCCCCATATCCAGTCAGTGTATACCCCCCCTCCCCTTCATATCCAGTCAGTGTATACCCCCCCATATCCAGTCAGTGTATACCCCCCTCCATATCCAGTCAGTGTATACCCCCCCCCATATCCAGTCAGTGTATACCCCCCCCATATCCAGTCAGTGTATACCCCCCTCCATATCCAGTCAGTGTATACCCCCCATATCCAGTCAGTGTATACCCCCCCATATCCAGTCAGTGTATACCCCCCCTCCATATCCAGTCAGTGTATACCCCCCATATCCAGTCAGTATATACCCCCCTCCATATCCAGTCAGTATATACCCCCCATATCCAGTCAGTGTATACCCCCCATATCCAGTCAGTGTATACCCCCCCATATCCAGTCAGTGTATACCCCCCCTCCATATCCAGTCAGTGTATACCCCCCCATATCCAGTCAGTGTATACCCCCCTCCATATCCAGTCAGTGTATACCCCCCCCTCCATATCCAGTCAGTGTATACCCCCTCCATATCCAGTCAGTGTATACCCCCCTCCATATCCAGTCAGTGTATACCCCCCATATCCAGTCAGTTTATACCCCCCTCCATATCCAGTCAGTATATACCCCCCATATCCAGTCAGTGTATACCCCCCATATCCAGTCAGTGTATACCCCCCCATATCCAGTCAGTGTATACCCCCCTCCATATCCAGTCAGTGTATACCCCCCATATCCAGTCAGTGTATACCCCCCCCATATCCAGTCAGTGTATACCCCCCTCTATATCCAGTTAGTGTATACCCCCCTCCATATCCAGTCAGTGTATACCCCCCCCTCCATATCCAGTCAGTGTATACCCCCTCCATATCCAGTCAGTGTATACCCCCCCTCCATATCCAGTCAGTGTATACCCCCCTCCATATCCAGTCAGTGTATACCCCCCTCCATATCCAGTCAGTGTATACCCCCCCCATATCCAGTCAGTGTATACCCCCCCCATATCCAGTCAGTGTATACCCCCCTCCATATCCAGTCAGTGTATACCCCCCTCCATATCCAGTCAGTGTATACCCCCCCATATCCAGTCAGTGTATACCCCCCCCATATCCAGTCAGTGTATACCCCCCTCCATATCCAGTCAGTGTATACCCCCCCATATCCAGTCAGTGTATACCCGCCCCCATATCCAGTCAGTGTATACCCGCCCCCATATCCAGTCAGTGTATACCCCCCATATCCAGTCAGTGTATATCCCCCATATCCAGTCAGTGTATACCCCCCCTCCATATCCAGTCAGTGTATGCCCCCCCTCCACATCCAGTCAGTGTATGCCCCCCCTCCATATCCAGTCAGTGTATACCCCCCCTCCATATCCAGTCAGTGTATACCCCCCTCCATATCCAGTCAGTGTATACCCCCCTCCATATCCAGTCAGTGCATACCCCCCCCATATCCAGTCAGTGTATACCCCCCCATATCCAGTCAGTGTATACCCCCCCCTCCATATCCAGTCAGTGTATACCCCCCCCCATATCCAGTCAGTGTATACCCCCCCCATATCCAGTCAGTGTATACCCCCCCCCATATCCAGTCAGTGTATACCCCTCTCCATATCCAGTCAGTGTATACCCCCCTCCATATCCAGTCAGTGTATACCCCCCCTCCATATCCAGTCAGTGTATATCCCCCATATCCAGTCAGTGTATACCCCCCATATCCAGTCAGTGTATATCCCCCATATCCAGTCAGTGTATACCCCCCCTCCATATCCAGTCAGTGTATGCCCCCCCTCCATATCCAGTCAGTGTATGCCCCCCCTCCATATCCAGTCAGTGTATACCCCCCCTCCATATCCAGTCAGTGTATACCCCCCCTCCATATCCAGTCAGTGTATACCCCCCCCCATATCCAGTCAGTGTATACCCCCCCATATCCAGTCAGTGTATACCCCCCCCATATCCAGTCAGTGTATACCCCCCCCTCCATATCCAGTCAGTGTATACCCCCCCCCCATATCCAGTCAGTGTATACCCCCCCCATATCCAGTCAGTGTATACCCCCCCCCCATATCCAGTCAGTGTATACCCCTCTCCATATCCAGTCAGTGTATACCCCCCTCCATATCCAGTCAGTGTATACCCCCTCCATATCCAGTCAGGTGCCTTCCAGGTCACCCTGTGGTATAGGATACAGCAGGGTCACCCTGTGGTATAGGATACAGCAGGGTCACCCTGTGGTATGGGATACAGCCGGGTCACCCTGTGGTATAGGATACAGCCGGGTCACCCTGTGGTATAGGATACAGCCGGGTCACCCTGTGGTATAGGATAAAGCCGGGTCACCCTGTGGTATAGGATACAGCCGGGTCACCCTGTGGTATAGGATACAGCCGGGTCACCCTGTGGTATAGGATACAGCCGGGTCACCTTGTGGTATAGGATACAGCCCGGTCATCTTGTGGTATGGGGAACAGCCGGGTCATCTTGTGGTATAGGATACAGCCGGGTCACCCTGTGGTATAGGATACAGCCTGGTCACCCTGTGGTATAGGATACAGCCGGGTCACCCTGTGGTATAGGATACAGCCTGGTCACCCTGTGGTATGGGGTACAGCCGGGTCACCCTGTGGTATAGGATACAGCCGGGTCATCTTGTGGTATAGGATACAGCCGGGTCACCCTGTGGTATAGGATACAGCCGGGTCACCCTGTGGTATAGGATACAGCCGGGTCACCCTGTGGTATAGGATACAGCCGGGTCACCTTGTGGTATAGGATACAGCCGGGTCAGCTTGTGGTATAGGATACAGCCTGGTCACCCTGTGGTATAGGATACAGCCGGGTCACCCTGTGGTATAGGATACAGCCGGGTCACCTTGTGGTATGGGGTACAGCCGGGTCATCTTGTGGTATAGGATACAGCCGGGTCACCCTGTGGTATGGGATACAGCCGAGTCACCCTGTGGTATGGGATACAGCCGGGTCACCCTGTGGTATAGGATACAGCCGGGTCACCCTGTGGTATGGGGTACAGCCTGGTCATCTTGTGGTATGGGGTACAGCCGGGTCATCTTGTGGTATAGGATACAGCCGGGTCACCCTGTGGTATAGGATACAGCCGGGTCACCCTGTGGTATGGGATACAGCCGGGTCACCCTGTGGTATGGGATACAGCCGGGTCACCCTGTGGTATAGGATACAGCCGGGTCACCCTGTGGTATGGGGTACAGCCGGGTCACCCTGTGGTATAGGATACAGCCGGGTCACCCTGTGGTATAGGATACAGCCGGGTCACCCTGTGGTATAGGATACAGCCGGGTCACCCTGTGGTATAGGATACAGCCGGGTCACCCTGTGGTATAGGATACAGCCGGGTCACCCTGTGGTATAGGATACAGCCGGGTCACCTTGTGGTATAGGATACAGCCCGGTCATCTTGTGGTATGGGGAACAGCCGGGTCATCTTGTGGTATAGGATACAGCCGGGTCACCCTGTGGTATAGGATACAGCCTGGTCACCCTGTGGTATAGGATACAGCCGGGTCACCCTGTGGTATAGGATACAGCCTGGTCACCCTGTGGTATGGGGTACAGCCGGGTCACCCTGTGGTATAGGATACAGCCGGGTCATCTTGTGGTATAGGATACAGCCGGGTCACCCTGTGGTATAGGATACAGCCGGGTCACCCTGTGGTATAGGATACAGCCGGGTCACCCTGTGGTATAGGATACAGCCGGGTCACCTTGTGGTATAGGATACAGCCGGGTCATCTTGTGGTATAGGATACAGCCTGGTCACCCTGTGGTATAGGATACAGCCGGGTCACCCTGTGGTATAGGATACAGCCGGGTCACCTTGTGGTATGGGGTACAGCCGGGTCATCTTGTGGTATAGGATACAGCCGGGTCACCCTGTGGTATGGGATACAGCCGAGTCACCCTGTGGTATGGGATACAGCCGGGTCACCCTGTGGTATAGGATACAGCCGGGTCACCCTGTGGTATGGGGTACAGCCTGGTCATCTTGTGGTATGGGGTACAGCCGGGTCATCTTGTGGTATAGGATACAGCCGGGTCACCCTGTGGTATAGGATACAGCCGGGTCACCCTGTGGTATGGGATACAGCCGGGTCACCCTGTGGTATGGGATACAGCCGGGTCACCCTGTGGTATAGGATACAGCCGGGTCACCCTGTGGTATGGGGTACAGCTGGGTCATCTTGTGGTATAGGATACAGCCGGGTCACCCTGTGGTATGGGATACAGCCGGGTCACCCTGTGGTATAGGATACAGCCGGGTCACCTTGTGGTATGGGGTACAGCCGGGTCATCTTGTGGTATAGGATACAGCAGGGTCACCCTGTGGTATAGGATACAGCCGGGTCATCTTGTGGTATAGGATACAGCAGGGTCACCTTGTGGTATAGGATACAGCCGGGTCACCCTGTGGTATGGGGTACAGCCTGGTCATCTTGTGGTATGGGATACAGCCGGGTCACCTACAGCCTGGTCATCTTGTGGTATGGGATACAGCCGGGTCACCTACAGCCTGGTCATCTTGTGGTATGGGATACAGCTGGACCTCTCTGGGGCCCGATCCTGCCAGTCAGGGATTACCAGTCACAGCCCTGGGAGGGACCAGCCTTTCCCTGGATACATCAACTTACATTTTCCTTTGCTTCTTTTTTGGTATGATAAGGGTCCGGCGTGCTCTGCATCCTCATATTCTTCATCTTCATTTCTAGACACCACCAGACCCCCCTGTCCTCCTCTAGACCCCTCTATGTAGTGTCTTTCTATGTGTTTTTCTTCTTCTTACTCCTTGGTAAAAGTGTCTCTCTCTGGTTAGGACAGGAGGCCGGTGTTCCTTCCTCCAACCACTAGATGTCACCCTCACACAGCAGCAGATAACACATAGGTCTAGCTGCACACACATAACTACTTCCCTTTAGTTAGTTAGTGCCCGGCTACAGACCAGGCAGGACATGTATATCGTTCTTCCTCCACTATTGGTTGCTAGCCTAGACTCCTAGAGACAAAGGAGTCTCACCCTTGTCTATGCCGAAGACAGACTACACAGGACAGCCGACCACATTAGAAAAGGAACAGACAAACTCAAGACTGGTCCTGCAGTAGAGCACAGTGCCAGCAAGCCGCTCTCTACTGACAGACACTCAGCTTTGTAGGAAGGACACCCCAAGCCAGCTCCACCCAGAGCAGAGAATTGGGACTTGTACTACCCCAGAGGACGGGTCACCCAGCACTGTGCGGCAGAAGGTGGTGAGGTGAGATAACTGGGATTTCTTCAAACACTTTTCAACACTTCACCACATCCCTGCAGAGTACATTAGGCAGGGGCCCTCCTATCCGGGCCCTGACCCCTGTTACTTCTATAAGCTCATCTATGTACCTGTTGGACTATTGTTTTGGTTATTTTTGCACTAAGTACCTGAGCGCTGGTTGTGACGGCTTTGACCCTTTCTTAGTAAAGTTTACAAGTTGTTTAAAGTGGGACTCACCTTAGTGCAGACCGAGGTCCACTTGTCTGCCAACCAGCAGGCCCAACATCAGTTCCAGCAACTTGGGCCACGTCATCTATCCTCGTCCGGGTGCCTGTATCCTCCTCTGGACTCCTCTATCCTCCTCTGGACTCCTCTATCCTCCTCTGGACCCTTCTATCCTCCTCCCGACCCTTCTATCCACCTCCAGACCCTTCTATTCTCCTCCGCATGCCTCTATCCTCCTCCCGACCCTTCTATCCTCCATAGGACCCTTCTATCCTACTCCCGACCCCTCTATCCTCCTCTGGACCCCTCTATCCTCCTCTGGACCCTTCTATTCTCCTCCGCATGCCTCTATCCTCCTCCCAACCCTTCTATCCTCCATAGGACCCTTCTATCCTCCTCCCGACCCCTCTATCCACCTCCAGACCCTTCTATTCTCCTCCGCATGCCTCTATCCTCCTCCCAACCCTTCTATCCTCCTCCAGACCCCTCTATCCTCCTCTGGACCCTTCTATCCTCCTCCAGACCCTTCTATTTTCCTCCGCATGCCTCTATC
The DNA here is from genome assembly GCA_027789725.1 of Dendropsophus ebraccatus. NCBI lineage: Eukaryota > Metazoa > Chordata > Amphibia > Anura > Hylidae > Dendropsophus > Dendropsophus ebraccatus. The sequence continues at coordinate 1,483,119 of JAQFWZ010000053.1, forward strand.
CTCCTCCCGACCCTTCTATCCTCCATAGGACCCTTCTATCCTCCTCCCGACCCCTCTATCCTCCTCTGGGCCCCTCTATCCTCCTCTGGACCCTTCTATCCTCCTCCAGACCCTTCTATCCTCCATAGGACCCTTCTATCCTCCTCCCGACCCCTCTATCCACCTCTGGACCCTTCTATTCTCCTCCGGACCCTTCTATTCTCCCCTGGAAGCCTCTATCCTTCCCCAGATCCATCCGTTATGCTCCAGGCCCCTCTATCCCCTCCTCCAGGTGATGACATCATCAATATCCCAGGTGTGACATCATAGTTCCGGAGGCTTCTAGGGTAGATGTTACAGTGATATCGCTGGGTGTCGGCTCCATCGCCGCTCATTGTCAGGATGTGAAAAATCATGAAATCCCTCGGCTCTTATAGTTGCGGACGTATAGAGATACAGGAACTGCGGAACCTCAAGGGTTAAGTCATAGGGAGCGTCCGCAACTATAAGAGCCGAGGGATTTCATGATTTTTCACATCCTGACAAAGAGCTGCGATGGAGCCGACACCCAGCGATATCACAGTAACATCTACCCTAGAAGCCTCCGGAACTATGATGTCACACCTGGGATATTGATGATGTCATCACCTGGCGACCTGTTGTTGTTCTATATATGACTTGTATTGTGGTAAGATTAATACAGTGAGAAACTGAGAGCGCCGAGATACAAGACATGAGGGCAGCTCTGGGTGTGACTGGAGTATAAGACATGATGGAGGCAGCTGTGGGTGTGACTGGAGTATAAGACATGATGGAGGCAGCTGTGGGTGTGACTGGAGTACAAGACATGATGAGGGCAGCTGTGGGTGTGACTGGAGTATAAGACATGATGGAGGCAGCTGTGGGTGTGACTGGAGTACAAGACATGATGAGGGCAGCTCTGGGTGTGACTGGAGTATAAGACATGATGAGGGCAGCTCTGGGTGTGACTGGAGTATAAGACATAATGGAGGCAGCTGTGGGTGTGACTGGAGTATAAGACATGATGGAGGCAGCTCTGGATGTGACTGGAGTATAAGACATAATGGAGGCAGCTCTGGGTGTGACTGGAGTATAAGACATGATGGAGGCAGCTGTGGGTGTGACTGGAGTATAAGACATGATGGAGGCAGCTCTGGATGTGACTGGAGTATAAGACATGATGGAGGCAGCTCTGGATGTGACTGGAGTATAAGATATGGAGGCAGCTCTGGACGTGACTGGAGTACCAGACATGATGGAGGCAGCTCTGGATGTGACTGGAGTATAAGACATGATGGAGGCAGCTGTGGGTGTGACTGGAGTATAAGACATGATGGAGGCAGCTGTCGGTGTGACTGGAGTATAAGACATGATGGAGGCAGCTGTGGGTGTGACTGGAGTATAAGACATAATGGAGGTAGCTGTGGGTGTGACTGGAGTATAAGACATGATGGAGGCAGCTCTGGATGTGACTGGAGTATAAGACATGATGGAGGCAGCTCTGGATGTGACTGGAGTATAAGACATGATGGAGGCAGCTGTGGGTGTGACTGGAGTATAAGACATGATGGAGGCAGCTGTGGGTGTGACTGGAGTATAAGACATGATGGAGGCAGCTGTGGGTGTGACTGGAGTATAAGACATGATGGAGTCAGCTCTGGGTGTGACTGGAGTATAAGACATGATGGAGGCAGCTCTGGGTGTGACTGGAGTATAAGACATAATGGAGTCAGCTCTGGGTGTGACTGGAGTATAAGACATGATGGAGGCAGCTCTGGATGTGACTGGAGTATAAGACATGATGGGGGCAGCTCTGGGTGTGACTGGAGTATAAGATATGGAGGCAGCTCTAGATGTGACTGGAGTATAAGACATGATGGAGGCAGCTCTGGGTATGACTGGAGTATAAGATATTATGGAGGCGGCTGTGGATGTGACTGGAGTATAAGACATGATGGAGGCAGCTCTGGATGTGACTGGAGTATAAGACATGATGGGGGCAGCTCTGGGTGTGACTGGAGTATAAGATATGGAGGCAGCTCTAGATGTGACTGGAGTATAAGACATGATGGAGGCAGCTCTGGGTGTGACTGGAGTATAAGACATGATGGAGGCAGCTGTGGATGTGACTGGAGTATAAGACATGATGGAGGCAGCTGTGGATGTGACTGGAGTATAAGACATGATGGAGGCAGCTCTGGGTGTGACTGGAGTATAAGACATGATGGAGGCAGCTGTGGGTGTGACTGGAGTATAAGACATGATGGAGGCGGCTGTGGGTGTGACGAGTATAAGACATGATGGAGGCAGCTCTGGGTGTGACTGGAGTATAAGACATGATGGAGGCAGCTGTGGGTGTGACTGGAGTATAAGACATGATGGAGGCAGCTCTGGGTGTGACTGGAGTATAAGACATGATGGAGGCAGCTCTGGGTGTGACTGGAGTATAAGACATGATGGAGGCAGCTCTGGATGTGACTGGAGTATAAGACATGATGGAGGCAGCTCTGGGTGTGACTGGAGTATAAGACATGATGGAGGCAGCTCTGGATGTGACTGGAGTATAAGACATGATGGAGGCAGCTCTGGATGTGACTGGAGTATAAGACATGATGGAGGCAGCTGTGGGTGTGACTGGAGTATAAGACATGATGGAGGCAGCTGTGGGTGTGACTGGAGTATAAGACATGATGGAGGCAGCTCTGGGTGTGACTGGAGTATAAGACATGATGGAGGCAGCTCTGGATGTGACTGGAGTATAAGACATGATGGAGGCGGCTGTGGGTGTGACGAGTATAAGACATGATGGAGGCAGCTCTGGGTGTGACTGGAGTATAAGACATGATGGAGGCAGCTGTGGGTGTGACTGGAGTATAAGACATGATGGAGGCAGCTCTGGGTGTGACTGGAGTATAAGACATGATGGAGGCAGCTGTGGATGTGACTGGAGTATAAGATATGGAGGCAGCTGTGGGTGTGACTGGAGTATAAGACATGATGGAGGCAGCTGTGGGTGTGACTGGAGTATAAGACATGATGGAGGCAGCTCTGGGTGTGACTGGAGTATAAGACATGATGGAGGCAGCTCTGGATGTGACTGGAGTATAAGACATGATGGAGGCAGCTCTGGATGTGACTGGAGTATAAGACATGATGGAGGCAGCTCTGGGTGTGACTGGAGTATAAGACATGATGGAGGCAGCTGTGGATGTGACTGGAGTATAAGATATGGAGGCAGCTGTGGGTGTGACTGGAGTATAAGACATGATGGAGGCAGCTGTGGGTGTGACTGGAGTATAAGACATGATGGAGGCAGCTCTGGGTGTGACTGGAGTATAAGACATGATGGAGGCAGCTCTGGGTGTGACTGGAGGTATTTACATATACAGGACCCACACACATCATCACCATCCACCACCATCATCCTCCCCGTGGTTGGCAGTGTCTCTTATTCACCTGTCTGAGAAATGAGAAATATTCTGGAGACAAAGCCTGTACAGAGCGGACACTTACACAGAGGGGAGTTTGTTACAATGTGTCAGTGCAGATAAATGGCTGAGGATTCCATCCAGTGCAGCATTGTTAGGTGCGGTGCTGCCCCCTGCTGGTGCTGATGCAGATTACAGGCTTTTCTCCTATCAGAGGCTCGGGCTCACACCTGATACTACATGTAGGGGAGACCCCGCGGACACAGAGAACGAGGAAGGGAAACCTGGACAATATTTGGCAGAACCAGGTGGATTTTTCTTTCAAATTTAATAACAAGACAACGGGGAGAATCCTTCTTATAGGGGGAGAATATACCACTTCTTATATACATCCCTTTAGATAGGGATGGTGGGTTCACCAGGCGTCTAGGAGTTGTCCCCAGGTCGTTCCTTCTTGGTATAGAGGCCATCTTACTGACCGGATCCCTCGGAGCCCAGGACCAGCCGTCCCGCTCCCACACTAACACAGCGACAGGAAGACCAGGCTTATAAACCCAACACTTTTATTAATTCTCCATAGAAGTAGATGAGATGAAGAGATATAAAGGCACAACGTCACACAACAACAGCTGACTGGGAGATTCCCTTTATAAGAAAAAGCCATTTATTAATACTCCTCTCTTATAATATATTTTGTGCGTTATAAACTCTATTATACTTTCTCTCTGTTCTCATAGATCTGTAAACACATTGTACGCAGCGTCCGTCAGAGAACATGGACGGAAAACATTCCCCAATGATACCATTTATTCTCCAAAAAGAAGAGACAGGATCAAAAAATACATATAGAAAAAAAACAAACGTGTAATTAGCTTATTACATTCCACGAGATGAGAGATTCCTTTGGTTATTCACATTTATTATGGAGTCAAGCCAAAGAAAAAAGACTAAGCGACTCCCCTCACCTAAGCTCTCCAGAGATCCAGGGGTGAAGTCTCTCTAACAAGGTCTCTGGCCTCTAAGCTCCCCAGAGATCCAGGGGTGAAGTCTCCCTAACAAGGTCTCTGGCCTCTAAGCTCCCCAGAGATCCAGGGGTGAAGTCTCCTATATATATATATATATATATATATATATATATATGAGATAATCATTGAGGGGAAGGGGAATTTCAGCTGCCCACCCTTTTGTTATTAGGGAGATAAGGTGGTACCAGAGGCACCAGAATAGGAGTAAGGAGTCTGGCAGTGCCTTTCCCCCACTCATCCCTGTATGACTACCTTTACAGAAAACCCACAAAAAAATGTAATCTTATAGGTAAAGTAGGGACGTCAGGGGGTCCCACAACTATCAGCTGAGACAAGGAATCAGTGGGGTCATTGGGCGGCGGTGGCAAAGCTATAACAAAGAAGCTGCTCAACTGCGGGTGCTTATTATTATTATTATTATTATTATTATTATTATTTTATAGCATTTCCTTCAGCTACTTTTATTTCCTCCTGGACATTACTTGTGCAGAGTCCCTTTAAGGCCATTTTGGCATCATAAGCGTTGGCATCATAATCTATGTGGGGGCTTCTGCTCGGAGTCTGAAGTCTAAGGGGGTTTCCGCTCTGAGTTGGGGGGCTTCCAGTCTAAATTTGGGGGAGGGGGTGTACCTCCACTCTGGGTCTGGCTATTCAGGATTACATTCCCCCTCTAGGAGACAATTTCCCATCAGTTTGGCTTCTCTCATAATAGAAAGTCATCTCCTATAAGACAATCCCTTTAATAACTGCAAACCCCACCAGGCAGTGCCGATAAGTCGGGGTGCTCCGGTGAGCTCGGCTACTCTCATACACGTCCCCTTAGAGTTGCCCTTTAGGCCCTGACCACATGTTCCTGCCTCATACATTACTATACATACATTACTCTCCTTCGATCGATTTGACACAAATCTGAAGCCAGAAACACATGGACCCTGCGGGATCCTCCATGTCCCGATGTGGCCGGGAAGGAGACGTCACACACACCGTGATCCCGACCGTCATACAAAAATATAACATTCCAAAAATATTCTCTTAATATCTCTAAAATCAGACGATCACCCGACACCTTTACCGGCTCAACGACCAGATGGGGTTCTTGCTACCCTGTTATGGGGCGAGTATCTGCAACTACCCCAAGAGCTGCAATCTGACTGCAGTGAGGACAAAGTCATCTCTATATAGGAGGAGTGCGCTACGCAACAGCGAAGAGAAACAGCTGCAGTACGTGCGAGTGATGTGAGCGTGCAAATGGGAGCAACAAGGCACTTAGACAAGTAGCAGGGGAGGCAACAACGACAAAGTGCATGATGTACAGCAGCCAGGGACCGCAATTGAGACCGCAGTGGAGACGGCAGTGGGGGCCGCAGTGAAGACCGCAATTGGGGCCGCAGTGGATACCACAATTGAGACCACAGTGGGGATCGCAGTGGGGGCCGCAATGGAGACCCCAATGGTGATCCTCCCATCAACAGCAAAGCCCTTTGGTCCCTCTGCAGATTACAGAGCAGCCACAGCCCAGACAGGCCCGACAGCCGTGACATAGGGGGATTTTACACATAACACAGATGCAACAGTATAGGCCGCAATGGATACAACCCGGTGATCAAGGATGCAGTCAGTTCCCATCATTAGACTTGGCGGCCTAAGAAGTTTATTAAAGTCACATGATAAAAACCCCTGCAGCACAACAACCTTTCTAATATAGCAATGCAGTTCTCCTCCTCACCACCAGGGGCAGCAGCCGTACACTCTCTGAGCACAGTGCAGCAGATGACACTCTTTACTATCAGGATTTATTCTACTCTGTTATGTATCATTGTGGCTAAAGCTTTGTTTTCTTAGGTAATACTTAGGCGTATAAGGGAGGGGCTTTTCCCAATATAGACCCCCACTGAAGTGACGACGTACATCTATACAGATACCAAGAAGGTCTGGATCTACCTACCCCCAATAGTCAATATGGTGACAATCATTATATAAGCCGCCCTGTATACTAGAGGCTCTCTAGCGCCCCCTTCCCTGTAGGGCGACTAATAGAGGCAGCACTAGGGGGCCATTTCCTTTTCTTATACAGGACAGCATTGCATGGCTTATAAGACTCCTTATTCCGGCTCCGTCCTCTCCCCACATTTCCCCTCGATCCGGAGCGATTGCCCAAAAAATGGATATAAAAAAAAATAAAGCTTTTATCTTGGAAGTTTAGTTGATAACGGAACAAATTTACATGAACACTTAAAGGAGTATTCCTATCCCCAAAAATCACCCCCTATCAAGGCTAATGGGCGGGGGAAGGATTGCTGAGACCCCCGGCAAGAAACGACCCCCCCCCCCCCCCAATGAATGCAGCGCACCCCACTACACGGCCTCAATGTAATACAGAAACTACATTACAGCAAATCCATTGACGCTCTTGTTACTATGGCTCATGGTGTGAAGACGCACCCGACCCTGTACGCTGCCATCTCCTCACATTTCCCTTATTGCCTTGCAGACAGAATATTTCTGGGGTACAGAGGAAATAAAACTTACAAACAGCACCAGATCCCCAATGGCAAGGATGGGGTTAAAGTGTGCACGCGTGTGTGTGTGTGTGTGTATTCCCTTTAATTCCCTTCTTAGCATGAGATCTGCCTGAAGCATGAGATAAAGTGCTCATAGTACCAGTCCCTATGGCTACAGACCAACACGAATGTGCAGACGTCATCACAGCGGAGGAACCCCGGCCCGACGGAAGACACGCAGACGTCCTTAGAGGAGGACTCTGCTTCTGAGGAACACCTCTACAACATTACACAGTTAGCATCATATGGACGCGCCCCCCAGTCACACCCAGAGCCGCACTCATCATCGTGGAAGATCACCTAGACCGGCAGAATTTTGAATGCAGCTCTGGAGGTGGCTGGAGTATCAGTCGGTATCAGTACACAATGCTCACAGTTATGTATAGGATGACACTGTGAAATGAAGTTAAAGTGCAGCCGGTTAGTCTCCTCGGAGGATAAGTCTGGTTAATACTCAATGTTTTACAATGATTTGCTGGTGCGAAGCTAAAATGCAGCGGTGTTACCATGACAGAACCTGTGCGTTAGGACACCCAGGTGAAGTAGGCCACTTCGTCTAAGTCCACGGGGTAGTCCGTCAGAAGTATCGGAGTCCTTTGGTAAAGTTCCCCTTTGTAGCTGCGCCATTTGCCGGCAGGAAGGTAGACGTCGCGCTCCTGCTTCCCTGGCTCCAGCACCGGGGCCACCATTAAGGTGTCTCCAATCAAAAACTGAGAATCTATTTTGTGGGCGGCTTCATCGTTGGGAGAAATCCACCAAATTGGCCGAATGATGGGATCTCCAGTGTCGGTGACTTCTCCGGCAAGTTCCAGCAACAGAGGAGCAACCAAAGACTCGTGGATGCGGGTGAATTTCTGAGCAATCTCAATGACTTCTTTATCGAAGAACCAGGGCGGGATGGAGAACTGCATGGTGGGCATGAAGGCCGAGAGCTCCAGCCAGCGGATGTAAAGCTCCTTCGTATCCTTGGAGAAGTTGGTGTAAGCGTTCCCCCCGATCATATCCGGCAAGATGAAGGGATAGCCCAGCATACTGATGGTCAGGACTGTGGGGATCAGGGACCTCAGCCCCAACTCATAGCCCCATTCCGAATTACGGTCAATGATTCTGAAGAAACACGAAATGTTTTGAGACTGATAACCGACTCGGAGCTCGGCAAGGTCATAAAACTGGTCGGCCATTTCGGAGTACCTCCTGCTGAACATGTTGGGATCGGCCAAGGGTTGGTAAGTGCTGAATTGATGGGGGAGATAACTGGTTTCACCGGCGTCAAACTTGAAGGATGAAATACCATACTTTGTTCTCAGCTGCCTCAGGTTGCTCTGGAACCACTCTTTAGTGCTGGGATTCGTAAAATCCAAGATGGCACCAATCCCATTCCACCACTGGACCATGGCTGGCAGCTGACCACTGGGCTCCTTCACAAAGAGACCCCGCTCTATGCCAATGCCAAAGTTGGAGGAGTTATAGTTGATGAAAGGATGAATCCACAGGGTCACCTTGAAGCCGTCCTCCTTCAGCTTTTTGAACATGGCCGGAGCATCAGGAAACTTCAAGGGGTCAAAGTCAAAGTCTCCGTAGTATTTGGAGTACTGGTCGTCTATTTCTATGTGACTATAATTGAACTGGTATTTCTTTATACTCTCGGTGTAGTTCAGGAGTTTCTCCTGGTTGATGTCGGTCTTGAACTGCACCCATGTGGACCAGATCGGATACTTGAAGGCACTTTCGGATGGGATCCTGGTCGGCTTGTTGAAGTACCTCCTCACCATGTACTTGTGGATGGAGGTGACGTCTGATCCCACACACACCCTATAGCTCAGCTCAGGGAAGGGCTGTTTGCCGGGAGGAGGTTTATACGGGGAATCTTTATATCTCGCCTCAAAGAAAAACACCTTTTCGGTGCTGTTCCACCCGAGATGGAAGGGGACCGAGGCGTTAATTTTAATTGCCGTTGCATTGGAGGAGAGCCAGTAGCTTTCTAAGATTCCACCAAAACCGTCTCTTAACAAGGTGACGTCACCGGTCACAAAGGGTTTGGGTTCTTGGTATCCGGTTAACCTGATGGGCCAGTGCTGTGTCCGCATTTCAGCCCCTCCGTACCAGTAAGCGTTATCCCAGTACATGGTGTGCAAGACGGACGTATCGGCCACAAACTCCTCCCAGCGTACCCGGTAACACATGACTGTAGCCTTATCCTTGATGACCGTCTGGACGAAAAACTTCAAGGGCCCCTTCTCGGATCTGGTGCAGGATAGAATCTCCCCATATTTTGCGCAGGAATCTAGATCTAGGACCCCGGACTGGAAGGCCATCCTGAAGACCACCCTGCCCTGGTGGTTGTGGATGACGAAGCCATCTTTCTTCAGGTACAGCAGCTCTGTCTTCAGGCGGTCGGCTTTGCGCAGGGAGATGGAGTAGTAGCACCAGGAGACCACAGCACCGATGACCAAGACGATGCCCAGCAAGATGGCGCCAATCAACGGCTTCTGCTCCTTCGGCACCTTCTGCTTGACCGGAGTCACGTTCTCGGGCAGGAAGGTGTACATGATGGACGGACGGAAAGGCTATCTCCTCTACTCCGGGTTACAGAAGATTCTGCAGGCCTGAAAACCAAAGACAATTGAATTAGAAGATGTAGAATCAAAGAAAAGGTTTGAGTTTTTGCACCCTTACATATATACACCTCCATATATATTAACCCGTATGTATATATATCCCCCTTATATAATCACCCTTATGTATATACACAACCCTTATATATTCACCCATATGTATATATATCACCCGTATGTATATATATCCCCCTTATATAATCACCCTTATGTATATACACAACCCTTATATATTCACCCATATGTATATACACAACCCTTATATAATCACCCATATGTATATATATCACCCATATGTATATATATCACCCTTATATATTCACCCATATGTATATATATCACCCATATGTATATATATCACCCTTATATATTCACCCATATGTATATATATCACCCATATGTATATATATATCACCCTTATATAGTAACCCTTATGTATATACACAACCCTTATATATTCACCCATATGTATATATATCACCCATATGTATATATATATCACCCTTATATAGTAACCCTTATGTATATACACCCCCATATGTATTCACCCGTATGTATATATATCACCCTTATGTATATACACCCCCTTATATATTCTCCCGTATGTATATACACAACCCATATACATTCAAACCTTTGCATATACACCCCCTTCCTTATACAACCTGGAGATGATGCGAGCAGAGACAGGAGGTGTAATGGAGGGGCCGCCTGTGTCTGGAGATGGGGGAGCAGAGACAGGAGGTGTAATGGAGGGGCCACCTGTGTCTGGAGATGGGGGAGCAGAGACAGGAGGTGTAATGGAGGGGCCGCCTGTGTCTGGAGATGGGGGGGGGGGGGGCAGAGACAGGAGGTGTAATGGAGGGGCCGCCTGTGTCTGGGGATGGGGGGGCAGAGACAGGAGGTGTAATGGAGGGGCCGCCTGTGTCTGGAGATGGGGGAGCAGAGACAGGAGGTGTAATGGAGGGGCCGCCTGTGTCTGGTGATGGGGGGGGGGGGGGGGAGCAGAGACCGGAGGTGTAATGGAGGGGCCGCCTGTGTCTGGAGATGGGGGAGCAGAGACAGGAGGTGTAATGGAGGGGCCGCCTGTGTCTGGAGATGGGGGAGCAGAGACAGGAGGTGTAATGGAGGGGCCGCCTGTGTCTGGAGATGGGGGAGCAGAGACAGGAGGTGTAATGGAGGGGCCGCCTGTGTCTGGAGATGGGGGAGCAGAGACAGGAGGTGTAATGGAGGGGCCGCCTGTGTCTGGAGATGGGGGAGCAGAGACAGGAGGTGTAATGGAGGGGCCGCCTGTGTCTGGAGATGGGGGAGCAGAGACAGGAGGTGTAATGGAGGGGCCGCCTGTGTCTGGAGATGGGGGAGCAGAGACAGGAGGTGTAATGGAGGGGCCGCCTGTGTCTGGAGATGGGGGAGCAGAGACAGGAGGTGTAATGGAGGGGCAGTCTGTGTCTGGTGATGGGGGGGGGGAGCAGAGACAGGAGGTGTAATGGAGGGGCAGTCTGTGTCTGGTGATGGGGGGGGGGGGGGGCAGAGACAGGAGGAGTAATGGAGGGGCCGCCTGTGTCTGGAGATGGTGGGGGCAGAGACAGGAGGTGTAATGGAGGGGCCGCCTGTGTCTGGTGATGGTGGGGGCAGAGACAGGAGGTGTAATGGAGGGGCCGCCTGTGTCTGGTGATGGGGGGGGGCAGAGACAGGAGGAGTAATGGAGGGGCCGCCTGTGTCTGGTGATGGGGGGGGGGCAGAGACAGGAGGAGTAATGGAGGGGCCGCCTGTGTCTGGAGGAGGAGGAGGGGGGGGGGGGGGGCACGGCTGGAGGAGGAGGAGGAGGCACGGCTGGAGGAGGGGGGGGGCACGGCTGGAGGAGGGGGGGGGCACGGCTGGAGGGAGGGGGGGGGCACGGCTGGAGGGGGGGGGGGCACGGCTGGAGGGGGGGGGGCACGGCTGGAGGAGGAGGAGGGGGGGGCACGGCTGGAGGAGGAGGAGGGGGGGGCACGGCTGGAGGAGGAGGAGGGGGGGGCACGGCTGGAGGAGGAGGAGGAGGATGAGGAGGGGGGGCACGGCTGGAGGAGGAGGGGGGGCACGGCTGGAGGGGGGGGCACGGCTGGAGGAGGAGGGGGGGCACGGCTGGAGGGGGGGCACGGCTGGAGGAGGAGGGGGGGGCACGGCTGGAGGGGGGGGGGGCACCTTTGGCCAGGAGTCAGGTGACTCTCAGCGCTCTAGAGCTGTGAAGGTTGTGACAATGTGCCAGGGACTGAGGCTATTTATATGGGGGGGGGGGGCAGACGCCAACATCACACCGACCCCTTATTAACCGCGCAACTCAGAACCACGAGCGCCGGACCCCCTGACAGAGCAGGACCCCGGCTTAAAGGGCCACTCCACCCATCACTGTGTACATGGAGACATTCTGCAGCTCTGTATCAGGGGAGGAGGGGGTCTCACAGCTGAGGGTCTGCTGCAGTGTAACACAGACTCAGGAGGTGGGCGGAGCTTACAGGGGACTGTTGGAGCCCCAAACTACAACTCCCAGCATGCCCTGCTTCCATCTACTGTACAGCCCCTCTATGTGTTACACAACTACAACTCCCAGCATGCCCTGTGGCCTGATCTCCTGACTCTGGATACACAGGGTGAGGGGCAGAGAGCAGGAGTACAGGCCGCAGGGCAGGGAGGGGTTAATGTTACAGCTGACACGATACAATGTAACAACTCTCTTAAAGTGACAGAAGATAATAAGTATCAGAGAACCCAGCGGAGCCAGGACCCAGGAGGAGCCGGGATAGAAGCCCCGGACACAGACGGTACTCACACGGAGAGGACGCCGCCCGGAGCCCGATATATCCCGGGACACAAACAGCCTCATGTGACCGGAGAGAGGAGCAGGGTCACGTGACACCAGAGCACAGGCCCCGCCCCACCCCGCCCCCCGAGCAAAGATCACAGGACGGAGCAAAGTCTGCAGAACCTGCACAACCGGGAGCAGCGACCGACAGAGCACCGTGCTGCACCCCAAACCCCTCCACCTGTACCTGCACCCCATACCCCTCCACCTGTACCTGCACCCCATACCCCTCCACCTGCACCCCATACCCCTCCACCTGTACCTGCACCCCATACCCCTCCACCTGCACCCCATACCCCTCCACCTGCACCCCATACCCCTGTACCTGCACCCCATACCCCTCCACCTGCACCCCATACCCCTCCACCTGCACCTGCACCCCATACCACTCCACCTGTATCTGCACCCCATACCACTCCACCTGCACCCCATACCCCTCCACCTGCACCTGCACCCCATACCCCTCCACCTGCACCTGCACCCCATACCCCTCCACCTGCACCCCATACCCCTCCACCTGCACCCCATACCCCTCCACCTGCACCCCATACCACTCCACCTGTACCTGCACCCCATACCACTCCACCTGCACCCCATACCCCTCCACCTGTACCTGCACCCCATACCCCTCCACCTGTACCTGCACCCCATACCCCTCCACCTGCACCCCATACCCCTCCACCTGTACCCCATACCACTCCACCTGCACCCCATACCCCTCCACCTGCACCCCATACCACTCCACCTGTACCTGCACCCCATACCCCTCCACCTGCACCCCATACCACTCCACCTGTACCTGCACCCCATACCCCTCCACCTGTACCTGCACCCCATACCCCTCCACCTGTACCTGCACCCCATACCACTCCACCTGTACCCCATACCCCTCCACCTGTACCTGCACCCCATACCCCTCCACCTGCACCCCATACCCCTCCACCTGCACCACATACCCCTCCACCTGCACCTGCACCCCATACCCCTCCACCTGTACCTGCACCCCATACCCCTGCACCCCATACCCCTCCACCTGTACCTGCACCCCATACCCCTGCACCTGCACCCCATACCCCTCCACCTGTACCTGCACCCCATACCCCTCCACCTGTACCTGCACCCCATACCCCTCCACCTGTACCTCATACCACTCCACCTGCACCCCATACCACTCCACCTGTACCTGCACCCCATACCCCTCCACCTGTACCTGCACCCCATACCCCTCCACCTGTACCTCATACCACTCCACCTGCACCCCATACCCCTCCACCTGTACCTGCACCCCTGCACCTGCACCCCAAACCCCTCCACCTGTACCTGCACCCCATACCCCTCCACCTGTACCTGCACCCCATACCCCTCCACCTGTACCTGCACCCCATACCCCTCCACCTGCACCCCATACCCCTCCACCTGTACCTGCACCCCATACCCCTCCACCTGCACCCCATACCCCTCCACCTGCACCCCATACCCCTGTACCTGCACCCCATACCCCTCCACCTGCACCCCATACCCCTCCACCTGCACCTGCACCCCATACCACTCCACCTGTATCTGCACCCCATACCACTCCACCTGCACCCCATACCCCTCCACCTGCACCTGCACCCCATACCCCTCCACCTGCACCTGCACCCCATACCCCTCCACCTGCACCCCATACCCCTCCACCTGCACCCCATACCCCTCCACCTGCACCCCATACCACTCCACCTGTACCTGCACCCCATACCACTCCACCTGCACCCCATACCCCTCCACCTGTACCTGCACCCCATACCCCTCCACCTGTACCTGCACCCCATACCCCTCCACCTGCACCCCATACCCCTCCACCTGTACCCCATACCACTCCACCTGCACCCCATACCCCTCCACCTGCACCCCATACCACTCCACCTGTACCTGCACCCCATACCCCTCCACCTGCACCCCATACCACTCCACCTGTACCTGCACCCCATACCCCTCCACCTGTACCTGCACCCCATACCCCTCCACCTGTACCTGCACCCCATACCACTCCACCTGTACCCCATACCCCTCCACCTGTACCTGCACCCCATACCCCTCCACCTGCACCCCATACCCCTCCACCTGCACCACATACCCCTCCACCTGCACCCCATACCCCTCCACCTGTACCTGCACCCCATACCCCTGCACCCCATACCCCTCCACCTGTACCTGCACCCCATACCCCTGCACCTGCACCCCATACCCCTCCACCTGTACCTGCACCCCATACCCCTCCACCTGTACCTGCACCCCATACCCCTCCACCTGTACCTCATACCACTCCACCTGCACCCCATACCACTCCACCTGTACCTGCACCCCATACCCCTCCACCTGTACCTGCACCCCATACCCCTCCACCTGTACCTCATACCACTCCACCTGCACCCCATACCCCTCCACCTGTACCTGCACCCCTGCACCTGCACCCCATACCCCTCCACCTGTACCTGCACCCCATACCACTCCACCTGCACCCCATACCACTCCACCTGTACCTGCACCCCATACCCCTCCACCTGTACCTGCACCCCATACCCCTCCACCTGTACCTCATACCACTCCACCTGTACCCCATACCCCTCCACCTGTACCTGCACCCCATACCCCTCCACCTGCATCTGCACCCCATACCCCTCCACCTGCATCTGCACCCCATACCCCTCCACCTGCATCTGCACCCCATACCACTCCACCTGCACCCCATACCCCTCCACCTGTACCTGCACCCCATACCCCTCCACCTGCACCCCATACCACTCCACCTGCACCCCATACCCCTCCACCTGTACCTGCACCCCATACCACTCCACCTGCACCCCATACCCCTCCACCTGTACCTGCACCCCATACCCCTCCACCTGCACCCCATACCACTCCACCTGCACCCCATACCCCTCCACCTGTACCTGCACCCCATACCCCTCCACCTGCACCCCATACCACTCCACCTGCACCCCATACCCCTCCACCTGTACCTGCACCCCATACCCCTCCACCTGCACCCCATACCACTCCACCTGCACCTGCACCCCATACCCCTCCACCTGCACCCCATACCACTCCACCTGCACCCCATACCCCTCCACCTGCACCCCATACCCCTCCACCTGCACCCCATACCACTCCACCTGCACCCCATACCACTCCACCTGTACCTGCACCCCATACCACTCCACCTGTACCTGCACCCCATACCCCTCCACCTGCACCCCATACCCCTCCACCTGTACCTGCACCCCACACCCCTCCACCTGTACCTGCACCCCATACCCCTCCACCTGTACCTGCACCCCATACCCCTCCACCTGTACCTGCACCCCATACCACTCCACCTGTACCTGCACCCCATACCCCTCCACCTGTACCTGCACCCCATACCCCTCCACCTGTACCTGCACCCCATACCCCTCCACCTGCACCCCATACCCCTCCACCTGCACCCCATACCCCTCCACCTGCACCTGCACCCCATACCACTCCACCTGCACCCCATACCCCTCCACCTGTACCTGCACCCCATACCACTCCACCTGTACCTGCACCCCATACCCCTCCACCTGCACCCCATACCCCTCCACCTGTACCTGCACCCCATACCCCTCCACCTGTACCTGCACCCCATACCCCTCCACCTGTACCTGCACCCCATACCCCTCCACCTGTACCTGCACCCCATACCCCTCCACCTGCACCCCATACCCCTCCACCTGTACCTGCACCCCATACCACTCCACCTGTACCTGCACCCCATACCCCTCCACCTGTACCTGCACCCCATACCCCTCCACCTGTACCTGCACCCCATACCCCTCCACCTGTACCTGCACCCCCTCCCCCTGCACCCCATACCACTCCACCTGTACCTGCACCCCATACCACTCCACCTGTACCTGCACCCCATACCCCTCCACCTGCACCCCATACCACTCCACCTGTACCTGCACCCCATACCCCTCCACCTGTACCTGCACCCCATACCCCTCCACCTGTACCTGCACCCCATACCCCTCCACCTGTACCTGCACCCCATACCCCTCCACCTGCACCCCATACCCCTCCACCTGCACCCCATACCCCTCCACCTGTACCTGCACCCCATACCACTCCACCTGTACCTGCACCCCATACCACTCCACCTGTACCTGCACCCCATACCCCTGTACCTGCACCCCATACCACTCCCCCTGTACCTGCACCCCATACCACTCCACCTGTACCTGCACCCCATACCACTCCACCTGTACCTGCACCCCATACCACTCCACCTGTACCTGCACCCCATACCACTCCACCTGTACCCGCATCCCATACCCCTCCACCCCATACCACTCCACCTGCACCCCATACAACTCCACCTGTACCTGCACCCCATACCCCTCCACCTGTACCCTATATTCCTCCACCAGCACCACATACCTGTACACATCTCCTCTCTGCTGCACTTAGTGCTGCTCCACCTGTACACATCTCCTCTCTGCTGCACTCAGTGCTGCTCCACCTGTACACATCTCCTCTCTGCTGCACTCAGTGCTGCTCCACCTGTACACATTTCCTCTCTGCTGCACTCAGTGCTGCTCCACCTGTACACATCTCCTCTGCTGCACTCAGTGCTGCTCCACCTGTACACATCTCTCTGCTGCACTCAGTGCTGCTCCACCTGTACACATCTCCTCTCTGCTGCACTCAGTGCTGCTCCACCTGTACACATCTCCTCTCTGCTGCACTCAGTGCTGCTCCACCTGTACACATCTCCTCTCTGCTGCACTCAGTGCTGCTCCACCTGTACACATCTCCTCTCTGCTGCACTCAGTGCTGCTCCACCTGTACACATCTCCTCTCTGCTGCACTCAATGCTGCTCCACCTGTACACATCTCCTCTCTATTGCACTCAATGCTGCTCCAACTGTACGCATCTCCTCTCTCTGCTGCATTCAGTGCTGCTCCACCTGTACAAATCTCCTCTGTGCTGCTCCACCTGAACACATCTCTCTGCTGCACTCAGTGCTGCTCCACCTGTAGACATCTCTGCTGTACTCAGTGCTGCTCCACCTGTAGACATCTCTGCTGTACTCAGTGCTGCTCCACCTGTAGACATCTCGCTGCTGCATTCAGTGCTGCTCCACCTGTACACATCTCCTCTCTATTGCACTCAATGCTGCTCCAACTGTACACATCTCCTCTCTCTGCTGCACTCAGTGCTGCTCCACCTGTACACATCTCCTCTCTGCTGCACCACCTGTACACATCTCCTCTCTCTGCTGCACTCAGTGCTGCTCCACCTGTACACATCTCCTCTCTCTGCTGCACTCAGTGCTGCTCCACCTGTACACATCTCCTCTCTCTGCTGCACTCAGTGCTGCTCCACCTGTACACATCTCCTCTCTGCTGCACTCAGTGCTGCTCCACCTGTACACATCTCC
Source organism: Dendropsophus ebraccatus (assembly GCA_027789725.1). Lineage (NCBI taxonomy): Eukaryota > Metazoa > Chordata > Amphibia > Anura > Hylidae > Dendropsophus > Dendropsophus ebraccatus. Next base: position 1,501,037 of record JAQFWZ010000053.1, read on the forward strand.
TCTTTCTGCTGCACTCAGTGCTGCTCCACCTGTACACATCTCCTCTCTGCTGCACTCAGTGCTGCTCCACCTGTACACATCTCTCTGCTGCACTCAGTGCTGCTCCACCTGTACACATCTCCTCTCTCTGCTGCACTCAGTGCTGCTCCACCTGTACACATCTCTCTGCTGCACTCAGTGCTGCTCCACCTGTACACCCTCGGTCACTCACCGTCTCGTCAGCTCCCAGATGTCTCCATTGTTTTGCAGGAAGTGACCGCTGCCCAGGCTCTCAGTGATTGGATGAGAGAGCTGTCACTCCAGAGGAGGTGGGCGGGGTCAGGCTGGGGGATTATGGGAGATGTAGTTCCATGTATCTTGTTTACTTGTTCCTGACATCTACAGAACCGCCCGAGTAATGAGAGGAGACCCCAAACCCTGTACTGTGTGATACCACCTGCTGAGCCATGTATCTAAGCATAATATGGGGCATACTGTCTGCAGAGCTGTCTATCTAAGCCTATCCTGTGATCCTGTCACGTGTTTTGTGTATCTAAGCCTATCCTGTCACGTGTTATGTGTATCTAAGCCTATCCTGTCACTTGTTTGTGTATCTAAGCCTATCCTGTCACGTGTTTTGTGTATCTAAGCCTACCCTGTCACTTGTTTGTGTATCTAAGCCTATCCTGTCACGTGTTTTGTGTATCTAAGCCTATCCTGTACTATCTGTCTGCTGAGCTGTGTAGGACTATATTATGTGATACTCTCTGCTGGGATGTATATTTAAGCCTATCAGGTGTGACCACAGACCAGACCCCTAAACTAATACAGACCCCAGACCAGTCCCCTAAACTAATACAGACCCCAGACCAGACCCCTAAACTAATACAGACCCCAGACCAGTCCCCTAAACTAATACAGACCCCAGACCAGACCCCTAAACTAATACAGACCCCAGACCAGACCCCTAAACTAATACAGACCCCAGACCAGACCCCTAAACTAATACAGACCCCAGACCAGACCCCTAAACTAATACAGACCCCAGACCAGACCCCTAAACTAATACAGACCCCAGACCAGTCCCCTAAACTAATACAGACCCCAGACCAGTCCCCTAAACTAATACAGACCCCAGACCAGACCCCTAAACTAATACAGACCCCAGACCAGACCCCTTAACTAATACAGACCCCTTAACTAATACAGACCCCAGACCAGATCCCGAAACTAATACAGACCCCAGACCCCTAAACTAATACAGACCCCAGACCCCTAAACTAATACAGACCCCAGACCAGTCCCCTAAACTAATACAGACCCCAGACCAGTCCCCTAAACTAATACAGACCCCAGACCAGTCCCCTAAACTAATACAGACCCCAGACCCCTAAACTAATACAGACCCCAGACCCCTAAACTTATACAGACCCCAGACCCCTAAACTAATACAGACCCCAGACCAGACCCCTAAACTAATACAGACCCCAGACCCCTAAACTAATACAGACCCCAGACCAGACCCCTAAACTAATACAGACCCCAGACCAGACCCCTAAACTAATACAGACCCCAGACCAGACCCCTAAACTAATACAGACCCCAGACCAGACCCCTAAACTAATACAGACCCCAGACCAGACCCCTAAACTAATACAGACCCCAGACCAGACCCCTAAACTAATACAGACCCCGGACCGGAACCCTAAACTAATACAGACCCCAGACCAGACCCCTTAACTAATACAGACCCCAGACCAGATCCCGAAACTAATACAGACCCCAGACCCCTAAACTAATACAGACCCCAGACCCCTAAACTAATACAGACCTCAGACCAGACCCCTAAACTAATACAGACCCCAGACCAGTCCCCTAAACTAATACAGACCCCAGACCAGTCCCCTAAACTAATACAGACCCCAGACCAGTCCCCTAAACTAATACAGACCCCAGACCAGACCCCTAACTAATACAGACCCCAGACCAGACCCCTAAACTAATACAGACCCCAGACCCCTAAACTAATACAGACCCCAGACCCCTAAACTAATACAGACCCCAGACCCCTAAACTAATACAGACCCCAGACCCCTAAACTAATACAGACCCCAGACCCCTAAACTAATACAGACCCCAGACCAGACCCCTAAACTAATACAGACCCCAGACCAGACCCCTAAACTAATACAGACCCCAGACCAGACCCCTAACTAATACAGACCCCAGAACTAATACAGACCCCAGACCCCTAAACTAATACAGACCCCAGACCAGACCCCTAAACTAATACAGACCCCAGACCAGACCCCTAAACTAATACAGACCCCAGACCAGACCCCTAACTAATACAGACCCCAGACCCCTAAACTAATACAGACCCCAGACCGGACCCCTAAACTAATACAGACCCCAGACCCCTAAACTAATACAGACCCCAGACCAGACCCCTAAACTAATACAGACCCCAGACCAGACCCCTAAACTAATACAGACCCCAGACCAGACCCCTAAACTAATACAGACCCCGGACCGGAACCCTAAACTAATACAGACCCCAGACCAGACCCCTTAACTAATACAGACCCCAGACCAGACCCCTAAACTAATACAGACCCCAGACCAGACCCCTAAGCTAAAACAGACCCCAGACCAGTCCCCTAAACCAATACAGACCCCAGACCAGACCCCTAACTAATACAGACCCCAGACCAGACCCCTAAACTAATACAGACCCCAGACCCCTAAACTAATACAGACCCCAGACCCCTAAACTAATACAGACCCCAGACCCCTAAACTAATACAGACCCCAGACCCCTAAACTAATACAGACCCGAGACCCCTAAACTAATACAGACCCCAGACCCCTAAACTAATACAGACCCCAGACCCCTAAACTAATACAGACCCCAGACCCCTAAACTAATACAGACCCAGACCCCTAAACTAATACAGACCCCAGACCCCTAAACTAATACAGACCCCAGACCCCTAAACTAATACAGACCCCAGACCCCTAAACTAATACAGACCCCAGACCAGACCCCTAAACTAATACAGACCCCAGACCAGACCCCTAAACTAATAGACCCCAGACCAGACCCCTAACTAATACAGACCCCAGACCCCTAAACTAATACAGACCCCAGACCAGACCCCTAAACTAATACAGACCCCAGACCAGACCCCTAACTAATACAGACCCCAGACCAGACCCCTAAACTAATACAGACCCCAGACCAGACCCCTAAACTAATAGACCCCAGACCAGACCCCTAACTAATACAGACCCCACACCCCTAAACTAATACAGACCCCAGACCAGTCCCCTAAACTAATACAGACCCCAGACCCCTAAACTAATACAGACATCAGACCAGACCCCTAAACTAATACAGACCCCAGACCCCTAAACTAATACAGACCCCAGACCCCTAAACTAATACAGATCCCAGACCCCTAAACTAATACAGACCCCAGACCAGACCCCTAAACTAATACAGACCCCAGACCCCTAAACTAATACAGACCCCAGACCAGACCCCTAAACTAATACAGACCCCAGACCAGACCCCTAACTAATACAGACCCCAGACCGGACCCCTAAATTAATACAGACCCCAGACCAGACCCCTTCATGAATCACAACTGCAGCTATTAGATTTGTCTCATACTATAATAGTAATAAGAATGTTCCTTATCGCCCTCAGCAACCAATCACAGTCCAGCTGCCATACCAGCCCTTCTTCATGTTTGAAAGCTGAGCTGTGATTGGTTGCTAGGGGCGACCATCCTGTACCACAGCGCCATAACCCTTCTTCATGGCGCCTTCCCTCACAGAGAGGAGACAACCAGTCCCATAGATGTATGATCTGTATCTGCGGTCATGTGACTAAACGTTGTACGGTTCTCCCGTCAGTACGCACAGGAGCAGTGCGCAGCAGCCAATGAGTACACAAAGCGCATGCGCAGGGCTGATCAGCCAATAGCCACGCATATGTCCAAATCAATGTCTTCAAAACTGAAGACGCAAGAAGCAGCGCACGTGACCAGGCGAGCCAGCCAATAGCCGCGCACCGCATAGGCCGTTGCCCCGGCAATAGTACGAGCCGCGCTGTGATTGGCCGGAGCCGCCCGCTAACTTCCTGTGACCGGAGCCCGATGCGCCGTGTGCTGCTCCTGCCGCTGCTGCCGTGTGTGCTCGGCCTCCTCGTGCAGCTGTGGCTTCGCTCCCCGCACCACACGCTGGTCATCGGTGTCCTGTCCGCCCGGCAGCACCGCGCCCTCCGGGACTCCATCCGAGGCAGCTGGCTCCAGGCCCTGCCCCCCTCCCGGCGGCCTCTGCTGCGCTTCATCGTGGGCTCCGAGGCCTGCTCCGTGCCGCCCGAGGACCGGGAGGACCCGTACTCCTGCCGCCTGCTGAACATCACCTCCCCCGTGCTGCAGCGGGAGATCGAGGCCTTCACGGGGCCGGAGCCCGCCCGATCCCCGCAGCGGCAGCTCAGCGTCACCTTCCGGGTGTTACACCCGATCATCATCACCCGGCTGGGGGCGTGGTGTCCCGGGCTGACCCGGAATCTGAGCGTGCGTCTCTTCCAGGCGGAGCACGAGGTGTCCCTGTGTGGGGCCCGGCTCACGCCCCTCAGCCCGGGGGCCCCGGTGTCCTCCGCGGGGGTGTGCTATAAGCCGGTGGAGCAGTTCATCCTGCCGGAGGGTTTCCATGGCACGGTGCGGTGGGACAGCCATGACGGGGAGGGGTTACCCATGTGGGGCGTGCAGCGGGTGAGGCTGAGCGATGGCGGGGGCGTGCTGCGGCTGGTGGCGGCCGCTGAGGGGCTCCTCCCCTATGACTTCTCTCAGGGGGCGGAGGGCATTGCTGGCGGCTTCATGTACACGGTGCACGATGGCGAGCTCCTCCTCCAGCGACTCAGCACCCGCCCCCTGCGCTACGCCCAGCACCGTGCCGCCCTGCAGGAAGAGGAGGCGGAGCTGCAGGCCGAGAGCCACGCCCACAGTGACATGGTGTTTGTGGATGTAGTGGACACTTACCGCAACGTTCCCCGGAAGCTGCTTCTCTTCTACCGCTGGCTGGAGGCCGCCGCCACCTTCGATTTCCTGCTAAAGACGGACGATGACTGCTTCATCCAGCTGGAGGAGGTGCTGCGGGCCCTGGAGGAGGGACGGGTGCGGGGCCCCCACGCCTGGTGGGGAAACTTCCGCCTCAACTGGGCCGTGGACCGGACGGGGAAGTGGCAGGAGCTGGAGTACATGAGCCCGGCGTACCCCGCCTTCACCTGCGGCTCCGGCTACGTCATCTCCCGCGACATCGTCCAGTGGCTCGCTGCCAACGCCGACCGCCTGAAGACTTACCAGGGCGAGGACGTCAGCATGGGCATCTGGATGTCCGCCATCGGCCCCCGCCGCTACCAGGACGACGGATGGCTCTGCGAGAAGTCATGTGACCGCACCATGCTCTCCGCCCCTCAGTTCTCTGCGCAGGAACTGTCCGAGCTCTGGCAGCAGAAGCTGCGCTGCGGGAATCCCTGCGAATGTGCCAACACCTGACCAAAGAGCACGCCCACTACTATCCAATGGAACGTTCCAGTACTGGGGTGTCCTACCACAGAATTGGACCTCACAGAGGGCGACGCCTTATATTTATTATAGTAGCATTGTGTGGAGTGGGCGGAGTCTGAGTGCCCCTCAGTGTTCTGCACCTTTTATAACTGGACAGATATATTATATTACAGGCCACATATATATTTATTAAAGGGATAATTTTTTGTATGTTATTTGTCTTATTCTACGGAGGGAAGGGGCACGTACTATAGAACAGTATATACAGTGAGGCGGTACATAGACTGATGACATCACTACCGAGCGATATACAGGGAATAAATGAGATGGAAGAACTATGTAGAGTCTAACACTGATCTCTACTGAAACAATAGAGGGTGACCCGTCCTGCCTGGGCTCTATAGGGTGGAGGGCCCATCCTGCCTGGGCTCTATGGGGTGGAGGGCCCATCCTGCCTGGGCTCTATGGGGTGGAGGGCCCGTCCTGCCTGGACTCTATGGAGGGGTGACTCATTCTGCCTGGGGCGGAGGGGCCTGTGCTGCCTGGGGCGGAGGGGCCCGTGCTGCCTGGGCTCTATGGGGTGGAGGGCCCATCCTGCCTGGGCTCTATGGGGTGGAGGGCCCGTCCTGCCTGGGCTCTATGGGGTGGAGGGCCCATCCTGCCTGGGCTCTATGGGGTGGAGGGCCCGTCCTGCCTGGGCTCTATGGAGGGGTGACTCATTCTGCCTGGGGCGGAGGGGCCTGTGCTGCCTGGGGCGGAGGGGCCCGTGCTGCCTGGGCTCTACGGGGCTGAGGGGCCCGTGCTGCCTGGGCTCTATGGGGCTGAGGGGCCCGTCCTGCCTGGGCTCTATGGGGCGGAGGGACCCGTGCTGCCTGGGCTCTATGGGGCGGAGGGGCCCGTGCTGCCTGGGCTCTATGGGGCTGAGGGGCCCGTGCTGCCTGGGCTCTATGGGGCTGAGGGGCCCGTGCTGCCTGGGCTCTATGGGGCTGAGGGGCCCGTGCTGCCTGGGCTCTATGGGGCTGAGGGGCCCGTGCTGCCTGGGCTCTATGGGGCGGAGGGGCCCGTGCTGCCTGGGCTCTATGGGGCGGAGGGGCCCGTGCTGCCTGGGCTCTATGGGGCGGAGGGGCCCGTGCTGCCTGGGCTCTATGGGGCGGAGGGGTCTGGGCTCTATGGGGCGGAGGGGCCCGTCCTGCCTGGGCTCTATGGGGCGGAGGGGCCCGTCCTGCCTGGGCTCTATGGAGCGGAGGGGCCTGTCCTGCCTGGGCTCTATGGAGGGGTGACTCATTCTGCCTGGGGCGGAGGGGCTCGTGCTGCCTGGGCTCTGCGGGGCGGAGCGGCCCGTGCTGCCTGGGCTCTATGGGGCGGAGGGGTCCGTCCTGCCTGGGCTCTATGGGGCGGAGGGGTGACATGTCCTACCTGGGCTCTATGGGGCGGAGGGGCCCGTCTTGCCCGGGCCCTATGGGGCGGAGGGGCCCGTCCTGCCCGGGCCCTATGGGGCGGAGCATCCCAATTCTTTTATGCACACAAATTTCTCAACCTCCATTGGCTGCAAATTTTTGTGGTGCCTTTATGCTGCATGAGAAATTAAGAAACCGCAGATCTGGCTGTAGCATTTACTGTACATATAGGATATACATAAACCAGTGCTGTCAGTTTACAGATCACACAGGAGTACTTACCTAGCGTGCTGTGGATGTGATTCGTTGTCATGTTCCTCCAGCTCTCCTGTCCAGCTGCTATGTCTTCAGGCCTCTTCCTGTCAGTCATTCAGTTCTAAGGGAGGTGGCAATCTGAATATACAGCGGCTGGACGGAGAAGAGGAGGCCGGAACACAGAAGTAGCGCTGATGGTAAGTATACACTGCTCTGTGATCTAAAAACCGACAGCATGAATCTATACGTATCCCAGACCCATGTGTGTGTATATATATATATATATAATCTCCCAAAACTCAAAATATACATATCCCAGACCATATCTCAGTCTCCTTTATATATATACACATGTATCTGTGCTGTCCGTTTCCCGTTATCATTACTTACACAGGACAACGTGCGGCTGATGAGGATCCATTTTGAACCTTCCTCTACAGACCCAATGAGCTGAGGATCAGGCAGGGGCGGTCTTGGCATTTCTGGGGCCCCAAGCGAAGTTATGTCTGGGGCCCCCCCCTCGACACGCATTCCAAAACAATAGACCGCTGTGTGTTGCCCCCAGTAGTATATAGACCTCTCTGTGAAGCCCCTGTAGTCTATAGCCCCCCTGTGTCTTCCCTGTTATATAGCCCCCCTGTATGCTCCCCCCATTTATATAGACCCCCGATGTGCGCTCCCCCAGTTAAACAGACCCCTGTATGCTCCCCCTCCCATATAGTATATAACACAATAAAACAAACACTTATACTCACCTGGGTCCGGGCGTCTCCTCTTCTCTTCACTCTTGTGGCTGCAGGAAGGGTTTTCCCTGTGGTCACAAAAGGCCGCACTCCCCTTGTCCTGGCGCCGATGCTCCAGTGATGTCACAGCGCCGGCACCACAAGGACAGAGCGGCCACTTGTGACCGCAGGGAAAACCCTTCCTGCAGCCACAAGAGTGAAGAGAAGAGGAGACGTCTGGACCCAGGTGAGTATAAGTGTTTGTTTTATTGTGTTATATACTATATGGGAGGGGGAGCACACAGGGGTCTGTTTAACTGGGGAAGCGCACAAGAGTGACTGACAGGAAGGGAGCCAATGTCTCCCGCCCTGTCAGTGCTGCTGCATGTAACTATGAGCGCTCATTACGAGTGCTCATAGTTACAGTTCAGATGGCAGCAGCGAGCGGGGCAGCGGCCCTGTCCAGCGGTCTTGAGCACAAGAGCGGGGCGTGGGGGCCCTCCTGGATGTTGGGGGCCCCAAGCGATCACTTGGTGTGCTTGGTGCCAAAGACCGCCACTGGGATCAGGCACTTACCCAGTCCTCGGCTGATTATCGGCCACAAGAACGTTTCTTGCCACACACCCTGCTGCTAATCACCCCGTTAGGTCGACCAGTGGGTCCGGGCAGGGGGATGAGGGGGTCTCGCACAGTTGGTGTCTCCCACATCCAAGGAATTGGAGAAGCAGTAAATGTGTCCAGAGTTTATGTTCACTGCTCGATGAGACTGGAGGGGAGAAGAGTGTGGAGGAGGATAGAGGAGGCGGTAGTGAGATGGTCGGCCCTGGAGCCCCCTTCACACTGGGGGTGACTGATCTGTTGTGCTACACGTCCCGTCGCCCCAGGATCAGTGTGTAACCTGACCCTTCAGAGCAGACGCCTTCTTCCATTGCTTCAGGTCTGATGGCCGTCACACACAACAGCACTAGGGGGGAGATTTATCAGACATGGTGTAACGTGACACTGGCTCAGTCGCCCCCGGCAACCAATCAGATTCCACCTTTCATTTACCAAAGAGTCTGTGAGGAATGAAAGGTGGAATCTGATTGGTTACTAGGAGCGACTGGGCCAGTGTCATAAAACTTCCCAAATGTGTTCTTGTGGTAAGATCTTTATTATCACTTCTGTACATCTATTTGCAATGGGAGACAGTAGAATGAGATATTAGAACTACAAGTCCCAGCATGTCCAGCCTGTTATTATGGGAGATCAGAGGACATTACAGGAGGTATAAGAGGGCTACAAGTCCCAGCATGTCATTATAGGAGATCAGAGGACATTACAGGAGGAGATATAAGAGGACTACAACTCCCAGCATGCCCAGCCTGTTGTTATAGGAGATCATAGGAGATTACAGGAGGACGTAGAAGAGGAGGACTACAACTCCCAGCATGTCCAGCCTGTTATTATAGGAGATTACAGGAGGACGTATAAGAGGAGGACTACAACTCCCAGCATGTCCAGCCTGTTATTATAGGAGATCAGAGGACATTACAGGAGGAGATATAAGAGGACTGCAACTCCCAGCATGTCCAGCCTGTTATTATGGGAGATCAGAGAACATCACAGGAGGAGATATAAGAGGACTACAACTCCCAGCATGCCCAGCCTGTTATTATAGGAGATTACAGGAGGAGATATAAGAGAACTACAACTCCCAGCATGTCCAGCCTGTTATAGGAGATCAGAGGACAATACAGGAGGAGATATAAGAGGACTACAACTCGCAGCATGCCCAGCCTGTTATTATAGGAGATCAGAGGAGATTAAAGGAGGAGCTATAAGAGGAGGACTACAACTCCCAGCATGTCCAGCCTGTTATAGGAGATCAGAGGACAATACAGGAGGAGATATAAGAGGACTACAACTCCCAGCATGTCCGCCTGTTATTATAGGAGATCAGAGGACATTACAGGAGGAGATATAAGAGGAGGACTACAACTCTCAGCATGCCCAGCCTGTTATAGGAGATCAGAGGACAATACAGGAGGAGATATAAGAGGACTACAACTCCCAGCATGCCCAGCCTGTTATAGGAGATCAGAGAACATCACAGGAGGAGATATGAGGACTACAACTCCCAGCATGCCCCGCCTGTTATTATGGGAGATCAGAGGACATTACAGGAGGAGATATAAGAGGAGGACTACAACTCCCAGCATGTCCAGTCTGTTATTATGGGAGATCAGAGGACATTACAGGAGGAGATATAAGAGGAGGACTACAACTCCCAGCATGTCCAGCCTGTTATTATAAGACATCAGAGAACATCACAGGAGGAGATATAAGAGGACTACAACTCCCAGCATGCCCAGCCTGTTATTATAGGAGATTACAGGAGGAGATATAAGAGAACTACAACTCCCAGCATGTCCAGCCTGTTATAGGAGATCAGAGGACAATACAGGAGGAGATATAAGAGGACTACAACTCTCAGCATGTCCAGCCTGTTATTATAAGACATCAGAGAACATCACAGGAGGAGATATAAGAGGACCTAGATCAGAGGAGATTACAGGAGGACGTATAAGAGGATGACTACAACTTCCAGCATGCCCAGCCTGTTATAGGAGATCAGAGGAGATTACAGGAGGAGATATAAGAGGAGGACTACAACTCTAAGCATGCCCAGCCTGTTATAGGAGATCAGAGGACAATACAGGAGGAGATATAAGAGGACTGCAACTCCCAGCATGTCCAGCCTGTTATTATAGGAGATCAGAGGACATTACAGGAGGAGATATAAGAGGACTGCAACTCCCAGCATGTCCAGCCTGTTATTATGGGAGATCAGAGAACATCACAGGAGGAGATATAAGAGGACTACAACTCCCAGCATGCCCAGCCTGTTATTATAGGAGATTACAGGAGGAGATATAAGAGAACTACAACTCCCAGCATGTCCAGCCTGTTATAGGAGATCAGAGGACAATACAGGAGGAGATATAAGAGGACTACAACTCGCAGCATGCCCAGCCTGTTATTATAGGAGATCAGAGGAGATTAAAGGAGGAGATATAAGAGGAGGACTACAACTCCCAGCATGTCCAGCCTGTTATAGGAGATCAGAGGACAATACAGGAGGAGATATAAGAGGACTACAACTCCCAGCATGTCCAGCCTGTTATTATAGGAGATCAGAGGACATTACAGGAGGAGATATAAGAGGAGGACTACAACTCTCAGCATGCCCAGCCTGTTATAGGAGATCAGAGGACAATACAGGAGGAGATATAAGAGGACTACAACTCCCAGCATGCCCAGCCTGTTATAGGAGATCAGAGAACATCACAGGAGGAGATATGAGGACTACAACTCCCAGCATGCCCCGCCTGTTATTATGGGAGATCAGAGGACATTACAGGAGGAGATATAAGAGGAGGACTACAACTCCCAGCATGTCCAGTCTGTTATTATGGGAGATCAGAGGACATTACAGGAGGAGATATAAGAGGAGGACTACAACTCCCAGCATGTCCAGCCTGTTATTATAGGAGATTACAGGAGGAGATATAAGAGAACTACAACTCCCAGCATGTCCAGCCTGTTATAGGAGATCAGAGGACAATACAGGAGGAGATATAAGAGGACTACAACTCTCAGCATGTCCAGCCTGTTATTATAAGACATCAGAGAACATCACAGGAGGAGATATAAGAGGACCTAGATCAGAGGAGATTACAGGAGGACGTATAAGAGGATGACTACAACTTCCAGCATGCCCAGCCTGTTATAGGAGATCAGAGGAGATTACAGGAGGAGATATAAGAGGAGGACTACAACTCTAAGCATGCCCAGCCTGTTATAGGAGATCAGAGGACAATACAGGAGGAGATATAAAAGGACTACAACTCTCAGCATGCCCAGTTAGTTATATTGTACAGATCCTTTCTAAACTGCCACCCCTCTCCACTGTCGACAACGCCCCCAGGTCACATGACCATAATCCCTCCCTTTCCCTAACACTGCTGACCCCGCCCCCCAAACACACGTCCTTCACCCACCCGCATTCTTTACAGGTTGAGCCCCGCCCCCTTGTCATATCCTCACAGGTCCTTCATCCACCAGCATCTTCTTTCTGGTAAGCCCGCCCACTTGTGACATCATCATAGGTCCTTTATCCACCAGCATCTTCTTTCTGCTAAGCCCCGCCCCCTCGTGACATCATCACAGGTCCTTCACTCTTGTACAGTAGCAGATGGGTAGAGCGTAGCAGATGCACAGGTCCTGGTCAGTGGTCACTGTTGTTATGTAGTTTGTGCTTCTCTCTTCTTCTCTCTGTTATCAGCCAGGAGATTGTTTACTATTGAAGGGGTTAGCAAGAGCGTGACTATTGTGCCCAGGTTGTGTCTGCTATTAGAACTGAGCTGTGATACCACACACAACCTGAGGCCAGAGTGGCGCTGTTTCTGGAATAATACAGCTGTGTTTTTCTTATAGTAGATATTCCCTTTAAAGATATCTGACTGACAGCCTGCTGATCTCTTCTCCAGGCGCTTCTTCTCCTGAATGACCCCCCAAGGATGGAGAAGGACAGGAAGGAGATGACTACAAGATTATTAGACATCACCCTGGAGATCATCTGCCTGCTGACCGGAGAGGTGACCCCTATAGATGTATATGCAGGGGGATGGCGGGGTGTCCGATCAGCTGATCAGAGGATGGTGCAGGCCTGGGGCAGCAGATATACTGGTGTATCCTCATAGAGGGGGATGGCGGGGTGTCCGATCAGGTGATCAGAGGATGGTGCAGGCCTGGGGCAGATATACTGGTGTATCCTCATAGAGGGGGATGGCGGGGTGTCCGATCAGGTGATCAGAGGATGGTGCAGGCCTGGGGCAGATATACTGGTGTATCCTCATAGAGGGGGATGGCGGGGTGTCCGATCAGGTGATCAGAGGATGGTGCAGGCCTGGGGCAGATATACTGGTGTATCCTCATAGAGGGGGATGGCGGGGTGTCCGATCAGGTGATCAGAGGATGGTGCAGGCCTGGGGCAGCAGATATACTGGTGTATCCTCATAGAGGGGGATGGCGGGGTGTCCGATCAGGTGATCAGAGGATGGTGCAGGCCTGGGGCAGATATACTGGTGTATCCTCATAGAGGGGGATGGCGGGGTGTCCGATCAGGTGATCAGGTGATGGTGCAGGCCTGGGGCAGCAGATATACTGGTGTATCCTCATAGAGGGGGATGGCGGGGTGTCCGATCAGGTGATCAGAGGATGGTGCAGGCCTGGGGCAATTATACTGGTGTATCCTCATAGAGGGGGATGGCGGGGTGTCCGATCAGGTGATCAGAGGATGGTGCAGGCCTGGGGCAGCAGATATACTGGTGTATCCTCATAGAGGGGGATGGCGGGGTGTCCGATCAGGTGATCAGAGGATGGTGCAGGCCTGGGGCAGATATACTGGTGTATCCTCATAGAGGGGGATGGCGGGGTGTCCGATCAGGTGATCAGAGGATGGTGCAGGCCTGGGGCAGCAGATATACTGGTGTATCCTCATAGAGGGGGATGGCGGGGTGTCCGATCAGGTGATCAGAGGATGGTGCAGGCCTGGGGCAGATATACTGGTGTATCCTCATAGAGGGGGATGGCGGGGTGTCCGATCAGGTGATGGTGCAGGCCTGGGGCAGATATACTGGTGTATCCTCATAGAGGGGGATGGCGGGGTGTCCGATCAGGTGATGGTGCAGGCCTGGGGCATATATACTGGTGTATCCTCATAGAGGGGGATGGCGGGGTGTCCGATTATTACAGATTATTACAGGATATTATAGGTTATTACAGATTATTACAGGTTATAGTCCCTGACCCTGGGATTTACTGTGATGACAGATGTGGAGTCAGTAAGTGTCTCTCTCCATACACAGGATTACACAGTAGTGAAGAAGTCCTCTAGTGGGCGCTGTGGGGCCCCTGGGTGTGACGGATGGCGAAGAACCCTGAGCCCAATCCCGGGGCCCCTGATACATGAGGAAATAGATGAACAGCAGATCCTGGATCTCACCAACAAGATGGTGGAGCTGCTGACTGGAGAGGTGAGACTGTGGCTGCTGAGAATGCTGGGACATTATACAATAATACAGGAGGGGGGGGGGGGGTGACCGGAGAGGTGACACTGCTGGGAATGCTGGGACATTATACAATAATACAGGAGGGGGGGGGGGGTGACCGGAGAGGTGACACTGCTGGGAATGCTGGGACATTATACAGTAATACAGGAGGGGGGTGACTGGAGAGGTGACACTGCTGGGACATTATACAGTAATACAGGAGGGGGGGGTGACTGGAGAGGTGACACTGCTGGGAATGCTGGGACATTATACAGTAATACAGGAGGGGGGGTGACTGGAGAGGTGACACTGCTGGGAATGCTGGGACATTATATAGTAATACAGGAGGGGGGTAACTGGAGAGGTGACACTGCTGGGACATTATACAGTAATACAGGAGGGGGGTAACTGGAGAGGTGACACTGCTGGGAATGCTGGGAGATTATACAGTAATCCAGGAGGGGGGAGGGATGACGAGAGAGGTGACACTGCTGGGACATTATACAGTAATACAGGAGGGGGGTGACTGGAGAGGTGACACTGCTGGGAATGCTGGGACATTATATAGTAATACAGGAGGGGGGGTGACTGGAGAGGTGACACTGCTGGGAATGCTGGGACATTATATAGTAATACAGGAGGGGGGTAACTGGAGAGGTGACACTGCTGGGACATTATACAGTAATACAGGAGGGGGGTAACTGGAGAGGTGACACTGCTGGGAATGCTGGGACATTATACAGTAATACAGGAGGGGTGGGGGGACTGGAGAGGTGACACTGCTGGGACATTATACAATAATACAGGAGGGGGGGGGGGTGACCGAAGAGGTGACACTGCTGGGAATGCTGGGACATTATACAATAATACAGGAGGGGGGGTGACTGGAGAGGTGACACTGCTGGGACATTATACAGTAATACAGGAGGGGGGGGATGACTGGAGAGGTGACACTGCTGGGAATGCTGGGACATTATACAATAATACAGGAGGGGGGTGACTGGAGAGGTGACACTGCTGGGACATTATACAGTAATACAGGAGGGGGGGGATGACTGGAGAGGTGACACTGCTGGGACATTATACAGTAATACAGGAGGGGGGTGACTGGAGAGGTGACACTGCTGGGAATGCTGGGACATTATACAGTAATACAGTAGGGGTGGGGGTGACTGGAGAGGTGACACTGCTGGGAATGCTGGGACATTATACAGTAATACAGGAGGGGGGGGGTGACTGGAGAGGTGACACTGCTGGGACATTATACAGTAATACAGGAGGGGGGGGGGTGACTGGAGAGGTGACACTGCTGGGACATTATACAGTAATACAGGAAGGGGGTGACTGGAGAGGTGACACTGCTGGGAATGCTGGGACATTATGCAGTAATACAGGAGGGGGGTGACTGGAGAGGTGACACTGCTGGGAATGCTGGGACATTATACAGTAATACAGGAGGGGGGGTGACTGGAGAGGTGACACTGCTGGGAATGCTGGGACATTATACAGTAATACAGGAGGGGTGGGGGGATGACTGGAGAGGTGACACTGCTGGGACATTATACAGTAATACAGGAGGGGGGGGATGACTGGAGAGGTGACACTGCTGGGACATTATACAGTAATACAGGAGGGGGGTGACTGGAGAGGTGACACTGCTGGGAATGCTGGGACATTATACAGTAATACAGGAGGGGTGGGGGTGACTGGAGAGGTGACACTGCTGGGAATGCTGGGACATTATACAGTAATACAGGAGGGGGGGGTGACTGGAGAGGTGACACTGCTGGGACATTATACAGTAATACAGGAGGGGGGGGGGGTGACTGGAGAGGTGACACTGCTGGGACATTATACAGTAATACAGGAAGGGGGTGACTGGAGAGGTGACACTGCTGGGAATGCTGGGACATTATACAGTAATACAGGAGGGGGGTGACTGGAGAGGTGACACTGCTGGGAATGCTGGGACATTATACAGTAATACAGGAGGGGGGGTGACTGGAGAGGTGACACTGCTGGGAATGCTGGGACATTATACAGTAATACAGGAGGGGTGGGGGGATGACTGGAGAGGTGACACTGCTGGGACATTATACAGTAATACAGGAGGGGGGGTGACTGGAGAGGTGACACTGCTGGGAATGCTGGGACATTATACAGTAATACAGGAGGGGGGGTGACTGGAGAGGTGACACTGCTGGGACATTATACAGTAATACAGGAGGGGGGGGTGACTGGAGAGGTGACACTGCTGGGAATGCTGGGACATTATACAGTAATACAGGAGGGGGGGGATGACTGGAGAGGTGACACTGCTGGGACATTATACAGTAATACAGGAGGGGGGGGATGACTGGAGAGGTGACACTGCTGGGACATTATACAGTAATACAGGAGGGGGGGGGTGACTGGAGAGGTGACACTGCTGGGACATTATACAGTAATACAGGAGGGGGGGGTGACTGGAGAGGTGACACTGCTGGGACATTATACAGTAATACAGGAGGGGGGGGATGACTGGAGAGGTGACACTGCTGGGACATTATACAGTAATACAGGAGGGGTGACTGGAGAGGTGACACTGCTGGGACATTATACAGTAATACAGGAGGGGGGGGTGACTGGAGAGGTGACACTGCTGGGACATTATACAGTAATACAGGAGGGGGGTGACTGGAGAGGTGACACTGCTGGGAATGCTGGGACATTATACAGTAATACAGGAGGGGGGGACTGGAGAGGTGACACTGCTGGGACATTATACAGTAATACAGGAGGGGGGGGGTGACTGGAGAGGTGACACTGCTGGGAATGCTGGGACATTATACAGTAATACAGGAGGGGGGGGTGACTGGAGAGGTGACACTGCTGGGAATGCTGGGACATTATACAGTAATACAGGAGGGGGGGTGACTGGAGAGGTGACACTGCTGGGACATTATACAGTAATACAGGAGGGGGGGGTGACTGGAGAGGTGACACTGCTGGGACATTATACAGTAATACAGGAAGCAGCAGGCTGGGGGGGATGACTATGTGACCATTGTGTGTGTCAGGTTCCTATAAGGTGTCAGGACGTGGCGGTCTATTTCTCCATGGAGGAGTGGGAGTATGTAGAAGGACACAGGGATCAGTACCGGGATGTGATGCTGGAGGATCAGCGGCCGCTCCCATCAGCAGGTGAGCAGGGACAGAAATGTATGTAGTATATGTAGTTTTTAGTCTGATACATTTCTCTACCTTGTGGATTTTTTGTTATTGAATGTTTTTAATCCTATCAGAAAATCTCACAGTGAATTGTGAAGGAAATTTCCTCTTATCACTGAATTATAATATAGAAGATATCGCGCCGCCTTGTCCGGAAGACCCTGTTACCTATCTACCGTATCACCCACCCAACCATGAGGAACCTTCCCTTGTCCAATCACAGACGAGTACAGGACAGAAGGGGGAGGGAAGGGTTCAGCTTGAGGAGTGTGGAGAACAGTTCATAAAAAGTCCAAGTCTTTTTGAAGAGAAGCTGTACTTCTGTACAGAATGTGGGAAATGCTTTGCAGATTTATCTAAGCTTGTGAGACATGTGAAAATCCACACAGGGGAAAAGCCATACTGCTGTTTGGACTGTGGAAAGTGCTTTACAGATAAATCAAGGCTCGGCAGACACATGAAAATTCACACAGGAGAGAAGCCATACTGCTGCTCTGAGTGCGGGAAATGTTTTGGGGATAAATCAAAGCTCATAAGACACATACAAAGCCACACAGGAGAGAAACCATACTCCTGCGCAGAGTGCAAGAAGTGTTTTAGAGATAAATCAAGGCTTAATGGACATGTGAGAATTCACACAGGAGAGAAGCCATATTCATGTTCAGAATGCGGGAAATGCTTTACAAATAGATCGGATCTTGTTAAACATCAGAGAATTCACACAGGAGAGAAGCCGTTTCCTTGTTCAGAGTGTGGGAAATGTTTCACGCATAAATCCTATCTTGTGATACACGAGAGAATTCACACAGGGGAGAAGCCCTATTCCTGTTCAGAATGTGGGAAATGTTTTACAACTAAATCAAATTCAGAAACTCATCAGAGAATTCACATAGAGAAGAAAAACTTCTATGGACTTGAATGTGGGAAAAACTAGAGCTAAAAAAGAAAACAGATTCTTACCAGATTAGGTCAATGAAAAGGGCTTATCCCGGATCTGGCAAACACCATAATGAGTTTATCTGAGGTCAGTTGTGACTGGTATTTATAGAGGGAAGGGGTCACCCATCTGTAGACAGCTGCAGGGTTATTGCCCCTCATCAGTACAGAGCAGGGTGCTAGGTGACTCCGATAATAAGCCTTAGGACATGACTGAGAATGTAAGCCAAGCTTATTGGAGTCAGGCACTGGCTAGAAGGTAAATCTGCCTCCACAATGTGGCGTCGGAGGGCTGCTGTGCATATCCTTCTCAGTGGAGTATAATTGGTCTGTAAGTCTTTGTCTTTATTCCTATGGTCCCGTCTGCGGCCAGGACCCTGCTATGTAGTGACGAGGGGCAGTAAGCCCAGACAGCCGTCTCTAGATGGGTAGCATCTCCTTCTGACTCCCTGCCATGTTGGCAGTCTAATCGTCTCTATTTCCTGGCAATTATTTTTAGACTTTGCTTAGTAAAAAATAGTTTTAAAAACAAAACCCTTCCTTGCGGTTTATATGCCGAGTCACGTCCTACTGGAGTCAAACGCTGGGAGAGTCAGGCCTTCTCCACACGTCTGTAGTTCTGCCTGCAGTTGTGGATAGGACATTGGACCAGTGTTATTCAATGGGGCTGTTCACACGTCCGTACACGGGGATGCCATCTGTGCCGGAAAAAAAAAAGGATTTGTAATGCGGACCACTATGTTACAGATACACATTGGTAGGGAGGTCCGCCGGCATCACTATGTACCTGTGAATGTAGCCATCCCCCCAAGGGAGGCCTCAGCGAGCTCTTACATAGCCGCCTTTTTCCCAGAATTTTCCATAACTTTTTTTTTTTTTTTCAGCAATAAGCGGATCCAGTGGAAGGAAGGAGTAGACGGCTGCTCGTTACACTTTCAGTTGCTTTTGAATCACCTTCCGGCTTTGATTGCTGCTACAAAAACTCTGTATGTGTGTGTGAATGCGGCCTTAGAGTGGGTGAGAGGAAGAATGGGGTGTTATGTCCGTGGATGCAGAGCACTCTCAGGCTTCATGGATTAGGGATTCTTAGGATTCAGTTCCTGACGAAAAAAACAGAAAAAACTAGGAACATCTCAAACGTTTTTATTGTTATGCTGCGTTTACACAGAACTATTATCGTTCAAATTTTCGCATAAACGATCGCATTTGAGTGACAATCGTACCGTGTAAACACAACAAACGATCAAACGACGAGCGAGAAATCGTTCATTTTGATCTTTCAACATGTTCTTAAATCGTCGTTCGCTGAAAATTCGCAAATCGCTTCGTGTAAACAATTTTTCACCGATTTACCCTATTTAAAAGATGGGCTTAAGCGATCTTAAAAACTATCGCAATAACGATTTTTCTTACGAATTTTCAAACGATTTTTCTAACAATTTATTCGTCTAAACGCTGATCGTTATAAAAACCAAATTGTTGCTTCAAAATCGTTAAACGATTGATTGGGCGAATTATCGCACCGTGTAAACGTTGCATTAGCTGGCGGCCATGTGCTTCTCTCCCCTGAACGACCCCATAGACTTGCATTGGGAGCCCATCCAGGTCACATGACACAGAGTCGGGAGAGTGACACCCAAAGCTATCGGTAACTTTTTGGACACATCTGAAGATATGTTATAAGTCACTATAAATGACAGTAACGCTTTAAAGGGGAAATCCGTAGGAAATGATAATTTGGCAGTAGGCAGGGGTAACATAATAAACAAGTGCTACTTACCTCTTCCAGTGCCCCCACAGGGCTGTCTCACAGGTTCCGGGACCTCTGCCGATCTGGGAAATCTATCAGCCTGGTCACAGTGTCACTGAACGAGATCAAGGAGCCCGGCGGGATTAGGCAGCGCTGTTGGAAAATTAGAATTTTCTTCAGACTTCTCCTTTAAATCGGGAACGATCAGCTGATTTGACGAATCTAACCTGCCCCCTATGGCACGTGGGTCTTTTATCTTCCTACTCAGTGCCATTCCTGTGCTGTTAGCAGTGTAATCCTTGGTCTGAAGCATCTGTAGGAGCATTGCCCCGCCCCCAGAGTGCGTTGGGGGCAGGGCAGTGCTCTGGGCTGAAGATTCCACTGCTAACAGCACAATAACAGCACCGAGGAGGAATGGTAAGAGACATACCGCCATCCTCAGCGCCTTGTGCACAATAGGGGGCTGTCGGCAGGTCATATTCGTCTAACCTGTTAATAGTTCCCCTTTAAGGTAAGACGTCTAAAGAATCGGATATCAGTCACTCCACCCTCTAGGTTAGGATTTCCTAGGCCGGTCTATCCGAACAAGATCAATGAGCAGATCATGCTGAGAATGACCCCCCACAATCCAACAACCATACATTACCCACCCCCATACCAATGGATTGCTTCATACTAAGTCTCCCACCTTCATCAGGCAGAAAACCAGGGAATCCCATTACTGGAGACCCAGGAGGCACCCGTATGCCTTATACTGTCTGCTGTGCTTTACTGTTTCATCCGTTCATAGCTTTGATTTTCGATGTGTCAAAGTTGTATTACCTAGTTGTAAAAATCTTAAAGATTAACCAAAATAACTAAGCGCCCATTTAAAAAAATGCTTAATATGATTTTTTTCATGATTTCTGTGACTTTTTAATGGTTTCTGTGGCTGTGCCATTAATGTGGTGACCTACCTGCAAACAAAAAATGTCATCCAGTGCAAATTTTAGAAATATATGAAGACCCTAAATGTGTAACCCGAAGAGGTGGCGAACATGAGGCTCATCTTCGATTTCTACTGAAAATAACTCGACATATTTTGTAAACACAAAAAAAATTCCCACAAATATAATGAGGCTTTTGGTTACCATTTTTTTTAGCAGTTGGGAGGGCTGCTTTTAACTATTTTCATGTCTGTAGTGGGTCTACATCTTGCCATTGCGGTGAGCTGTTGCATTTTTCTGTGTTTTTGTGTTTACAAAACATGTTAAGTTAATTTTCAGGCCCCGGAGACGTGTGTGATCCCCATTCATCAAATATACGATTACCAGCAACAAATTCCACCACTTCTTGCAGTAAATTCATCAGAAAGTCCTGGTTATTGGGTTTGTACATGGCCTTACCATACCGCTCCTTACTGTTCTGTGTCTTGGCCATTTTATATCCATCGTAGCCTGGACTTTTTCTCCTTGACCTCTTCACCATGGTATGAATCCGTCTGCAGTTAGCATTGTGGTCCAGGGCCGCCAGCTGAGTGCGAGCATACATATCATCAATGGTGGAGAGTGGCTGATCACTCTGGTACTTCACAATGGCGTTGTGGAAAACCTCTAGATCTCCAGTATGGCAGAAATGACATCCGCTTAATGTCCTTATAAATCCTTCTGACAGTAACAATGTTCTTTAGAGCTCTAAACTGGTGCTGTTCGTTTTCAGCCATTTCCTTCTGCATTTTGTAAATAAAAGTAGAAAAAAAACAATGTGGGGCTCCTCGTGTGATACCTTCCAGAGACGGACAGAGTATGTAGGTGACAACTGCTCAGCTGATTGCCCTTGGGCTTTGTGCATATCACCCCTTACGAACCAGGGATACAGTAAACTCCCAAATAGGAGATGCAGGATGCACAAGGGGGGCCCCAAGCTGACTGTACCACTGAAAAAACGGGTCGGTCCACATAGGGGCCCGTGTATAACATAGGTGAGGCTTTTGGGCATAACAAATGATACTCTGGGGTCGGCGCTGTCCAAAAAGGTGCTTGGAGTCATCCAGTATTTAAAAAATAAAAAGATTTATTTCATATGGCACAAAATACAACGGTACCATGATACAACGTTTGGCGGGCACAGAAATCTACACCTGCTCCTAAGTTGTGGGCAGGCGTAAATCATGGTAAATTTGGTGCCGGAGGAGCCCCCCCCCCCCTCCCCTCATGGGAGCAGGGAATAAGGCAGGCGTATGTGAGGGAGATGGGGTCAATCTGTACCTTCACCATGGTGTACGCCCGGCCCGCAACCTTCATAAATGTCCCCAACAATGTTTCAGGGCTTTGGTCTTGTTTCGTCGGAGATACAACGATTCTCACCCGCAGAAAGTGATGAAACATGGAAACACGTACAAACAAAAATATTCCGGCAAGGTCAAATAATAATCCAGGTTTATTGAATTAACCCATAAAAAATATTAAAGGTAAAGCACAGTCTCTCCTGTATGCTTGACGCATTTCAGCACACGTTAGGCCATTACAGCATCACAATGTATAAATGTACAGCTTATATATACAACGTAAAGCCTTCACACATAGTATATAACTAGTAAATATTGTATATAGCCCTCAAACAAGGTATACAGCAGCCAACCACACCAGGAGTTACCCCTGTGAGGAGCCTGGGAGAAGGGTCTCACCTCACCAGGCGCCTGACTGACAGAGATGACGCAGTTTCCGCCACCTCCTGCAATCCACGTTAATGTCTTTACTAGTAAGACGGACTTATCCTGACAACAAGAAGTGATCAGTAAAGACCAAGCGGGAGAGACGCCTGCTGGTGTGAGCGGGGCTGTGCAGGGAGAGGAGGAGGGCGCCACCTCAAGGGCTGTGAGGAGGAGAGAGCCATCTCCAGGGCTGTGGTGGTGAGGAGGAGGAGGGAGAGCGCCATCTCCAGGGCTGTGGTGGTGAGGAGGAGGAGGGAGAGCGCCATTTCCAGGGCTGTGGTGATGAGAGCGCCATCTCCAGGGCTATGGTGATGAGAGCGCCATCTCCAGGGCTGTGGTGGTGAGGAGGAGGAGGGAGAGCGCCATCTCCAGGGCTGTGGTGGTGAGGAGGAGGAGGGAGAGCGCCATCTCCAGGGCTGTGGTGGTGGTGAGGAGGAGGAGGGAGAGTGCCATCTCCTCGGATGTGGTGAGGAGGAGGAGGGAGAGCGCCATCTCCAGGGCTGTGGTGTTGGTGAGGAGGAGGGAGAGCGCCATCTCCAGGGCTGTGGTGGTGGTGAGGAGGAGGGAGAGCGCCATCTCCAGGGCTGTGGTGGTGGTGAGGAGGAGGGAGAGCGCCATCTCCAGGGCTGTGGTGGTGGTGAGGAGGAGGGAGAGCGCCATCTCCAGGGCTGTGGTGGTGGTGAGGAGGAGGAGGGAGAGCGCCATCTCCAGGGCTGTGGTGGTGGTGAGGAGGAGGAGGAGGGAGAGCGCCATCTCCAGGGCTGTGGTGGTGAGGAGGAGGAGGGAGAGCGCCATCTCCAGGGCTGTGGTGGTGGTGAGGAGGAGGAGGGAGAGCGCCATCTCCAGGGCTGTGGTGGTGGTGAGGAGGAGGGAGAGCGCCATCTCCAGGGCTGTGGTGGTGGTGAGGAGGAGGAGGGAGAGCGCCATCTCCAGGGCTGTGGTGGTGGTGAGGAGGAGGAGGGAGAGCGCCATCTCCAGGGCTGTGGTGGTGGTGAGGAGGGAGAGCGCCATCTCCAGGGCTGTGGTGGTGGTGAGGAGGAGGGAGAGCGCCATCTCCAGGGCTGTGGTGGTGAGGAGGAGGAGGGAGAGCGCCATCTCCCGGGATGTGGTGAGGAGGAGGCCATGTGGGAGAGCGCCATCTCCAGGGCTGTGGTGGTGGTGAGGAGGGGGGAGAGCGCCATCTCCCGGGATGTGGTGAGGAGGAGGAGGGAGAGCGCCATCTCCCGGGATGTGGTGAGGAGGAGGGAGAGCACCATCTCCCGGGATGTGGTGAGGAGGAGGCTATGTGGGAGAAATTTCCTCTATTGCCTGCTCCTCAGTGATTAGTATATTAGAGGAGCCGCCTCATAAATTCTCCCGCAGCTTCTCCTCACAGCCCGGGAGATGGCGCTCTTCTCCTTACAGCCCGGGAGATGGCGCTCTTCTCCTTACAGCCCGGGAGATGGCGCTCTTCTCCTTACAGCCCGGGAGATGGCGTCCTCCTCCTCACAGCCCGGGAGATGGCGTCCTCCTCCTCACAGCCCGGGAGATGGCGTCCTCCTCCTCACAGCCCGGGAGATGGCGTCCTCCTCCTCACAGCCCGGGAGATGGCGTCCTCCTCCTCACAGCCCGGGAGATGGCGTCCTCCTCCTCACAGCCCGGGAGAAGGCGCTCTCCTTCTCTTTCTCCTCACAGCCCGGGAGATGGCGCTCTCCTTCTCTTTCTCCTCACAGCCCGGGAGATGGCGCTTTTCTCCGCACAGCCCCCTCCTCATCCTCACAGCCCGGGAGATGGCGCTCTCCTTCTCTTTCTCCTCACAGCCCGGGAGATGGCGTCCTCCTCCTCATAGCCCGGGAGATGGCGTCCTCCTCCTCATAGCCCGGGAGATGGCATCCTCCTCCTCACAGCCCGGGAGATGGCGCTCTCCTTCTCTTTCTCCTCACAGCCCGGGAGATGGCGTCCTCCTCCTCATAGCCCGGGAGATGGCGTCCTCCTCCTCATAGCCCCGGAGATGGCATCCTCCTCCTCACAGCCCGGGAGATGGCGCTCTCCTTCTCTTTCTCCTCACAGCCCGGGAGATGGCGCTCTCCTTCTCTTTCTCCTCACAGCCCGGGAGATGGCGCTTTTCTCCTCACAGCCCCCTCCTCATCCTCACAGCCCGGGAGATGGCGCTCTCCTTCTCTTTCTCCTCACAGCCCGGGAGATGGCGTCCTCCTCCTCATAGCCCGGGAGATGGCGCTCTCCTTCTCTTTCTCCTCACAGCCCGGGAGATGGCGTCCTCCTCCTCATAGCCCAGGAGATGGCGCTCTCCTCCTCTCCGTGCACAGCGCCGCTCACGCCACCAGAGGTCTCTCCCGCCCGGTCTCCGCTGATCACTTCCTGTTGTTAGGATAAGTCCGTCTTACAGGTAAAGACGTCACCACGGAGCGCAGGAAGTGGTGGGAGCCGGTGTGATCTCCGGTCAGTGAGGCGCGGATCTCCCGGTGAGGTGAGACCCCGGTGAGGTTATATACCGTGAGTGCGGATTGTATACTGTATGTATGGGCTGTATACTACGTGTGAGAGCTATATAATCTATGTATGAGGTATATAAATGTGTGAGGGCTATACCCTGTATGCATGAGCTATATACAATGTGTGAGGGCTATATACTGTATGTATGATGAGCTGTATACCATGTGTGAGGGCTATATACTGTATGTATGATGAGCTGTATACCATGTGTGAGGGCTATATACTGTATGTATGATGAGCTGTATACCATGTGTGAGGGCTATATACTGTATGTACTGTATGATGAGCTGTATACCATGTGTGAGGGCTATATACTGTATGTACTGTATGATGAGCTGTATACCATGTGTGAGGGCTATATACTGTATGTATGATGAGCTGTATACCATGTGTGAGGGCTATATACTGTATGTACTGTATGATGAGCTGTATACCATGTGTGAGGGCTATATACTGTATGTATGATGAGCTGTATACCATGTGTGAGGGCTATATACTGTATGTACTGTATGATGAGCTGTATACCATGTGTGAGGGCTATATACTGTATGTATGATGAGCTGTATACCATGTGTGAGGGTTATATCCTGTATGTATGGCCTATGTGCTGTATGTATGAGCTGTATACCATGTGTGAGGGCTATATCCTGTATCTATGAGCTATATACCATATTTGAGGGCTATATCCTGTATCAATGGGCTATATACCATGCGTGAGGGCTATATCCTGTATGTATGGCTATATACCTTGTGTGAGGGCTATATACTGTATGTATGGGCTATATACCACAAATGGTGACACCAAATATGTTTATAACATTTACTTTTTTAACTTAAAAGATATTAAAGGGGTACTCTGCTGAAACATCTTGCTGCCCATGGTTAGAAAATAATCCTGCCACCCTCGTTCGAGTCCGCCTCAGACGTGGCCATGCTGTAGGAGGATGCTAGGGAAGCCCGGAAATCTAGCAGATTAGTGCTGACTTACAGTGCGGGGTCAGGACATGTAATAACGTATTTATACTCATTTACCAACGGGTCATAATGACGATGTGTGGTAGAATAATGCCCAGAGTTACTGCTCATTAGTCATCAGGGAGTAGAAACATAGAGGACACGATACAAGCTGTTGTCACTGCACCTTTCACCCTTCTGTCGACCGATGGGCAAGAGCGTTGGGGTCCTGTAGTCGCCCTTTGCTGACACTTCCAGGTTCTGGGACAAGAGGTAGCTGCCCCCTCCCAGCCATACAGCTATAACTGTGTCCCGTCTCTGAATGGCTGATCGGATCTGCTACATCACGTCCCCGAACCCAAAAGCGCCCGCATATCGGGGATTAGAGCAACCGAGTGTGGGGCATTGCGGGAGCCAGGGAGGTAAGTGTATGATGTGTATACACTTTTTGACTCGCCTCCTCCCGCCATAGCAGGGTTGTCTTGGCCAGACAACCCCCTTTAAATTGACAATATTCAGCGTTCTGTTTACATAACATAATTAATATTTTCTCTGTGAATACAGTGATATCTATAGTTTTACTACTTTGGCACATTAGAAACCAATTTTTTAATTGTTTTCATGTGATTTTTTTACCATTTTTATTGGTATATGACTTTCTGATCGCTGTTCTCCTTTTTTTTTTCCGAGGCAGATTGACAATACAGTGGTGCCTTGGATTACGAGCATAATTCGTTCCGGGACCGTGCTTGTAATCCAAATCCACTCTTAAACCAAAGCAAATGTTCCCATAAGAAATCGTAGAAATGCAGACAATTGGTTCCACACCCCAAAAATAATGATTTATTATTCTGAATAAGATGTAAAACAGATGAAACAAACATTCAGAAACAGCAGAATATGTGATATTATAAGTTACTGTACAGTAATGGAGAGGATGGGAAACACAATGGTGGACAGAGACTGCAGGGGGCAGGAAGGAATGAGCAGGACAGATGTGGGCACATACATACAGCACTCTCTGTCCGGGGAGAGAGGGGTTACAGGTATAAGGAGATTACCTCCACAGACCTGTCCCCTGATGCAAGCCCCAGCCTGAAGTGGATCTGCTATGATTTGGAAGGTGAGGCAGACTTCCTAGGTCAGAGTACAGTGCTATAGAGCCCGCTAGGCAGACCATGCCCCTCCGCTACTCTCCCTCCCACCCAGCATAGGGAGATCTTAAACCAAAGCAATGCTCTTAAACCAAGTCACAATTTTGAAAAACTGTGAGCTCTTAAACCAAAACGCTCTTAAACCAAGTTACTCTTAAACCAAGGTACCACTGTATTCTGGTGCTGTTTTTTTTTTTCCATAGTTTGGGTCATTAGAAACATGGCAATACCAAACGTATAATTTTTTTCTTATTATGTTTTTGCAATTCATTTTGTATCATTAATAAGTGTAATTTTATTTTTTAAGGGGTAGGATAGGAGGATTTTATTTTATTATATTTAATTTTTGATACAAAACACTGCCCTTCTACTGTATTATGCTGACAGGTAATTCATACAACCCTGCCAATGCACAAGCAGGCCTGGGGACGCTTAGAAGGCAGTCAGTGCCTATCCGTGATGATTCTAAACTTTTATTCGCAGATACATAACTTCATACCGATAGTTTGGATACAGCTTAGTGAAATTACGTTATTGTTTAAAAGGGGACTCTGGATAAGGGGTTTATCGTAATTGAAGCCATCAGAGGAAACAATATTTTACATATTTAATTTAGACCTTGTTTCAGTTCTTCTAGATCCGGCGCCAAGCTCATACAGTCTATATGTAATCTACATTACTGTGTTCACCATTCTATAGATGTAAACTCTTTTTACTTTTCTTTTATGATAGAATGCCGGCATGTGTGGTGAATGGCTGCTCCCCAGCCAACAGAGGTTCGGAAACTCTCCATGTCTTTCCCAAGGACAAAGGACGAATCCGTATTTGGTTATTGGGAACCGGACAATACTCTGATAACCTAGAGGAGGCCGTGAACAAAATATTTGATGCTAAAAAGAGTGACACTTATCGGATGTGCGCAAAGCATTTTGCACCTTATTGCTATATCCATAATCCTCAAACTGGGAAAAAGAAATTAACCAAGAACGCAGTGCCAACAATATTTCCGCCGCCAAATGTGACAGATGAGCCAGCAACGACGCCTCCAGCAAAAAGGAAGCGTGGTGAGAAGGACAGAATTATTACCAACTTACAGCCTGGTGATTGCTGCCCGACGTGTTTCCAGGTGATTCCACTTCCAGTAACCACACAGGCCAGTACTTCAACTGCCGAGAAGTCAGTAACGCACGCAGAGAAAGCCACCGAGTTCTATAGATTTTTTGGTACATTGAACAAAAGAATTCAGAATACACCGAGAACATTTAGTGTCAAAACGCAGTGTACATTACTAAAGTCACGTCTAAGACGTCCCATGTGGAAAACAAGTCAAAGCAAGGCCACGGTACTTCCCAAGGTTGGTGAGAAATCAGTAGAGACATTAGTAGATCCTTCCCCACTTACTGAAGCAAATATTAAGAATGTAGAACCATCCTGCAAACCAGTAACAACACCTGACAAAAGCTCAGATCTTTTTCAAGTAGAGGAGCACACATTTCACATTGTGTTACCTGAAATTCCTCCGCTTTCCCCAATTCCCTTTGTGCCTCCGGCTGCGGAAGTAGAAGAAGAGCCCCATATCCTGAGAGAGGAACAGTCCACGTCCCACAGGTCACAAGATTCAGACTCCGAATCCTCAACAGAGGATTCAGAGGAGACTGACGACTCCCAAGAAGACGAAGGTGAAGATGATGTTTTTTCTGAAAGAAACTTGGGTGACACAACTCCCTATTATGTTCACCCGGTTAAACAGCGGAAATTTATTGTCTTTGAAAATTCACTGGATGAACTTATCCTGAAGATCCCATGCCAAACAGGAAGATGTACCAATCCCATAACCAAAATTGTAAAAATAAGAACAGGGTCTTTTATTTCCATCTCCGCCGAATGTGCAGACCGCCATTATAATCTGGTATGGGAAAGCCAGCCCAAGATTGACGGTAAACCGCTTGGAAACATAATCCTGGCCTCTGCCATACTTGCGAGCGGCAATAGTTTCCTGAAAATGAAACAATTTTTCCATCTAGCGAACATTATGGCGGTGTCGGAGAATGCCTACTCCAGGTACCAGCGGGATTATATATTTCCAACAATCACGCATTCTTGGAAAAACAACCAGATGGAGCATATAGAAAATCTACAAGAAGCCCCGGTGTGTATCATTGGAGATGGGCAGTGGGACTCCTCGGGAGATGCTAAGTTTTGTCTTTACAGTATGATGGATAATTTATCTAAAAAAGTTATATCTTTTGATATTAAACGATTGGCAATGGGAGTTTCCTCCAATGAATTGGAGAAGTTAGCCTGCAAACATGCTCTGGATTTTGTCTTGCAAAATGAAGTGGATGTAAAATTACTCTGCACCGATCGCAATTTCTCCATAAGAAAGATGATAAAAGAGGAGTTTTCTACCATTACCCATGAGGTTGATGCTTGGCACCTCTCCAAAAGTGTGGGCGAAAAACTATCTGCTGCCAGTAAAGAAAAAAACTGTGAAGACCTAGCAGAATGGGTCAGGGCAATAAGAAGACACTTGCGGTGGTGTTCAAACACTTACGACGGGGACGATGCCCTTCTCATAGCCAAGTGGAGGTCTCTCCTCTACCACGTGCAGAATGTTCACAGCTGGGAAGATAAGGACAGTAAATACACGTCTTGTCATCACGATCATCTCCCCGAGGACACAAAATGTAGAAGGAAGTGGCTAAAAACAGACAGCCCCAGTTTCAGAGCTCTAAAGAACATTGTTACTGACAAAAGGCTTCAGAAGGACATTAAGCGGATCTGTCATTTCTGCTATACCGGAGATCTAGAGGTTTTCCACAACGCCATTGTGAAGTACCAGAGTGATCAGCCGCTCTCCACCATTGATGATATGTATGCTCGCACTCAGCTGGCGGCCCTGGACCACAATGCTAACTGCAGGCGCATCCAGACCATGGTGAAACGGTTATTGAGAAAAGGCCCAGGCTACGATAGATATAAAATGGCTAAGACACAGGTCAGAAAGGAGCAGTTTGTCAAGGCCATGTACGAACCCAATAACCAGGACTTTCTGATGGATTTACTGCAAGAAGTGGTAGAGTTTGTTGCTGGTAATCGTATATTTGATGAGTGGAGATCACACACGTCTCCGGGGCCTGAAGACATCAATTTACATGTGAAGGTTGAGCAACAGGAAAGATGATGTTCAGAGCAATCGTTTTGCTGTCCATCAATATCATTATCCTAGTAAAGGTTTCTCCATCTTCTCTCTAATATTACTTTTCAGTTTATTGGTTGTTGTTATATTTTTAATGCAGGTTTGAGGTCACCAAACAAAAAATGAATATTAAAAAGGTAGCTGCACAGCCCCAGAAATCATCAAAAAGGACACGATCAAGAAAAAAGAAATTCACATACTGAGAAGCAATATGCGAGAGTCATGTATAAGATTTTCCAAGCCACCCATTTACAAAATACATGACTTTGACAAGTAGGTATATGTGTATGCCATACACATTACATAGAAGCAGGCTGATGTTTGAACAAATGATCGACATTTAAAGTTCAGTCAGGTTTAGCTGATAGTATAAGATGTGCAGCGGCCTCCCGACTGTACAGCGACAGAGTCCCCTTTGTTCTGGAAGCTATAAGGGCCCTATTCCACAGGACGATTATCGTTCGCATAATCGTTAACGATCCAAACAACCACTATTGCGAAAGACCTGAAATCGTACACCCATTTACATGGAATGATAATTGTTACTTATGATTGTTCTTACGGTCGTCTTGTCGTCGCTATTGCGTTCGTCACTACTGTGAATAACCGAACGACATCTTATTCAATGCGAATGATTTGCGAACAAGCGTCAATAAAAATAGGTCCAGGTCCTATTAAACGATTTCTCGGTCGGTCGTTAATCGTTAACTGCTATTCAAACGAAGATTATCGTTAAGATTCGAACGTTTTAACGATAATCTGAACGATAATCGTCCCGTAGAATAGGGCCCTAAGCCTGGCTGCAGTTTAACCCTCCCCATTGGGAAGACATGAAAGTTCGGTTATGCTGAATGTTCCTGTGCCTGAAGAGGTTGGAAGAGATAACCGTTGTGTGATCGAACATTCAGATGAAATACCTGGTTGACAATTATATTCCCTGTCCTCCCCATACACATGAATGGTTGGCATGGTCAAATGTTCATCTGTTCCCTATAGAGAAGAGTAAGGCTGACCCCTATTTTCAACAACATCATCTTTCGGTGGAGTGTCTGGAGCTGCCATACACCTTAGAAACCTGGAACCTGCTGGCGGCAGCATAAGGTGTGTTGCACCTTCCATCATTCATACTGACAGCACATAGTAAGAGACATCAGGTAATGGATGAACTCTCCTAAGGGGAATACTCTAGACTAAGGATCGTCCGAACCTGCCGAGGTTCGGGTTTGTATGAACCTGAATGCTCAGCATCAGATTCCCGCTGTCTGGCCGCTCCGTGCAGCGGGTGGATACAGCGGGAGGAACGCCTGGAAAACGGATACAGCCTATGGCTATGGCTGTATCTCAGTTTTCCAGGTGGTCTTCCCACTGTATCCACCCTCTCCACGGAGCGGGCAGACAGCGGGAATCATTGCCGAGAGTTCAGGTTCGGACCATCCGTACTCTAGACAAAACATCTTTCATGTTACAGAAGATCGGCAACATTTTCAAACCCAGTCGCCTTCGTTACAGATACGTCTAATCTGTTAGAAAATTATTTAGTGAAATTTCACCTGTCAAATTAATTTGTTGATATCTGGTTTCATCAATCTGTGATTAGAAATTTACCTATGCGCTTAAAGGAAGATGCCTGGGGTGACAGGTCCCCTTTAATACTACTATTTTTATTCAATTTCTTCTTTTTAAGGGGGGATCTTCAGAAAAAAATAAACTAGACCTGCTTTTTCTTCTCTTTTTCATTATAAGTTTTTTATTATCAATTATTTATGTTTTAAAAAACTTTTTAAATCAATATTTCTTTACTGCACATTTAAAAAACAAAAAACATTTTACAAAATTTAAATGGGCACGGTTATATAAGAAACAAAAAAAACTTAACTGGTACACTTGAAGAAAAAAAAAGACACCTGTCCAAGTTCAACCTAGGAGGGGATGTATGAAAGGAAGGGGGATGCATAAATTCTATATGCCTACATATGCGTTTGTTGTTTTGCCTAAGCCTGACGTGAAGTCTTTAGTGTTCGAGCTGTGACGGCTCCTGGGGTACACGGTTCTACAAATCTTATGGTAAATTATTTACATACAAGTTATACAGAAGGGGCCCACTACAGCCCCTTGAGGTACACCACTTATAAACAGGGACCATTCAGATTAGGAATCATTCATCACCGCCCTATGGATACAATCATTAATCTAGTTACAGACTGAACTTTCTAAACCCAGATGCCTATGAGGGATGGGGCAAAGTCCAGGCCTTGTCTTTAACAATCTGGCTGTGTTAAAGGACTTTTATAATACCATATTAGGTTGGTTTGACAACTTCTATGCTTAGTAGAACCATGCTGGTTATCACTTATAATACTATTACCCCCTGAATATTCCAGGATGTAGTCCCTTATATACTATTACCCCCTGAATATTCCTGGATGTAGTCCCTTATATACTATTCAGTAAATTACATGACACGCTACCAGGACTGGCCCCGCCTACACCTGCTCCTTAGCACTGGCCCCGCCCACCCCAGCTCCTAAGCCCTGGCCCCACCTACCTGTGTTCATTTTTTTTTTGTTTTTGGCCACCTGCCTTTCATTGTAAAGTTTTGTTTTTATTTTACAGATTTTATTAGAGAGGTGAACTAGCATTGCACTGACTTCTGAGGGTGCTGTATGCTCTATATACACAGGGCCGTTTCTAGCACCGTGCAGGCCGGGCCACTGCACGGGGCGCTGACAGCTAGGGGGCGCCCTCCCCCTCCTCACTCAGCAGCAGTTACATTCTGCACAGGGCAGCAGGCCCGGACTTCAGAGTGCCCCCACACACAGCACCTGGGGGCTCCTTTGTGGCCTGTGACTAAAGGGAAGAGGATAGAGGAGGCAGCAGGGACTCCTCCACATTCCCCCCTGCAGCTCTACAGAGCATCCAGCACAGGCAGCAGCTCCTCCCCCGACCCGGCCTGGACACAGATGAAGAGAAGCTTCCTGTAAGTGCTGCTGCTGTCTGGAAGGAGGGGGGGGTCACCGTGGGGGATCAGCAGTACAGTGTTGGGGTGTATGTGATTGTGGGGTGGGGGAGCAGGGTGATGGGCAGCTTCATACCCCACAGTCTGTACTTTATCTATCTTCCTTCTAACTTCCTTTCCCCTTAGCTGACAAGGCTCTGCAGCTTCAGTCAGGAGGGGGTGGGGAGGGTTAGTGGCATAGGACCTCTGCCTGGTGATTTAACCCTTCCTAGACTGCACCCAGCTACAAAAAGTTACTCCACTATATTTGTGTGTAAAGAGTCCACTGTGCAAAGGTATGTGTGATGAGCTATGGTATGTATAGTGTGCTGTGTATGTGTGATGAGCTATGGTATGTATAGTGTGCTGTGTATGTGTGATGAGCTATGGTATGTATAGTGTGCTGTGTATGTGTGATGAGCTATGGTATGTATAGTGTGCTGTGTATGTGTGATGAGCTATGGTATGTATAGTGTGCTGTGTATGTGTGATGAGCTATGGTATGTATAGTGTGCTGTGTATGTGTGATGAGCTATGGTATGTATAGTGTGCTGTGTATGTGTGATGAGCTATGGTATGTATAGTGTGCTGTGTATGTGTGATGAGCTATGGTATGTATAGTGTGCTGTGTATGTGTGATATCCTGTTATGTATAGTGTGATGAGCTATGGTATGTATAGTGTGCTGTGTATGTGTGATATCCTATGTTATGTATAGTGTGCTGTGTATGCTGTATGTATGTGTGATATCCTATGTTATGTATAGTGTGCTGTGTATGCTGTATGTATGTGTGATATCCTATGTTATGTATAGTGTGCTGCTATGCTCTATATACTGCCTCCCAGAGGGTCACACAATATATACCGCCTCCCAGAGGGTCACACAATAATATATACCACCTCACAGAGGGTCACACAATAATATATACCGCCTCCCAGAGGGTCACACAATAGTATATACCGCCTCACAGAGGGTCACACAATAGTATATACAGCCTCACAGAGGGTCACACAATAGTATATACCGCCTCACAGAGGGTCACACAACAGTACATACAGCCTCACAGAGGGTCACACAATAATATACAAGAGATA
Organism: Dendropsophus ebraccatus; assembly: GCA_027789725.1. Lineage (NCBI taxonomy): Eukaryota > Metazoa > Chordata > Amphibia > Anura > Hylidae > Dendropsophus > Dendropsophus ebraccatus. The sequence goes on from JAQFWZ010000053.1 coordinate 1,535,541, forward strand.
CCCGGGGGGGGGGGGGGGGGGCACTATATTTCAGAGTCGCCCTGTTGCCAAAATGGCCTAGAAACTGCCCTGTATATACACTTTCATTATTTATTTATTTCTAGCTCCTCTTGTGTTCTCAGTCACATGACCACTCTACTTATGATTTCTTTACTTCCTGTGATGTCATGTTCAGCATCCTCCTGTTCCTCCCACTGAGCATGACCACAGGTGGAGTCATTAGGTGTCCCTCCTATGGGCTAGCTGGAATTCCACATTGTATTTAGCCCTGCCCCTGTAGGCGGAGCTAATGCTGGAGCTCAGTAAAAGCTGTAGCAGAGAGGGCAGCATGACATGGAGGAGAGCAGGGCTAATAGTTACCTTGTGGGAGTCCAACACTACAAGACAAGGCCACCATCATCCCCTGCTTCCCTCCATGGCATGCTGCCCTTACCGCTACAGCTTCTGCTAGGGATGGGCAATAAGGGCAAAAAATAAAATCTCTACTTTATTTTTTTTCCCCTCGATTTAAATCTCGATTATTTTTTGCTAATTATGATGGGTGTAGTAGAAGAGGCATAGTGGATAAGGGGTGTATTAACAGTAAAAGCATAGAAGATGAGAGGTGTAATAGTAGATAAGGGGAGCAGCAGTTTTGGGAGTAGTAGTAGAGCAGTATTAGGAGACGTATTGGGGGTGGTAGTAGTATTAGTAGAAGTATTGGGGGTGGAAGACCTAGGGGTGCGGGCGGCGATTGTGTATGTAGGTAGGTGGGGGGGGGGGGCGGTCCTACTCTGACCTGCAGGAGGAGCAGCTTGCCCGGAGCGACACTGCTCCACCCTGCAGGTCGGAGGGCATTTGTTTTTTCTTTCTTTGAAAATCAAATTTACGATTTTAAAGGAAATTGAAATTAAAACCTAGGCGAATTAATCTAATTTGTTTAATTGCCCTGCCCTAGCTTTGCTGATTTCATTTCCTTAAGGTGATGTTATATGCAGAGCCCGACAGTAAATTACAGTAAATCAACCATGTAAAAGGCCCTAAACACAGTACAACATCTGTTGCTACAGTACTGACTCGAAAATGGAAAAAAAAAAAAAACACATTTTATAACATTTTATTTGCTTTGGTTCAGTGTTTGAGGCAATAAACTTTTTTTAATGAAAATCTAAAACTTGTTTTAAAAACTTTTCAGGTAAAATTAGTAAAATAAAACTATATAAAAAAGTAAATTTTAAACAAACGGAAACGTGTGGAGCTGGATAATGTTAAACTTCCAGAGCCATGTCTGAGGCATCGAAGTCCGCGCTCCAGTGACAGCCAGCGCGTTTCGGCTCAGGGTATCTGCTCTGCACCAGATGCACGACACAGGACGGGATCGGTTTTCTATGCTTTGGACCAAGCACACCGTGAGCGAACACCGAGAAGGACCTGTACCCCGCTTTCCTAATTACTCTGAAATAGATAAATACATTAAAAAAAAAAAAAAAAAACCTGTGGGATCCAGGTCATGACAGGTCAGCTCCAGAGAACCTGTAGCTTGGTGGGGGTCCCGCAGCCAGAGAGGTAAGTTAGTACTTGTAATCAATTTCCCCCCTGCTGGCTGCAGGATTTTATAATCCACCAGACTTCTCCTTTAAGTAAAGCGGTACCGCCGTATGTGTAACTTTAAAGGGCCGATTAGAAAATCATCACAAGACTATAATGCTAGCAAATAAAAACTGAGAACACTTACCGATTCCGTTCAGTCACCAGCTCCTTCGCTTTCACTTTCCCGCTGAATATGGCATTCATCTCCAGAATTTTCTCTTGAAGTCTCCATTCAGTCAGTTCTTGGTGTTGAGTAATGCAGCTTAATCCGCTATTGAAGTAGGTAGTGAGGGCGTCCTCCTCCCGGCAGCACACGCTCTCATCTCCCGTATTCATAGGAACGCATTTTCCGCATTTGCACCAGGAGACATTACCGACCCGAGGGTGATTGTAGTTGGTATCAGTAGGAACATCCTCCAGCGTCGGCCATTCTGGGTCGTTTTGAAAACATTGTGTTTCCAGGCGCCCAGAATCTTGGGCCATTTTGCGCAGTCGGGCCCGCAGTTCCAGCAGTTCCTATTACAGGGCGATAATTGAAAAGATGTAAAAAATTGTTACTTTTTTATTTTATTTTACGTATTAACAGCAACTACCAACCAGATCCTCCTTTCGGTCAGGCGTGTCGTCATCCTCGGATTCATCATAACTTGTGTCCTCTGATGTTCCGTACTGAAAAAAAAACAGAACAAGACAGAATTAAAGCACAAAGAGGGTGAGGCTTCTCCCGACTTGTTCTCACCAACAGTCAGGGTCTAAACACTCAGACCAATTAATACTTTTGTTGTGTCTCACTTTAAGTGAAGAAAGGAGGCGGCCCCAGCGAGCCGTCATTCAGTGGTTTATTACCGCTCTATTCCTGCTCTATTACAGCTTCTAATGACTTTCAGGGCCGCCATATTTTTTCGAAGGTTTAGAAAAGAAGACGGCCAAATGTTCCCGTGTAACCTGACACTGGAGGGGACGGTACTGAGAAGCAGACACCAGTATGTAGACAGATGTCTGTGGGATCTATCGGAGGACGTTGTACCGATTCACAACCATAGACTTTCGGTCTGAACTAAACGTCTTCTACGTTATATAGTTGAAAACTAGAATAATGACGTAACTGTGGCCTTTACAAAATGTTATCCCATCGGGTGAGGATTTAACACCTGACAACAGAAAGTCTCAGCAGCTCTGGTCAGCGAGATATCGGTCATCTTACCGCATCCCACAATACCGATCACAATCCCTACTGGGACACAGAAAGTTACAGTAACTCCACGTCCGATCTTTTACCAAGTAAGAGACAAATAACGTCGTCCTCCTTACCTCATCCGAGCTGTCAATGATGTTTGGGTAGATTTCACTGAAGTAGTCTTCATCTATGTGAGCCTGAGAGATTGAGGACAGGAGGTCACTGTGTGTACAGCGTATAGAGGTCTATGTGAGGGTGACACACCAGGGTCTGGTATCCCATATAACAGCAACATTACACTATGCAGTATAGCAGTAGTATGAGCTGTACATTACACTATGCAGTATAGCAGTAGTATGAGCTGTACATTACACTGCAGTATAGCGGTAGTATGAGCTGTACATTACACTATGCAGTATAGCAGTAGTATGAGCTGTACATTACACTGCAGTATAGCGGTAGTATGAGCTGTACATTACACTGCAGTATAGCGGTAGTATGAGCTGTACATTACACTATGCAGTATAGCGGTAGTATGAGCTGTACATTACACTATGCAGTATAGCGGTAGTATGAGCTGTACATTACACTATGCAGTATAGCGGTAGTATGAGCTGTACATTACACTATGCAGTATAGCGGTAGTATGAGCTGTACATTACACTATGCAGTATAGCAGTAGTATGAGCTGTACATTACACTAGGCAGTATAGCAGTAGTATGAGCTGTACATTACACTATGCAGTATAGCAGTAGTATGAGCTGTACATTACACTGCAGTATAGCGGTAGTATGAGCTGTACATTACACTGCAGTATAGCGGTAGTATGAGCTGTACATTACACTGCAGTATAGCGGTAGTATGAGCTGTACATTACACTGCAGTATAGCGGTAGTATGAGCTGTACATTACACTATGCAGTATAGCGGTAGTATGAGCTGTACATTACACTATGCAGTATAGCGGTAGTATGAGCTGTACATTACACTATGCAGTATAGCGGTAGTATGAGCTGTACATTACACTATGCAGTATAGCGGTAGTATGAGCTGTACATTACACTATGCAGTATAGCGGTAGTATGAGCTGTACATTACACTATGCAGTATAGCGGTAGTATGAGCTGTACATTACACTATGCAGTATAGCGGTAGTATGAGCTGTACATTACACTATGCAGTATAGCGGTAGTATGAGCTGTACATTACACTGCAGTATAGCGGTAGTATGAGCTGTACATTACACTATGCAGTATAGCGGTAGTATGAGCTGTACATTACACTGCAGTATAGCGGTAGTATGAGCTGTACATTACACTATGCAGTATAGCGGTAGTATGAGCTGTACATTACACTATGCAGTATAGCGGTAGTATGAGCTGTACATTACACTAGGCAGTATAGCAGTAGTATGAGCTGTACATTACACTATGCAGTATAGCGGTAGTATGAGCTGTACATTACACTATGCAGTATAGCGGTAGTATGAGCTGTACATTACACTATGCAGTATAGTGGTAGTATGAGCTGTACATTACACTGCAGTATAGCGGTAGTATGAGCTGTACATTACACTATGCAGTATAGCGGTAGTATGAGCTGTACATTACACTATGCAGTATAGCGGTAGTATGAGCTGTACATTACACTATGCAGTATAGCGGTAGTATGAGCTGTACATTACACTATGCAGTATAGCGGTAGTATGAGCTGTATATTACACTATGCAGTAGTATGCGCTGTACCTCACCTGGGGGGTCTGTAATGTAGAGGATGGTCTCTGTGTATTCGGGGATGGCTGTGATATATCTGGTGTGTAGCTACAGTCCACCTGTTCAGTCTTGCAGTATACGGCAGCCGGCACGCTTCCTTCAGCCACCTACATGAGTATAAGAGGATTATAAACCCGGCCTCACTACATACCAGTCACATGGGGGATTATTTACTATCCCATATACTTCACCTGGGGGGTCTGTAATGTAGAGGGTGGTGTCTCTGTATTCTGGGATATATCTGGTCTGTAGCTACAGTCCACCTGTTCAGTCTTGCAGTATACGGCAGCCGGCACACTTCCTTCAGCCACCTACATGAGTATAAGAGGATTATAAACCCGGCCTCACTACATACCAGTCACATGGGGGATTATTTACTATCCCATATACTTCACCTGGGGGGTCTGTAATGTAGAGGGTGGTGTCTCTGTATTCTGGGATATATCTGGTGTGTAGCTACAGTCCACCTGTTCAGTCTTGCAGTATACGGCAGCCGGCACGCTTCCTTCAGCCACCTACATGAGTATAAGAGGATTATAAACCCGGCCTCACTACATACCAGACATATGGGAAGGGGGGGGGGGGGTGTTATTACACCATATACTTCACCTGGGGGGTCTGTAATGTCGAGGATGGTGTCTCTATATTAGGGGGTGGCTCCGATCGATCCAGTCTAGCACTACAGTCCATATCTTGATCAGCCGCAGCTTCTTCAACCACCTGCAGTTTACGTAATAAATATTTCTCAGCTAAATGTCCATGGACGAGCCCCGGAAATCACAGAGTGGGTCTATAAAGGACTTATGAGCGCACAATTATTATCGAATATAACAGGATATTACACACTTCCCACACTACAACTTGTGGGGAGACGTGTACATGCTTCAGGTAATGGATATTGTGGGGAATCATAGTGGTAGGGGACGGGATTCATGGGATTTTACACTTCTGCCCTCCTACATTCAGAACATTGACCATACTGTGATACATAACTCTAAAGCCTTAGGGCAAAACCACAGAGGATTGAGGGGTGCAGACAGAGGGTGAACCACCAAGGAGTGAGGGGTGCGGACAGAGGGCGAACCACTGAGGAGTGGCGAGTGCGGACAGAGGGCGAACCACCAAGGAGCAAGGGGTGCAGACAAAGAGCGCACCACTGAGGGGCGCATACAAAGAGCGCACCACCGAGGAGCGAGGGGTGCGGACAGAGTGTGAACCACTGAGGAGCGAGGGGTGGGGATGTGGAATCATGATGATGGGGGACGTGTTCACATGTGATTTTACACTCCTGCCCTCCTACATTCAGGAAATTGACCATATTGTGATGAATAACTCTAAAGCCTTAAGATGAGCCTCCAGGGAGTAAGGGGTGCGGACAGAGGGCGACCCGCTGAGGAGCACAAGTGGCACACAGAGGGCAAACCACTAAGGAGAAAGGGGGGGCGGACAAAATGGGAGCCATTAAGGATCAAGGGGTGTGAATAGAGGGTGAACCACTAAGGAGCGAGAAGTCTGGATAGAAGGTGAACCACCGAGCAGAGAACAGTCTGAATAGAGTGTTGAGTAGATAATGGGAGCCGGTTCTACCCTCGTATAGTAAGTAACGTACCTTGTCTCTCCATGGCCAACTACTACCCCCATAGTTGTAAGTGATTTCTTCTCCAGGGTTGATGTCTCTGATGGCGAACAGGCAGAGATGTGGCTTCCCGTCTACCATGATTCTCTTGATCTTGCAGTTGGGGTTCCTGTGCTCATCATTCACCAGTCTCCCCAGAGATCCGTCTTCTTGTACTGCGTCAATGCTGAATAGAGAGAGAACAGACAATGTACCGAAACATGTGCAACGTGCCCCCCCCCATGTATAACTGTGTATGTGATGAGAAGTGATGAGTGTAGCGCCCCCCCCCCATATGAACGGATGAGAAGCGACAAGTGTAGCGCTCCTCCGTTTATGTGACGAGTGAAGCGCCCCTCCGTGTATGTGACGAGTGAAGCGCCCCTCCGTGTATGTGACGAGTGAAGCACCCCTCCGTGTATGTGACGAGTGAAGCGCCCCTCCGTGTATGTGACGAGTGAAGCGCCCCTCCGTGTGTGTGATGGGAGTCAGAGGGGGGGGGGCAGCGTACCTCCCTGCTCGGTCTCCTCAGATCACTTACCACCAAAGTTTACCAGCCGACTGAAATTCGTACATGAAAACCTTCTGGGCCTCTTGGTAGATCCGATGCCTCCTCTGGCTCTCGGCCACATCGATCAGCTCTCCTCTGAACTCCACCACAAAGTCTCCTTTCTCTATTGGCGTTGAGGCAAACACTCCCCTCCCTGCCCCCGCCACGTCCACCATGTGGAGAAACAAAAGGTTAGTCCTTGTCAGCCTGCACCCACGGCACTCCGCCCACCTACAGCTGACACCCACGGCACTCCGCCCACCTACAGCTGACACCCGCGGCACTCCGCCCACCTACAGCCTGCACCCACGGCACTCCGCCCACCTACAGCTGACACCCACGGCACTCCGCCCACCTACAGCTGACACCCGCGGCACTCCGCCCACCTACAGCCTGCACCCACGGCACTCCGCCCACCTACAGCCGACACCCGCGGCACTCCGCCCACCAACAGCCGACACCCGCGGCACTCCGCCCACCTACAGCCGACACCCGCGGCACTCCGCCCACCTACAGCCGACACCCGCGGCACTCCGCCCATTCCCAGCCGGCACTCCGCCCATTCCCAGCCTACACCCGCGGCACTCCGCCCATTCCCAGCCGACACCCGCGGCACTCCGCCCATTAACAGTCGAAACCCGGGGCAATCCGCCCATTCACAGCCGACACCCACTAACTCCGCCTATTCACAGCTGGCACCCACGGTTACAGCTATTACCAGAGATGTGGCCTCCTCTTCTTACCTTTATAGGGGTTGATGTATTTTGCAGTTAACCCTTCTTTGTCGGTGGACCTGCTTATGTGATATTTGGCATCATTCTCAGGATTTCTTTTTCTCTTTTTCGTCCCGTTATCTGCAAAAGTCGATAAATCCAATATTTCTTATTTGCAAATAAAAGACATAATAAAAACTGAGATCCATCTGTTCCTCCCTTCAAACCATCTCCAAGCCCTCCCCTCTCTACTCAGCTTCCCTTGTAGAGCCATGTCCTCGCCTCCTCCTCCTCCCTCCGAGCCATGTCCTCGCCTCCTCCCTCTGAGCTATGTCCTGGCCTCCTCCTCCTCCCTCCGAGTCATGTCCTCGCCTCCTCCTCCTCCCTCCGAGCCATGTCCTCGCCTCCTCCTCCTCCCTCCGAGCTATGTCCTCGCCTCCTCCCTCCGAGCCATGTCCTCGCCTCCTCCCTCCGAGCCATGTCCTCGCCTCCTCCCTCCGAGCCATGTCCTCGCCTCCTCCCTCCGAGCCATGTCCTCGCCTCCTCCCTCCCAGCCATGTCCTCGCCTCCTCCCTCCCAGCCATGTCCTCGCCTCCTCCCTCCCAGCCATGTCCTCGCCTCCTCCCTCCCAGCCATGTCCTCGCCTCCTCCCTCTGAGCTATGTCCTGGCCTCCTACTCCTCCCTCCGAGTCATGTCCTCGCCGCCTCCTCCTCCTCCCTCCGAGCTATGTCCTCGTCTCCTCCTCCTCCCTCCAAGAGCCATGTCCTCGCCTCCTCCCCTCTCCCAGAGCCATGTCCTCACCTCCTCCTCCCCTCTCCCAGAGCTCTTATCCCGTGCTCTTCCACCTGCTGATCCTGAGCTGTGCTTTTATCCCCAGCTCCTCCACCTGCTGATCCTGAGCTGTGCTCTTATCCCCAGCTCTCCCACTTGCTGATCCCGAGCTGTGCTCTTATCCTCAGCCCCCTCTTTCTGCTGATCCGGAGCTGTGCTCTAACCCCCTGCTCTTTCACCGGCTGATCCTGAGCTGTGCTCTTATCCCATGCTGCTCCACCTGCTGATCCTGAGCTTTGCTCTTATTTCGTGCCCCTCCTCCTGCTGATCCTGAGCTGTGCTCTTATCCAGTGTTCTTTCACCTGCTGATCCTGAGCCGTGCTCTTATCTCGTGCTGCTGCACCTGCTGATCCTGAGCTGTGCTGTTATACCGTGCTGCTGCACCTGCTGATCCTGAGCTGTGCTCTTATCCCGTGCTCTTCCACCTGCTGATCCTGAGCTGTGTTCTCATCCTCAGCCCCCTCCTCCTGCTGACCATGAGCTGTGCTCTAACCCCCTGCTCTTTCACCGGCTGATCCTGAGCTGTGCTCTTATTCCGTGCTGTTCCACCTGCTGATCCTGAGCTAGGCTCTTATCCCGAGCTCTCCCACTTGCTGATCCTGAGCTGTGCTCTAACCCCCTGCTCTTTCACCTGCTGATCCTGAGCTGTGCTCTTATCCCATGCTGCTCCACCTGCTGATCCTGAGCTGTGCTCTTATCCAGTGTTCTTCCACCTGCTGATCCTGAGCTGTGCTCTTATCCCCTGCTCTTCCACCTGCTGATCCTGAGCTGTGCTCTTATCCCGTGCTCTTCCACCTGCTGATCCTGAGCTGTGCTCTTATCCAGTGCTCTTTCACCGGCTGATCCTGAGCTGTGCTCTTATTCCGTGCTGTTCCACCTGCTGATCCTGAGCTGTGCTCTTATCCAGTGCTCTTTCACCGGCTGATCCTGAGCTGTGCTCTTATCCCCTGCTCTTCCACCTGCTGATCCTGAGCTGTGCTCTTATCCAGTGTTCTTTCACCTGCTGATCCTGAGCTGTGCTCTTATCTAGTGTTCTTTCACCTGCTGATCCTGAGCTGTGCTCTTATCCCGTGCTCTTCCACCTGCTGATCCTGAGCTGTGCTCTTATCCAGTGTTCTTTCACCTGCTGATCCTGAGCTGTGCTCTTATCCCATGCTCTTCCACCTGCTGATCTCAAGCTGTGCTCTTATCCAGTGTTCTTCCACCTGCTGATCCTGAGCTGTGCTCTTATCCCGTGCCCCTCCACCTGCTGATCCTGAGCTGTGCTCTTATTCCATGCTGCTCCACCTGCTGATCCTGAGCTGTGCTCTTATCCCATGCTCTTCCACCTGCTGATCCTGAGTTGTGCTCTTATCCCGTGCTGCTGCACCTGCTGATCCTGAGCTGTGCTCTTATCTAGTGTTCTTTCACCTGCTGATCCTGAGCTGTGCTCTTATCCCGTGCTCTTCCACCTGCTGATCCTAAGCTGTGCTCTTATCCAGTGTTCTTTCACCGGCTGATCCTGAGCTGTGCTCTTATCCCGTGCCCCTCCACCTGCTTATCCTGAGCTGTGCTCTTATCCCGTGCCCCTCCACCTGCTGATCCTGAGCTGTGCTCTTATTCCATGCCGCTCCACCTGCTGATCCTGAGCTGTGCTCTTATTCCATGCTGCTCCACCTGCTGATCCTGAGCTGTGCTCTTATCCAGTGCTCTTCCACCTGCTGATCCCAAGCTGTGCTCTTATCCCGTGCTGCTCCACCTGCTGATCCTGAGCTGTGCACTAGTCAACAAGGAAAGTACAATGCTGTCCTGCCTCAGCTCCTCCGAGAATTATAATTTTTTTTATTTTTACCGATATTGCCGGATACTGACACATGGTTTATAAACAGTTTGTAAACTTTTTCATTTAATCTTTGTACATTATCCTGGGGGCAGCCATCTTGCTGCTGCTGTTTTTATTAGCATTTAGCGATACGTGTTACAGCGAGTCCAATGCACAAAGGCACAGCAGTCTGGACCAGACATTACTAATGTGTATAGGAAGGGTTTCTGGGCATGCTCTGTGACCTGTGCAGAGGTCAGGAAGGAGAAGGAAAGGCTGGGAACACACAACATCTGTTGTGGTATATAAAGGTAGATCATGTGTTATCTATACTGTACCCCCATCTGTGATGATAAGGAGGACACTGCTGGGAATTCACCTTTGCAAAACAGGAAGTTTCAGCTTCGTATTAGGCCTAAGGTCCAGAATGGAAACCACCAGGATGTGTTGTGAGGAGCTCCGACACAACCTGCTCACCAGTGTATGAACTGCACGTGCTCCCAGCGACAACCTCAGCTAACAACAAGGGCAAAGACCGCAAGATATAGATACATCTCTTCTTACCTGCCGATGTGAGGGGCTGCTGATCCTCCATCATCACATCAATGTACTGATCCTTGTGTCCTGCTAGGTATTCATTCTCCTCCATGGAGAAATAGACCGCCACGTCCTGACACCTTATAGGAACCTGCCACACACAATGGTCACACAGTCATCCCCCCCAGCCTGCTGTTTAACTGTATAATCTCCCAGCAGTGTCACCTCTCTCGTCATCCCTCCCCCCTCCTGTATTACTGTATAATGTCCCAGCAGTGTCACCTCTCTAGTCACCCCCCTCCTGTATTACTGTATAATGTCCCAGCAGTGTCACCTCTCCAGTCACCCCCCCCTGTATTACTGTATAATGTCCCAGCATTCCCAGCAGTGTCACCTCTCCAGTCACCCCCCCCCTCCTGTATTACTGTATAATGTCCCAGCATTCCCAGCAGTGTCACCTCTCCAGTCACCCCCCCTCCTGTATTACTGTATAATCTCCCAGCAGTGTCACCTCTCTCGTCATCCCTCCCCCCTCCTGTATTACTGTATAATGTCCCAGCAGTGTCACCTCTCCAATCATCCTCCAACCCTCCTGTATTACTGTATAATGTCCCAGCAGTGTCACCTCTCCAGTCACCCCCCACCCCTCCTGTATTACTGTATAATGTACCAGCATTCCCAGCAGTGTCACCTCTCCAGCCCCACCCCCCCTGTATTACTGTATAATGTCCCAGCAGTGTCACCTCTCCAGTCACCCCCCTCCTGTATTACTGTATAATGTCCCAGCATTCCCAGCAGTGTCACCTCTCCAGTCACCCCCCCCCTCCTGTATTACTGTATAATGTCCCAGCATTCCCAGCAGTGTCACCTCTCCAGTCACCCCCCCTCCTGTATTACTGTATAATGTCCCAGCATTCCCAGCAGTGTCACCTCTCCAGTCACCCCCCCTCCTGTATTACTGTATAATGTCCCAGCACTCCCAGCAGTGTCACCTCTCCAGTCACCCCCCTCCTGTATTACTGTATAATGTCCCAGCAGTGTCACCTCTCCAGTCATCCCCCCCTCCTGTATTACTGTATAATGTCCCAGCAGTGTCACCTCTCCAGTCACCCCCCTCCTGTATTACTGTATAATGTCCCAGCAGTGTCACCTCTCCAGTCACCCCCCCTCCTGTATTACTGTATAATGTCCCAGCAGTGTCACCTCTCCAGCCAGTCGTCTTATTTCCCAGCAGCCCCCTCACCTCCTCAGTCAGCAGCTCCACCATCTTGTTGGCGAGCTCCAGGATCTTCTCCTTGTTGTTCCCATCATGTATCAGGGGGTGAGGCTCTGCGATCCGGCTCCTGCTACAATCTCCTGACTCCCCCGATGTCTTCTTCACTACTGTGTAATCCTGTGTAGGGAGAGAGGGGCTTAAGGAAATCTGACCCTGTCCTCGAGCAGAGCTCCATAGGCTTTTTACATGCAGATAATGGCAGATTTGCCTAATAAACCCAATTACAAAGTTTCTTAAAATCGCCTGGACTATTGATTTCACTTTTAGGGTAGCTTCACACGTACTGACTCGCAGCGTTAATAACGCTGCGAGTCGGCTAGGTCCTGGCAGATCACTTTCACTACATACACACAGCGGTCTGAACGACCTCTGCGTGTATGTAATCCTCCAGCCGTTTAACCCCTTCAGCTGCCGCCCGGCTCCTGCTCTGTATACATTACCTCTCCTCGCTGCACGGGGTCCCGGCGTACTGCTCTTCCGCCCGGCCAATCAGTGGCTGCGGCAGGGCAACACACTGATTGGCCGAGTGGGAGAGCAGTACGCCGGGTACCCCGTGCAGCGAGGACAGGTAATGTATACAGAGCGGGAGCCGGGCGGCAACAGAAGGGGTTAAGCGACCGGCAGAATTACATACACGCAGAGGTCGTTCAGACCGCTGTATGTATGTAGTGAAAGTGACCTGCCAGGACCTAGCCGTTATTAACGCTGCAAGTCGGTACGTGTGAAGCTACCCTAAGGGTGCGGCCAATTTCCCAGTTGAGTTTTTTACTCCTCCTTGCCTTCTAAAAGCCGTAACTCTTCCCTGAGTCCTGTGAGTCTTAGGAGGGCTTGTTTTTTGCGGGACCAATTATAAGGAATTATAAATGAGAGTAGACATATAATCAGATCTATAGTCCCACATACAGTATGTCCGGGAAGGCTGCGATAGCAGATCCATGTGACTGAGTGACAGGAGGCTGATCAGTAACCACCTATATGCCCTGGTCCGTAATAACCGCAGCATCTAAGGGGTGAAATACCCAATGCCATTCACTAAGAGCCGGCCGTGTATGGAGCTCCACCCTACCAGAGCACGCGGCCACCGTAAATACATGGCTGACATAACCCGCGGCATGATATGTCCTCCTTCACTATCTTCCTCTAATGCAGGGATGAGGAACCTTTGAGCCCTCCGGATGTTGCAGAACTACAATTCCCATCATGCCTGGACATCTGAAGCTGGTTAAAGGTTCCCCATCTCTGCTGTAAGCTATACAGTCCCATACATGTGATGCCTGACACCCTCCAGCAGTTTTGTAGCCATCTTTGGACCCGTTCTATGTTATCGGTATCTTATGTAGATGAGGCCTATAGGGGTCACCTCTCCGGTCAGCAGGCAGATGATCTCCAGGGTGATGTCTAATAATCTTGTAGTCATCTCATTCCTGTCCTTCTCCATCCTTGGGGGGTCATTCAGGAGAAGAAGCGCCTGGAGGAGAGGAGGAGACAACTGGATCACAGGGAGGGAGCTTGGACCTGTTAAAGCACAAGAGAAAAAGAACACACTTAAAGGGGTACTCCACTTACACAACTCCTTATATGTTACTGCCCATGGTGAGACTAACAATTCCTTCCATACTTGTTATGATCTATTCAGTCTCCTTCCCCCAGTTCTCAGCTGCTGCTTTCTGCTGAAGACACAAAAATCTCAGTGTGAGCCTTTCTCTCCGTCTCCCCCTCCCTTCTGAGACAGCTGATGTAAACAAGTCCCTGGCAAGCTGTATCTGCAACATTGTAGCTTCTTTGTTATGCTGGGAGGGTTATACTGAGGTCAAGTTACTAATGAACTCCCTGGTTAGTCTGACTGATTGGAGTGGAGTACCCCTTTAACAAAAACTCCAGCGCTGCCCTCATCTTCTCCTACCTGAGCTACTACTTTGTCCTCTGTGGCCTCATCTATAGGTGACTGTTCACATCAGACTGATGATCGGACAGAAGGGAACAGTTATCTGAACCTTCACCTTACAGTCACACCTGGTAGAGAGCTGACCGGACAGACTGGTCGGGGTCGGCAATGTTCTCGAATCCCGATTCATTCGGCCATTGATTTCCCGGGGGCTGCAGAAGTTAGATGCCGCCCCAGAGACACCTGAAGAGAACATGAATACAGTCTATGTCAGGAGTCCACATGTGCGGCCACGGGGTGTATCCAGGTCCTCCGGCCTCCATAGGGCAGCATCCAACTTCTGCAGATGCGGGGGATCAAATGCTGAGAGTCCAGGTTTGGAGAACGTGGCCGAATTCAAACCGTGTGTCAAGTCCAGAGCGATGAGAGAAGAGCTCAGACACGTGCTTCACCAGAGCAATGAGAGGAGAGAAGAGCTCAGACACGTGCTTCACCAGAGCAATGAGAGGAGAGGAGAGAAGAGCTCAGACACGCGCTTCACCAGAGCGATGAGAGAAGAGCTCAGACACGTGCTTCACCAGAGCGATGAGAGAAGAGCTCAGACACGCGCTTCACCAGAGCGATGAGAGAAGAGCTCAGACACGTGCTTCACCAGAGCGATGAGAGAAGAGCTCAGACACGCGCTTCACCAGAGCGATGAGAGAAGAGCTCAGACACGTGCTTCACCAGAGCGATGAGAGAAGAGCTCAGACACGCGCTTCACCAGAGCGATGAGAGGAGAGAAGAGCTCAGACACGCGCTTCACCAGAGAGATGAGAGGAGAGAAGAGCTCAGACACGTGCTTCACCAGAGCAATGAGAGGAGAGAAGAGCTCAGACACGTGCTTCACCAGAGCGATGAGAGAAGAGCTCAGACACGTGCTTCACCAGAGCGATGAGAGAAGAGCTCAGACACGCGCTTTACCGGAGCGATGAGAGGAGAGAAGAGCTCAGACACGTGCTTCACCGGAGCAATGAGAGGAGAGAAGAGCTCAGACAGGTGCTTCACCAGAGCGACGAGAGGAGAGAAGAGCTCAGACACGCGCTTCACCAGAGCGACGAGAGGAGAGAAGAGCTCAGACACGCGCTTCACCAGAGAGACGAGAGGAGAGAAGAGCTAAGACACGCGCTTCACCAGAGCGACGAGAGGAGAGAAGAGCTCAGACACGCGCTTCACCAGAGCGACGAGAGGAGAGAAGAGCTCAGACACGCGCTTCACCAGAGCGACGAGAGGAGAGAAGAGCTCAGACACGCGCTTCACCAGAGCGACGAGAGGAGAGAAGAGCTCAGACACGCGCTTCACCAGAGCGACGAGAGGAGAGAAGAGCTCAGACACGCGCTTCACCAGAGCGACGAGAGGAGAGAAGAGCTCAGACACGCGCTTCACCAGAGCGACGAGAGGAGAGAAGAGCTCAGACACGCGCTTCACCAGAGCGACGAGAGGAGAGAAGAGCTCAGACACGCGCTTCACCAGAGCGACGAGAGGAGAGAAGAGCTCAGACACGCGCTTCACCAGAGCGACGAGAGGAGAAGAGCTCAGACACGCGCTTCACCAGAGCGACGAGAGGAGAGAAGAGCTCAGACACGCGCTTCACCAGAGCGACGAGAGGAGAGAAGAGCTCAGACACGCGCTTCACCAGAGCGACGAGAGGAGAGAAGAGCTCAGACACGCGCTTCACCAGAGCGACGAGAGGAGAGAAGAGCTCAGACACGTGCTTCACCAGAGCGACGAGAGGAGAGAAGAGCTCAGACACGCGCTTCACCAGAGCAATGAGAGGAGAGAAGAGCTCAGACACGCGCTTCACCAGAGCAATGAGAGGAGAGAAGAGCTCAGACACGCGCTCCACCAGAGCGACGAGAGGAGAGAAGAGCTCAGACACGCGCTTCACCAGAGCAATGAGAGGAGAGAAGAGCTCAGACACGCGCTTCACCAGAGAGATGAGAGGAGAGAAGAGCTAAGACACGCGCTTCACCAGAGCAATGAGAGGAGAGAAGAGCTCAGACACGTGCTTCACCAGAGAGATGAGAGGAGAGAAGAGCTCAGACACGCGCTTCACCAGAGCGATGAGAGGAGAGAAGAGCTCAGACACGCGCTTCACCAGAGCGATGAGGGGAGAGAAGAGCTCAGACACGTGCTTCACCAGAGCGATGAGAGGAGAGAAGAGCTCAGACACGCGCTTCACCAGAGAGATGAGAGGAGAGAAGAGCTCAGACACGTGCTTCACCAGAGCGATGAGAGGAGAGAAGAGCTCAGACACGCGCTTCACCAGAGCAATGAGAGGAGAGAAGAGCTCAGACACGCGCTTCACCAGAGCGACGAGAGGAGAGGAGAGGAGAGGAGAGAAGAGCTCAGACACGCGCTTTACCGGGTCTTCTAACCACTGATGGGCTCTAGGCATCATTCCTCACAGGGGACACATGTGCGCGACCACCACGCTTTACTGCACATCCCCCGTGTAATCTTACCTCACTGCTGGAGTACTGGGAGCTGTTGGCTGATAACAGAGAGAACTAGACCACACATCAGGAGCTGCAACAGAACGGTACTGAAGGACCTGTGATCATAGTCATGTGACATGAGGGGGCGGGGCTCCGTAGTGCAGAGGATAGTGGTGGATGAAGGACCTGTGATCATAGTCATGTGACATGAGGGGGCGGGGCTCCGCAGTGCAGAGATGGTGGTGGATGAAGGACCTGTGATCATAGTCATGTGACATGAGGGGGCGGGGATCGGTTTGTGTACAGGAGAGCTGACGGGTTCAGGTTATTCTTTTCTATAAAGTTGTCAGAGCTGGAGCCAGGGGCATGCTGGGAGTTGTAGTCCTCTTATCTCCCATAATAACAGGCTGGACATGCTGGGAGTTGTAGTCCTCCTCTTATATCTGCTCCTGTAATCTCCTATAATAACAGTCTGGCATGCTGGGAGTTGTAGTCCT
Source organism: Dendropsophus ebraccatus (assembly GCA_027789725.1). Taxonomy (NCBI): domain Eukaryota; kingdom Metazoa; phylum Chordata; class Amphibia; order Anura; family Hylidae; genus Dendropsophus; species Dendropsophus ebraccatus. The sequence goes on from JAQFWZ010000053.1 coordinate 1,552,242, forward strand.
CCTCTTATATCTGCTCCTGTAATCTCCTATAATAACAGGCTGGACATGCTGGGAGTTGTAGTCCTCCTCTTATATCTGCTCCTGTAATCTCCTATAATAACAGTCTGGCATGCTGGGAGTTGTAGTCCTCCTCTTATATCTGCTCCTGTAATCTCCTATAATAACAGGCTGGACATGCTGGGAGTTGTAGTCCTCTTATATCTGCTCCTGTAATCTCCTCTGATCTCCCATCTCTATAGTTGTTTTTTTTTTTATGGAATTAGTATTGATTATCAAAATAAAAAAGTATCGGAATCAAATTTAAAATTCTGGTTTCCTGACATCACAAGATGGAACCCCAAACTGTTATGTATTATGGAACCCCAAACTATTATAAATGACGGAACCCCAAACTATTATGTATGACGGAAGCCAAACTATTATACATAACGGAACCCCAAACTATTATACATGACGGAACCCCAAACTATTATACATGACGGAACCCAAACTATTATACATGACGGAACCCAAACTATTATACATAACGGAACCCCAAACTATTATACATGACGGAACCCCAAACTATTATACATGACGGAACCCCAAACTATTATACATGACGGAACCCAAACTATTATACATGACGGAACCCCAAACTATTATACATGACGGAACCCCAAACTATTATACATGACGGAACCCAAACTATTATACATGACGGAACCCCAAACTATTATACATAACGGAACCCCAAACTATTATACATGACGGAACCCCAAACTATTATACATGACGGAACCCCAAACTATTATACATGACGGAACCCAAACTATTATATATAACGGAACCCCAAACTATTATACATGACGGAACCCAAACTATTATGTATGACGGAACCCCAAACTATTATATATAACAGAACCCCAAACTATTATACATGACGGAACCCAAACTATTATGTATTACGGAACCCAAACTATTATACATGGCGGAACCCCAAACTATTATACATGACGGAACCCAAACTATTATGTATTACGGAACCCAAACTATTATACATGACGGAACCCAAACTATTATGTATGACGGAACCCCAAACTATTATGTATTACAGAACCCAAAACTATTATGTATGACGGAACCCCAAACTATTATATATAACGGAACCCCAAACTATTATATATAACGGAACCCCAAACTATTATGTATTACAGAACCCAAAACTATTATGTATGACGGAACCCCAAACTATTATACAAGACGGAACCCCAAACTGTTATGTATTACGGAACCCAAAACTATTATATATAACGGAATCTCAAACTATTATGTATGATGGAACCCCAAACTATTATGTATTATGGAACCCCAAACTATTATATATGATGGAACCTCAAACTATTATACATGACGGAACCCCAAACTATTATGTATTATGGAACCCCAAACTATTATATATGATGGAACCTCAAAATATTATTTATGAAGATATAAATGGGTGAAATAGTAAAAAAAGAATGCAATATGGTAAGGTTTGGGGGGTTCCTATGTAATGCACTATATGGTAAAAGTGACATGATACCATTATTCTATAAGTCTGAACACAACCAGATGCAGGTTACACAGATTCTCTAATGTTATAGATTTTTTTTTTTTTAATCCTTTTTTGCTGCAATTAATTATCCATGTGACGCTTTATCCATGTGAGCGGTTTTAGTTTTTCCCCTACGGGCTGTATGTGGCGTCATTTTTTGCGCCATGATCTCTAATTTTTATTATTATTCGTGTAGCTCGGACGTTTTGATCACTTTTATTAGTTTTTCATAAATAATGTAACAAAAAAATCGTAATCCTGGCACTTTTTTCCCTTTTCGTGTTCGCTGTGACGCTTGTTATATTTTAATAGATCGGACAATCACGCACACTACGGTATATTATATGTTTACTTTATATAATGGGAAAGGGGGGGGATTTTAATCTTTATTGGGGGAGGGGCTTTGGGGGATTTTTAAAAACATTTTTACTTTTTTACACCCTGAGGGACTATTACCGGCAACCATTAGATTACATACACTAGAATGCTACGCCATAGGTATATCATTGATCAGTGTTATAGGACCACATGGAGGACGGTATGAGACCTCCGGCGCTCCGACACAGCAATCGGGACCCCCGTCCTCCATGCGGCACCAATCAGTAAGTGACAGGAGCTGCTCCTGTTACACATAAACGCTGTGATCGCTGCAGCCTGCCATTAACTGATTGCATCCAGCCCCATCCTGCTATGAAGCACACTCCGCTCCGGAAAGCTCTTCATAGCACAGGATGTAAATGTACGTCCAGGGTGGTCTGGTGACAGGCAGCCAGGACGTACATTTACATCCAGGGTGGTCTGGTGACAGGCAGCCAGGACGTACATTTACATCCAGGGTGGTCTGGTGACAGGCAGCCAGGACGTACATTTACATCCAGGGTGGTCTGGTGACAGGCAGCCAGGACGTACATTTACATCCAGGGTGGTCTGGTGACAGGCAGCCAGGACGGACATTTACATCCAGGGTCGTCTGGTGACAGGCAGCCAGGACGTACATTTACATCCAGGGTCGTCTGGTGACAGGCAGCCAGGACGTACATTTACATCCAGGGTGGTCTGGTGACAGGCAGCAAGGACGGACATTTACATCCAGGGTGGTCTGGTGACAGGCAGCAAGGACGGACATTTACATCCAGGGTGGTCTGGTGACAGGCAGCCAGGACGGACATTTACATCCAGGGTGGTCTGGTGACAGGCAGCAAGGACGTACATTTACATCCAGGGTGGTCTGGTGACAGGCAGCAAGGACGTACATTTACATCCAGGGTGGTCTGGTGACAGGCAGCAAGGACGGACATTTACATCCAGGGTCGTCTGGTGACAGGCAGCAAGGACGGACATTTACATCCAGGGTGGTCTGGTGACAGGCAGCAAGGACGTACATTTACATCCAGGGTGGTCTGGTGACAGGCAGCAAGGACGTACATTTACATCCAGGGTGGTCTGGTGACAGGCAGCCAGGACGTACATTTACATCCAGGGTCGTCTGGTGACAGGCAGCAAGGACGGACATTTACATCCAGGGTGGTCTGGTGACAGGCAGCCAGGACGTACATTTACATCCAGGGTGGTCTGGTGACAGGCAGCCAGGACGTACATTTACATCCAGGGTGGTCTGGTGACAGGCAGCCAGGAAGGACATTTACATCCAGGGTGGTCTGGTGACAGGCAGCCAGAACGTACATTTACATCCAGGGTCGTCTGGTGACAGGCAGCAAGGACGGACATTTACATCCAGGGTGGTCTGGTGACAGGCAGCCAGGACGTACATTTACATCCAGGGTCGTCTGGTGACAGGCAGCAAGGACGGACATTTACATCCAGGGTGGTCTGGTGACAGGCAGCCAGGACGTACATTTACATCCAGGGTGGTCTGGTGACAGGCAGCCAGGACGTACATTTACATCCAGGGTGGTCTGGTGACAGGCAGCCAGGAAGGACATTTACATCCAGGGTGGTCTGGTGACAGGCAGCCAGAACGTACATTTACATCCAGGGTCGTCTGGTGACAGGCAGCAAGGACGGACATTTACATTCAGGGTCTTCCTCACTTTTCTGGATTAATCAGCACTATGGAAATATTTATAAATAACCAGAAGAATTTTTTATTTTATTTTTTTGCTTTTTAGCATTTCTTGCATTTCAGCCAAGACTATGGTTTCTCCTCTGTGTGATTTCTCCGATGAGCTTCAAACTGTGATCTTCTTGTAAAACATTCTCCACATACAGGACATGAAAGGGTCCTTTTTCCTGCATGGCTTCCGAGATGAATCTTAAGTTTGGCCTTAGTGATAAAACATTTCCCACATTCTGAACATGGATACGGCTTCTCTCCTGTGTGACTTCTCCAATGGTTAACATGATCTGAGTTATTTGTAAAACATTTTCCACACAGGGAACATGAATACGGCTTCTCTCCTGTGTGAATTCTCTCATGTCTTACCAGACTTGATTTATCAGTAAAGCGCCTCCCGCAATGTAAACATGAAAAAGGCTTCTCTCCTGTGTGAATTCTCAGGTGTCTATCAAGCGTTGTTTTATCTCTAAAGCATTTCCCACATTCTGAACAGGAGTATGGCTTCTCTCCAAAGTGACACGTCACATGTCTGATAAACCGAGACTTGTCACCAAAGCATTTCCCACATTCTGAACATGTGTATGGCTTCTCCCTTGTGTGAATTCTCAGATGTCTAACAAGCCCTGATTTGTCTCTAAAGCACTTCTCGCATTCTGAACAAGAGTAGGGCTCCTCCCCTGTGTGAAGTCTCTCATGTATAACAAGACTGGCTTTAATTCTAAAGGACTTCCCACATTCTGAACAGGAGTATGGCTTCTCCCCTGTGTGACTTCTCTCATGCATAATAAGATTAGATTTATCCCTTAAGCACTTCCCACATTCTGAACATGAATATGGCTCCTCCCCTGTGTGACTTCTCTCGTGTATAACAAGACTTGATTTACGTCTGAAGCCATTTCCACATACTGAACAGGAGTATGGCTTCTCCCCTGTGTGAATTCTCTTGTGTGTAAAAAGACTTGAGTTTCTTGTGAACTGTTTCCCACATTCAGTACACTGAAACCTTTTCCGTACGCTACTTGTGGTAACGATGAGTGATCGGTCAGGAGAAGCAGGATCAGCATGATATGACTGATCTGTAACCGTGGTAACGATCAGTGTTCGGTCAGGAGAAGCAGGATCAGCATGATATAATTGATCTGTAACCGTGGTAACGATCAGTGATCGGTCAGGAGAAGCAGGATCAGCATGATATGATTGATCTGTAACCGTGCTAACGATCAGTGATCGGTCAGGAGGAGGATCAGCATGATATGATTGATCTGTAACCGTGGTAACGATCAGTGATCGGTCAGGAGAAGCAGGATCAGCATGATATGATTGATCAGTAACCGGGGTAACAATCAGCGATCGATCAGGATAATATGATTGATCTGTACAGGGAAGTCCTGGATCTACATGATAGATAAGAGGACTTTCCCCGAAGGTGACCTCAATAATATCTTCATCTTCTACTTTATAATCGGCCGATAACCTGACGTCTTTCTCAGGATTCTCACCGGTGTTTTCTGTCAGGAATAAAAAAAAAAATAACTTTTGCTTGTTATTTTTCTAATCACAAAGTAGAGGAACTGATAGTAATAATGACCAGACTTCCAGTACTTATCAGCTGCTGTAAGTCCTGCAGGAAGTGGTGTATTCTCTCCAGTCTGACACAGTGGTTTTCTATGGGGATTTGCTGCTGCTCTGGACAGTTCCTGACATGGACAGAGGTGGCAGCAGAGAGCGCTGTGTCAGACTGGAAAGAATACACCACTTCCAGCAGAGCATACAGCAGCTGATAAGTACTGGAGACTGGAGATTATTAAATAGAAGTAAATTACAAATCTATATAACTTTCTGACACCAGGTGATTGCACTGGGTGAGGCCTCCCACCCCCTAAGTGTGACAATATCCCCTCCTATCTGTGACGCAGCTCCACTAGAATCAATGGATGGTACATTTTCTTTTAGTTTAATTCACTGCAAAACCTGCACTCAAACTGGAGACAAGAGCAGTGCTGTCTCTACAAGAAGCGGCCATGTTGGTCTAGCGCTGGAGAACCCCTTTAATGGGCTCTATCCCTAGACCCATTAATATAAGATATATGACATGTTTGTGCAGGATACCTCTGCGTGCAATAGATTGTACCATATATCCTCTCACCTGCTGACGGGAGTGGCCGCTGATCCTCCAGCATCACATCCCGGTACTGATCCTTGTGTCCTTCTACATACTCCCACTCCTCCATGGAGAAATAGACCGCCACGTCCTGACACCTTATAGGAACCTGACACACACAATGGTCACACAGTCATCCCCCCCAGCCTGCTGCCTCCTGGATTACTGTATAATGTCCCAGCATTCCCAGCAGGGTCACCTCTCCAGTCACCCCCCCCTCCTGTATTACTGTATAATGTCCCAGCATTCCCAGCAGGGTCACCTCTCCAGTCACCCCCCCCTCCTGTATTACTGTATAATGTCCCAGCATTCCCAGCAGTGTCACCTCTCCAGTCACCCCTCCTGTATTACTGTATAATGTCCCAGCAGTGTCACCTCTCCAGTCCCCCCCTCCTGTATTACTGTATAATGTCCCAGCATTCCCAGCAGTATCACCTCTCCAGTCATCCCCCACCCCTCCTGTATTACTGTATAATGTCCCAGCAGTGTCACCTCTCCAGTCACCCCCCCTCCTGTATTACTGTATAATGTCCCAGCAGTGTCACCTCTCCAGTCACCCCCTCCTGTATTACTGTATAATGTCCCAGCAGTGTCACCTCTCCAGTCACCCCCCGTCCTGTATTACTGTATAATGTCCCAGCAGTGTCACCTCTCCAGTCACCCCCCCTCCTGTATTACTGTATAATGTCCCAGCAGTGTCACCTCTCCAGTCACCCCCCCTCCTGTATTACTGTATAATGTCCCAGCAGTGTCACCTCTCCAGTCATCCCCCCTCCTGTATTACTGTATAATGTCCCAGCAGTGTCACCTCTCCAGTCATCCCCCCTCCTGTATTACTGTATAATGTCCCAGCAGTGTCACCTCTCCAGTCCCCCCCTCCTGTATTACTGTATAATGTCCCAGCATTCCCAGCAGTGTCACCTCTCCAGTCCCCCCCTCCTGTATTACTGTATAATGTCCCAGCATTCCCAGCAGTGTCACCTCTCCAGTCCCCCCCTCCTGTATTACTGTATAATGTCCCAGCATTCCCAGCAGTGTCACCTCTCCAGTCCCCCCCTCCTGTATTACTGTATAATGTCCCAGCATTCCCAGCAGTGTCACCTCTCCAGTCACCCCCCCTCCTGTATTACTGTATAATGTCCCAGCAGTGTCACCTCTCCAGTCACCCCCCGTCCTGTATTACTGTATAATGTCCCAGCAGTGTCACCTCTCCAGTCATCCCCCCCTCCTGTATTACTGTATAATGTCCCAGCAGTGTCACCTCTCCAGTCACCCCCCCTCCTGTATTACTGTATAATGTCCCAGCAGTGTCACCTCTCCAGTCACCCCCCCTCCTGTATTACTGTATAATGTCCCAGCATTCCCAGCAGTGTCACCTCTCCAGTCACCCCCCCCTTCTGTATTACTGTATAATGTCCCAGCAGTGTCACCTCTCTAGTCACCCCCCCTCCTGTATTACTGTATAATGTCCCAGCAGTGTCACCTCTCCAGTCACCCCCCCTCCTGTATTACTGTATAATGTCCCAGCATTCCCAGCAGTGTCACCTCTCCAGTCACCCCCCCCTGTATTACTGTATAATGTCCCAGCAGTGTCACCTCTCCAGTCACCCCCCCTCCTGTATTACTGTATAATGTCCCAGCATTCCCAGCAGTGTCACCTCTCCAGTCACCCCCCCTCCTCCTGTATTACTGTATAATGTCCCAGCATTCCCAGCAGTGTCACCTCTCCAGTCACCCCCCCCCTCCTGTATTACTGTATAATGTCCCAGCAGTGTCACCTCTCCAGTCACCCCCCCTCCTGTATTACTGTATAATGTCCCAGCAGTGTCACCTCTCCAGTCATCCCCCCCTCCTGTATTACTGTATAATGTCCCAGCATTCCCAGCAGTGTCACCTCTCCAGTCACCCCCCCCCCCCTCCTGTATTACTGTATAATGTCCCAGCAGTGTCACCTCTCCAGTCACCCCCCCCTGTATTACTGTATAATGTCCCAGCAGTGTCACCTCTCCAGTCAGCAGCTCCACCATCTTCTGCGTGAGTTTTAGGATCTTCTGCTCATGTATCAGTGATGGCTCCGTTATGGGGCCCCGGGCCCTGCTCCACCCTCCTGAGTCTTGGAGATGGCCGCTGGGGGCTATCCTCTCCCCCCATGTCTTCTTAACAATCATGTAATCCTGTGTACGGAGAGAGACAATGAGGGGACTGAGCCCAGTATTTCCTCCCTGTATAGAGGTTTATGGGGGCTCCTCCATCATCTTCTATGTCTTCCTCTACATATATATACATATACGGCTCCTCTTCTCCATCATCTTCTATGGCTCCCTCTCCATATATATACATATACGTCTCCTCTTCTCCATCATCTTCTATGTCTCCCTCTCCATATATATACATATACGGCTCCTCTTCTCCATCATCTTCTATGGCTCTCTATGTATATGGCTTCGCTCCTCCTGGGTATATCCAGCCTATCCGCCATTCTCATTGCTCCACTGGTTCCCATGATCCCTGACTGACCGTACTGGCGGCTGATCGTCACCTGTTCTGCTGATTGTCTCTTCCCATCACTTGGGACGTCCTGATCTCTTATACAGGCCTCTCTCGGGGTTATGCTGTGCGTCTCTTCCCATCTTACTGATCTCTTATACAGGCCTCTCTCCGGGTTATGCTGTGCGTCTCTTCCCGTCTTACTGATCTCTTATACAGCCTCTCTCCGGGTTATGCTGTGCGTCTCTTCCCATCTTACTGATCTCTTATACAGCCTCTCTCCGGGTTATGCTGTGCGTCTCTTCCCATCTTACTGATCTCTTATACAGCCTCTCTCCGGGTTATGCTGTGCGTCTCTTCCCATCTTACTGATCTCTTATACAGGCCTCTCTCCGGGTTATGCTGTGCGTCTCTTCCCATCTTACTGATCTCTTATACAGCCTCTCTCCGGGTTATGCTGTGCGTCTCTTCCCATCTTACTGATCTCTTATACAGCCTCTCTCCGGGTTATGCTGTGCGTCTCTTCCCATCTTACTGATCTCTTATACAGGCCTCTCTCCGGGTTATGCTGTGCGTCTCTTCCCGTCTTACTGATCTCTTATACAGCCTCTCTCCGGGTTATGCTGTGCGTCTCTTCCCATCTTACTGATCTCTTATACAGCCTCTCTCCGGGTTATGCTGTGCGTCTCTTCCCATCTTACTGATCTCTTATACAGCCTCTCTCCGGGTTATGCTGTGCGTCTCTTCCCATCTTACTGATCTCTTATACAGGCCTCTCTCCGGGTTATGCTGTGCGTCTCTTCCCATCTTACTGATCTCTTATACAGGCCTCTCTCGGGGTTATGCTGTGCGTCTCTTCCCATCTTACTGATCTCTTATACAGGCCTCTCTCCGGGTTATGCTGTGCGTCTCTTCCCATCTTACTGATCTCTTATACAGGCCTCTCTCCGGGTTATGCTGTGCGTCTCTTCCCATCTTACTGATCTCTTATACAGGCCTCTCTCCGGGTTATGCTGTGCGTCTCTTCCCATCTTACTGATCTCTTATACAGGCCTCTCTCCGGGTTATGCTGTGCGTCTCTTCCCATCTTACTGATCTCTTATACAGGCCTCTCTCCGGGTTATGCTGTGCCTCTCTTCCCATCTTACTGATCTCTTATACAGGCCTCTCTCCGGGTTATGCTGTGCGTCTCTTCCCATCTTACTGATCTCTTATACAGCCTCTCTCCGGGTTATGCTGTGCGTCTCTTCCCATCTTACTGATCTCTTATACAGGCCTCTCTCCGGGTTATGCTGTGCGTCTCTTCCCATCTTACTGATCTCTTATACAGGCCTCTCTCCGGGTTATGCTGTGCCTCTCTTCCCATCTTACTGATCTCTTATACAGCCTCTCTCCGGGTTATGCTGTGCGTCTCTTCCCATCTTACTGATCTCTTATACAGGCCTCTCTCCGGGTTATGCTGTGCGTCTCTTCCCATCTTACTGATCTCTTATACAGGCCTCTCTCCGGGTTATGCTGTGCGTCTCTTCCCATCTTACTGATCTCTTATACAGGCCTCTCTCCGGGTTATGCTGTGCGTCTCTTCCCGTCTTACTGATCTCTTATACAGCCTCTCTCCGGGTTATGCTGTGCGTCTCTTCCCATCTTACTGATCTCTTATACAGGCCTCTCTCCGGGTTATGCTGTGCGTCTCTTCCCATCTTACTGATCTCTTATACAGGCCTCTCTCCGGGTTATGCTGTGCGTCTCTTCCCATCTTACTGATCTCTTATACAGGCCTCTCTCCGGGTTATGCTGTGCGTCTCTTCCCATCTTACTGATCTGTTATACAGGCCTCTCTCCGGGTTATGCTGTGCGTCTCTTCCCATCTTACTGATCTCTTATACAGGCCTCTCTCCGGGTTATGCTGTGCGTCTCTTCCCATCTTACTGATCTCTTATACAGCCTCTCTCCGGGTTATGCTGTGCGTCTCTTCCCATCTTACTGATCTCTTATACAGCCTCTCTCCGGGTTATGCTGTGCGTCTCTTCCCATCTTACTGATCTCTTATACAGGCCTCTCTCCGGGTTATGCTGTGCGTCTCTTCCCATCTTACTGATCTCTTATACAGGCCTCTCTCCGGGTTATGCTGTGCGTCTCTTCCCATCTTACTGATCTCTTATACAGGCCTCTCTCCGGGTTATGCTGTGCGTCTCTTCCCATCTTACTGATCTCTTATACAGGCCTCTCTCCGGGTTATGCTGTGCGTCTCTTCCCATCTTACTGATCTGTTATACAGGCCTCTCTCGGGGTTATGCTGTGCGTCTCTTCCCATCTTACTGATCTCTTATACAGCCTCTCTCCGGGTTATGCTGTGCGTCTCTTCCCATCTTACTGATCTCTTATACAGCCTCTCTCCGGGTTATGCTGTGCGTCTCTTCCCATCTTACTGATCTGTTATACAGGCCTCTCTCCGGGTTATGCTGTGCGTCTCTTCCCATCTTACTGATCTCTTATACAGGCCTCTCTCCCTATTCCTTCCTATGATGGATTCTATACTACAATAGAGAGGATAGAAATCTATAGGGGTCACCTCTCCGGTCAGCAGGCAGATGATCTCCAGGGTGATGTCTAATAATCTTGTAGTCATCTCCTTCCTGTCCTTCTCCATCCTTGGGGGGTCATTCAGGAGAAGAAGCGCCTGGAGGAGAAGAAGCATCTGGAGGAGAAGAGGAGACGGATGACGGGGAGAGATATAGCACTGATCCCCCCAGTGACAGGAGAGTCATAGCCAGCGCAGACCACCATGATGACTACATCTGAGGGGCCCCCATAGCCAGCCCAGACCACCATGATGACTACAGCTGAGGGGCCCCCATAGCCAGCCCGGCCACCATGATGACTACAGCTGAGGGGCCCTAATCAGCCCCGACCACCATGATGACTACAGCTGAGGGGCCCCTCTATAACATAATCCGCAGCAGTGTACAGCAATACTGGGAGCACAGTGCACATTCAGCCATCAGTAATGGAGGGAACCGGAGGAGCCGCAGCCATTATCCACATCCCTGCATCTTACCTGACTGCCGGCTGATAACAGAGAGAGCTAGAGCCCCATACACTGCACAGCAGCCCCGACCACCCACCAGGAGAGTGGTGGGAAAGGACCTGTGGTGACGTCATAGCGGGGCGGGGCTGAGCACAGGAGAGGATGCTGGTGGATGAAGGACCTGTGATCATAGTCATGTGACATGAGGGGGCGGGGCTCAATTAAAAGGCCTCTAATGTTTTCTAAAATCTCATAACAGGCTGTACATGCTGGGAGTTGTAGTCCTCCTATTATATCGCCTCCTGTAATATCCCCTGATCTCCTATAATAACAGGCTGGACATGCTAGGAGTTGTAGTCCTCTTATTTCCTATAATAACAGGCTGGCCATGCTGGGAGTTGTAGTCCTAATATATCTCCTCCTGTAATCTCCTCTGATCTCCTATAATAACAGGCTGGACATGCTGGGAGTTGTAGTCCTCTTATACCTCCTCCTGTAATGTCCTTTGATCTATAATAACAGGCTGGACATGCTGGGAGTTGTAGTCCTCTTATATCTCCTCCTGTAATGTCCTCTGATCTCCTATAATAACAGTCTGGCATGCTGGGAGTTGTAGTCCTCCTCTTATATCTCCTCTTGTAATCTCCTATAATAACAGGCTGGACATGCTGGGAGTTGTAGTCCTCCTCTTACATCTCCTCCTGTATTGTCCTCTGATCTCCTATAACAGGCTGGACATGCTGGGAGTTGTAGTCCTCCTCTTATATCTCCTCTTGTAATCTCCTATAATAACAGGCTGGACATGCTGGGAGTTGTAGTCCTCCTCTTACATCTCCTCCTGTAATGTCCTCTGATCTCCCATAGTAACAGGCTGGACATGCTGGGAGTTGTAGTCCTCCTCTTATACCTCCTTCGGTAATCTCCTCTGATCTCCTATAATAACAGACTGGACATGCTGGGGGTTGTAGTCCTCTTCTTAAATCTCCTCCTGTAATGTCCTCTTTGGAGATGCTGGGAGTTGTAGTCCTCATATCTCCTCCTGTAATGTCCTCTAATCTCCCATAATAACAGGCTGGACATGCTGCGGGTTGTAGTCCTCATATCTCTTCCCGTAATGTCCTCTGTGGAGATGCTGGGAGTTGTAGTCCTCCTCTTATATCTCCTCCTGTAAGTTCCTCTGTGGACATGCTGGGAGTTGTAGTCCTCTTCTTGTATCTTCTCCTGTAATGTCCTCTGATCTCCCATAACAGGCTGGACATGCTGGGGGTTGTAGTCCTCCTCATATCTCCTCCTGTAATGTCCTCTGATCTCCCATAATAACAGGTTGGCCATGCTGGGAGTTGTAGTCCTCCTTTTATATCTCCTCCTGTAATGTCCTGTGTGGAGATGCTGGGAGTTGTAGTGCTCCTGTATTGGTATTTGTTTCATGTGTTTTTAGGATGGCGTCTCCAGCAGTTTTGCTATGAAGCTGTTCTGTTGATCCAGGAGACTCCATCCCCCCGGGGGGCGATCCCTGCAGGATCCGCCATTTCATCTCGCAGTGTGCCACGCCTGGTTCTGCCATGTGTAGGTCGGTACTATTGTATGTACATACTCTGGGATGAAGGATTATACTTTGCACTCCCACCACTAGATGTCACTGTCCTTTAGGCAACACACGACACAGCTGAAGGGAAACTTACAGGAGGGGTGAGCTGTGAGTGTGTGTGTGATGTCATGTACATGCTGCGTATGCCAGTGTATGGAGCTGGGTGCCTCTGGGTAGTCCCTCCTCTGTCCACTAACCTCTCAGAGGTAAGAGTCAGCATCTCCTGAGGGGTTCCTGCCCAATCACACAGCTCCCTGAGGGCTAGTTATACTGGGGTGGAGCCGGATTGGGCCAGATTAGTCTGAGAAAGAGGGTTGTGTGCTCCTGCTGCAGCGCTATTTAGGGCCTGGCCTATCGGCCAGGACCCAGGTGCGGGGACACAACTCTGAGGAGCCATGAAAGTCTATACACGAGCAGAGGATGAGTACCCAGCACAAGAGGTAATGAGAGTCTATACACGGGGGAGCGGGCGGAGGATGAGTACTCAGCATAAGGGGTAATGAGAGTCTATACATGGGGGAGGGGGTGGAGGATGAGTACCCAGCACAAGAGGTAATGAGAGTCTATACATGGGGGAGCGGGCGGAGGATGAGTATTTAGCATAAGAGGTAATGAGAGTCTATACATGGGGGAGGGGGATGAGTACTCAGCATAAGAGGTAATGAGAGTCTATACACGGGGGAGCGGGCGGAGGATGAGTACTCAGCATAAGAGGTAATGAGAGTCTATACATGGGGGAGCGGGCGGAGGATGAGTACCCAGCACAAGAGGTAATGAGAGTCTATACATGGGGGAGGGGGTGGAGGATGAGTACCCAGCACAAGAGGTAATGAGAGTCTATACACGGGGGAGCGGGCGGAGGATGAGTACCCAGCATAAGAGGTAATGAGAGTCTATACACGGGGGAGCGGGCGGAGGATGAGTACCCAGCACAAGAGGTAATGAGAGTCTATACACGGGGGAGCGGGCGGAGGATGAGTACCCAGCATAAGAGGTAATGAGAGTCTATACACGGGGGAGCGGGCGGAGGATGAGCACCCAGCATAAGAGGTAATGAGAGTCTATACATGGGGGAGGGGGTGGAGGATGAGTACCCAGCACAAGAGGTAATGAGAGTCTATACACGGGGGAGCGGGCGGAGGATGAGTACCCAGCACAAGAGGTAATGAGAGTCTATACATGGGGGAGCGGGCGGAGGATGAGTACTCAGCATAAGAGGTAATGAGAGTCTATACATGGGGGAGTGGGCAGAAGATGAGTACCCAGCATAAGAGGTAATGAGAGTCTATACATGGGGGAGGGGGTGGAGGATGAGTACTCAGCATAAGAGGTAATGAGAGTCTATACACGGGGGAGTGGGCAGAGGATGAGTACCCAGCAGTGGCGTAGCCACCGTGGTCGCGGGGGTCGCCGCCGCGACCGGGCCCGCCACAGAGGGGGGCCCCGCAAGGCCCTCCCGATCAATCTTCGTCCCGATCGTCTTCCCCCGGCTGCTGCGCGGCTGCCGGGGGTGTCGCGTCTTACCCCCGGCAGCGCGCGCATCCCAGAGCTCCCTGCGCGCCTTGGGCCCTGACTTCCGGTTCCGGCGCGCAGGGAGTTCTGGGATGCGCGCGCTGCCGGGGATAAGACGCGACACCCCCGGCAGCCGCGCAGCAGCCGGGGACAGACCGAAGGAGTGAGGATCAACGTGGGAGCGCGTTGTCAGGTGAGTTAAGTTTTGTTTTTTATCAGCCTGCAGGGTGGGGGGAAAGGAGGGGGGCATCTATAAGGGAGGAGGGGGGGGGGGGGGGGTGAAGGGGACCATCTATAAGGGGGGGGGGGGGTGAAGGGGACCATCTATAAGGGAGGAGGGGGGGTGAAGGGGACCATCTATAAGGGAGGAGGGGGGGTGAAGGGGACCATCTATAAGGGAGGGGGGGAGAGGGGACCATCTATAAGGAGGGCAACATGGGGGGAGAGGGGCCATCTATTTGGGGGGGGCAACATAGGGGGAGAGGGAATACACAGAGGGGGGCATATATTATTAGGAGGTCACATAGAGTCAGGGCTACCCACTAAATGAGGGTGTAAAGGGGACAGTACAGATGTGCAGTGTGTAGAGAGATGAGGATGGTGTCAGTGTGAGGAGACTAATATGTCTGTCTGGCAGATTCTGTGGATTCGTGGCTCGGAGAAGTTCTCATAACGGCCCAGGGCAAATGGAGAAGATGAAAAGGGAAGAACTCCGATCAGAGAAGACGTCTCCTGTGAGTCACCTGATATAACTGCACAGTAATGTATATGGTGTATAGAGCCTGTGTAGAGCTGGGGCCACCTCTATATGACTGGATGAGGTGATTTAGTGTACTGGATTTGGTCAGTAACAATATGGTGGTGATGGTAGTGGTTGTGGTGTGGCGGTAATGTTTCCTTCCTATATACTGGTATTACTGGTAATATTGGTCTCAGTATACAGGATTTGGTTGGTAACAGTATGGCAGTAATATGTACGGTGATAATACTTTGCAAAGGAAAAAGTCCAGCACCAGTGTAGCGGATAAAATAATGTCCTTCTTTATTTACAGAAACTTCACATGACGGGAAACAAACATGCGATTGTTAACAATCGCATGTTCGTTTCCCGTCATGTGAAGTTTCTGTAAATAAAGAAGGACGTTATTTTATCCGCTACACTGGTGCTGGACTTTTTCCTTTGCATATGCTGCCCTGGCTCCGGGCTTTGCCGTGCACCGTGAGTGGATTAAGCAGGTGAGCTGACCTCGATCAGCATTGGTGATAATACTTTCTCTTCCAATATGCTGGTGTTATTAGTAATATCTGTCTTGGTGTGTGTATATATATATATATATATATATATATATATATACACATACACACACACCAATAGCATCACTTGGTCGTGAAAGGGGGGCCCAAGGGGGGCCCAAGTTGGCCTCTCGCACCAGGGCCCAGGAGACATTAGCTACGCCCCTGGTACCCAGCATAAGGGGTAATGAGAGTCTATACACGGGGGAGGGGGTGGGGGATAAGTACTCAGCATAAGAGGTAATGAGAGTCTATACATGGGGGAGGGGGTGGAGGATGAGTACCGAGCACAGGGCATGAGGGGTAATGAGTCTATACACGGGGGAGGGGGTGGAGGATGAGTACCCAGCATAAGGGGTAGAGTCTATACACGGGGGAGCGGGCGGAGGATAAGTACCGAGCACAGGGCATGAGGGGTAATGAGAGTCTATACATGGGGGAGCGGGTGGAGGATGAGTACCGAGCACAGGGCATGAGGGGTAATGAGAGTCTATACATGGGGGAGCGGGTGGAGGATGAGTACCGAGCACAGGGCATGAGGGGTAATGAGAGTCTATACACGGGGGAGCGGGCGGAGGATAAGTACCGAGCACAGGGCATGAGGGGTAATGAGAGTCTATACATGGGGGAGCGGGTGGAGGATGAGTACCGAGCACAGGGCATGAGGGGTAATGAGAGTCTATAGATGGGGGAGCGGGTGGAGGATGAGTACCGAGCACAGGGCATGAGGGGTAATGAGAGTCTATACACGGGGGAGCGGGCGGAGGATGAGTACCGAGCACAGGGCATGAGGGGTAATGAGAGTCTATACATGGGGGAGCGGGTGGAGGATGAGTACCGAGCACAGGGCATGAGGGGTAATGAGAGTCTATAGATGGGGGAGCGGGTGGAGGATGAGTACCGAGCACAGGGCATGAGGGGTAATGAGAGTCTATACACGGGGGAGCGGGCGGAGGATGAGTACCGAGCACAGGGCATGAGGGGTAATGAGAGTCTATACATGGGGGAGCGGGCGGAGGATAAGTACCGAGCACAGGGCATGAGGGGTAATGAGAGTCTATACATGGGGGAGCGGGTGGAGGATGAGTACCGAGCACAGGGCATGAGGGGTAATGAGAGTCTATACATGGGGGAGCGGGTGGAGGATGAGTACCGAGCACAGGGCATGAGGGGTAATGAGAGTCTATACACAGGAGACAGAACTCCTCCTCCTCTCCATTACACTTCTGTCCCCTTCATCTAGTGTGAATGTCCGTAAACACTTCCTCACCACGTTTCCGGCCCCGGTCTGTGATGGAGGCTCCGCCCCTCATATACATCTCCTTGTTGGATCACCTTCTAGAATCAGGACTAGACATGAGCGACTCTGGAGCAGCTGGAGTCCACCCCAACCCGAACGATCGGCATTTGAAGTTGGATAAAGCCCTAAGGCTATGTGGAAATCCTGGATATAGTCATTGGCTGTATCCATGTTTTCCAGACAACCTTAGAGCTTTATCCAACTTCAGCAGCCCCAGCTAATCAAATACCGAACGTTCGGGTTGGGATGGACTCCAGCTGCTCCAGGGTCGCTCATCTCTAATCAGGACTAACATTCCGGAACCCTTCAGCCGTACACCCCGGCCGTACCTGTACATCATCACACTGGGAGATGGGAGATGTCTTATTACTCTGATCACAGATCGGCAAAACCTCAGCAGATGTCACCAGTATGTCTCCGGCTCCTGGCTGAGACTCCGAAATTCCCGCTGTTGGCCATCACTCTCCCCCCGCCGGCGGCCATCACTACCCCCCAACCTGTGGCCATCACTCTCTCCGCCGGCGGCCATCACTACCCCCCCAACCGGTGGCCTCAACTTTCCCCCACTGGCGGCCATCACCCCCCTCCCACTGGCAGCCATTAACCCCCCCCCCCCCACTGGCAGTCATCACTCCCCCCCCACCCCACCGGCGGCCATCACTCTCCCCCACCCCACCGGCAGCCATCACTCCCCCCCACCGGCGGCCATCACTCCCCCCCACCACCACCAGCGGCCATCACCCCACCACCACCACCACCAGCGGCCATCACCCCCCCCTCCCACCACCAGCGGCCATCACCCCCCCCCCCCACACCACACCACCACCACTGGCAGCCATCACTCCCCCCCCACCCCACTGGCGGCCATCACTCTCCCCCACCCCACCGGCAGCCATCACTCCCCCCCACCACCTCCAACGGCAATCACCCCCCCCACCACCACCACCATCAGCGGCCATCACCCCTCCCACCACCAGCGGCCATCACCCCCCCCACACACCACACCACCACCGGCGGCCTATAACTCTACCCAGAGAGGCCAAACGTCCTCTGCTTCTGCTCCACTACTCGTAACCTCCCTGGACCGACTTTTGTCCAAACCGTCCATCTCCTTGGAGGTCTGTGAGAAAATGGTGGCTGACTACAGGGCTGCTTATAAGCAACAACTGGCTGGCACAGTCTCATCACATTAGATTGAAGTCCACAGACTAAGAGACGCCGTCAATTCTAAATAAACAGTAATAATTACTAACTTTTTTGTTGTTTTTTGTATTTCTGCAGCTTCACTACTGCAGTTTATTATAACCTTGTGGCACAATGTTCACACCAGCTGTAGCTTCATGGTGGTCCTGCCCAATCATCACCCCGAAGCTACACATGGTGGTCCTGCCCGATCCTCACCCAGATGCTGCACATTGTGGTCCTGCCCGATCATCACCCCGAAGCTACACATGGTGGTCCTGCCCAATCATCACCCTGAAGCTACACATGGGGGTCCTGGCCGATCATCACCCTGATGATACACATGGTGGTCCTGCCAAATCATCACCCTGATGATACTGATGCTACACATGGTGGTCCTGCCCGATCATCACCCCGAAGCTACACATGGTGGTCCTGCCCGATCACCCTGAGGCTACACATGGTGGTCCTGCCCAATCATCACCCTGATGCTACACATGGTGGTCCTGCCCAATCATCACCCTGATGCTACACATGGTGGTCCTGCCTGATCATCACCCTGATGCTACACATGGTGGTCCTGCCAAATCATCATCCTGATGATACACATGGTGGTCCTGCCAAATCATCACCCTGATGCTACACATGGTGGTCCTGCCAAATCATCATCCTGATGCTACACATGGTGGTCCTGCCCAATCATCATCCCGGAGCTACACATTGTGGTCCTGCCCGATCATGGATGCTACACATGGTGGTCCTGCCCGATCATCATCCTGATGCTACACATGGTGGTCCTGCCTGATCATCATCCTGATGCTACACATGGTGGTCCTGCCCAATCATCATCCCGGAGCTACACATGGTGGTCCTGCCCAATCATCATCCCAGAGCTACACATGGGGGTCCTGCCCAATCATCATCCCGGAGCTACACATGGTGGTCCTGCCCAATCATCATCCCGGAGCTACACATGGGGGTCCTGCCCGATCATGGATGCTACACATGGTGGTCCTGCCTGATCATCATCCTGATGATACACATGGTGGTCCTGCCTGATCATCATCCTGATGATACACATGGTGGTCCTGCCCAATCATCATCCCGGAGCTACACATTGTGGTCCTGCCCAATCATCATCCCGGAGCTACACATGGGGGTCCTGCCCGATCATGGATGCTACACATGGTGGTCCTGCCTGATCATCATCCTGATGATACACATGGTGGTCCTGCCTGATCATCATCCTGATGATACACATGGTGGTCCTGCCCAATCATCATCCTGAGGCTACACATGGTGGTCCTGCCCAATCATCATCCTGAGGCTACACATGGTGGTCCTGCCCAATCATCACCCTGATGCTACACATGGTGGTCCTGCCAAATCATCATCCTGATGCTACACATGGTGGTCCTGCCCAATCATCATCCCGGAGCTACACATTGTGGTCCTGCCCGATCATGGATGCTACACATGGTGGTCCTGCCCGATCATCATCCTGATGCTACACATGGGGGTCCTGCCCGATCATCATCCTGATGATACACATGGTGGTCCTGCCCAATCATCATCCCGGAGCTACACATGGGGGTCCTGCCTGATCATCACCCTGATGTCTACGGATGTTTCTTCTAGTTACTGAATACATCAGTGCGGAGATGCCGTAGAGCTTTGGAGTGAAGTATTGAAGAGCGACCTTCTCCCAGAGCGATCATAACTCGTGACGTCAGAGACAGAGACATCATTGTGCTTATTCCTTTAGTTATTTTCCATCATTATCAATGGTCATTAAACAGAACTTCTGCCCTCCCTGGATCACGGACAATTCTCTAAAATGTCAACTTTTTTTTTTCTAATTTGTTGTTCATTTATTCCAAACTAAACAACCAATCATACAGTAATTCTATGTAACATCTTAGGGATTCCAGATTTTATTTTACTGTAAAACATCAGAATGGTTTCTCTCCAGTGTGACTTCTCAGATGATCCTTAAGTTTGGCTTTGGTAGTGTAACATTTCCCACATTCTGAACAGGAATACGGCTTCTCTCCTGTGTGAGTTCTCTGATGTATAACAAGATTTGATTTATCGGTAAAGCACTTGTCACATTGAGAACACGAAAACGGCCTCTCCCCTGTGTGAATTCTCTCGTGTCTCTCAAGCTGCGATTTATACGTGAAAAATTTCCCACATAAAGAGCATGAATATGGTTTTTCTCCCGTGTGACTTATCTGATGATTCCTAAGTTTGGTTTTAGTAATAAAGCGTTCTCCACATTCTGAACATGAATACGGCTTCTCCCCTGTGTGACTTCTCTCATGGATAAAAAGATAAGATTCAGATGTAAAACATTTCCCACATTCGGAACAGGAAAACGGCTTCTCTCCCGTGTGAGTTCTCTCATGTCTAATAAGACGTAACTGATTTGTAAAGCTCTTCCCACATTCTGGACATGTATACAGTCTCTCTCCAGTGTGAATTCTCTCATGAGCAACAAGATTTGACTTGTGTCTAAAATCTTTCCCACATTCTGAACATGAAAACAGCTTCTCTCCTGTGTGATTTCTCTCATGTCTAACAAGACTTGATCTACCTGTAAAGCCCTTCCCACATTCTGAACATGAATAGGGCATCTCTCCTGTGTGACTTCTCTCATGAATAACAAGACTTGATTTATCTGTAAAACACTTCCCACATTCTGTACACGAATACATCTTCCGGCCTGTGTGGCTCCTCTCATGTATAACCAGTTGTGATTTTCGTGCAAAAGATTTCCCACATTGTGAACATGAAAACGGCTTCTCTCCGGTGTGAGTTCTCTCATGTATAACAAGCGTTGATTTATCTGTAAAACACTTCCCACATTCTGAACACGGATATGGCTTCTCCCCTGTGTGAATTCTCTCATGTATAACCAGATATGATTTATGCGCAAAACATTTCCCACAAGTTAAACATGAAAACGGCTTCTCTCCTGTGTGAATTCTCTGATGTCTAGCAAGATTTGATTTATCTATAAAACACTTCCCACATTCGGAACATGAATACGGCTTCTCCTGGGTAAGACCAGAACTTTTTGAATGCTGTTTACAGTGGGATTCTTTCCCCCGACTGTGACTAGTATCTGCGGTAATGACCTGTGACTGATCAGGAAAACGTTCCTGATGATTGGGAGGATTATAGAACAGATCTGTAGCGGGAAGTCCCGGCTGGACGTTGGTGATGAGGATTTTCGGTATGAATTCTTCATCATCTACTTTATAATTCTGCAATAACAGGACGTTTCCCTCTAAAGGATTTTCTGTCAGGAAAAAATGGATTTAGTGATTTTTTATTTTTTTTTAATTAAGAGTTCTATCAGGTAGATACACAGATTATTAATAGGGACGGTCCGAACAGACTTCGGTTCGGGTTCGTACGAACCCGAACTCTCGGCAATGATTCCCGCTGTCTGCCCGCTCCGTGGAGAGGGTGGATAAAGCGGGAGGACTGCCTGGAAAACTGGGATACAGCCATAGCCATAGCGTGTATCCCAGTTTTCCAGGCGGTCCTCCCGCTGTATCCACCCGCTGCACGGAGCGGGCAGACAGCGGGAATCTGATGCTGAGCGTTCGGGTTCATACTAACCCGAACCTCGGCCGGTTCGGACCATCCCTAATTATTAACCCTCCGGACCCCACATCTGAATCCATTATACAGACCTGTGGTAACACTTATAGGAATGTCCTCCTCCTCTTCCTTCATACACGACTGCTGATCTCCCATCATCCTCTCCTCCTCTTCCTTCATACACGACTGCTGATCTCCCATCATCCTCTCCTCCTCCTCCTTCATACACGACTGCTGATCTCCCATCATCCTCTCCTCCTCTTCCTTCATACACGGCTGCTGATCTCCCATCATCCTCTCCTCTTCCTTCATACACGGCTGCTGATCTCCCATCATCCTCTCCTCCTCTTCCTTCATACACGGCTGCTGATCTCCCATCATCCTCTCCTCCTCTTCTTTCATACACGGCTGCTGATCTCCCATCATCCTCTCCTCTTCCTTCATACACGGCTGATCTCCCATCATCCTCTCCTCTTCCTCCATACACGGCTGCTGATTTCCCATCATCCTCTCCTCTTCTGCTTCAACCTCCACTTTAATAATAGTCAGGTCTCCTCCCTGATGGAAACAATAAAACACAATATACAGTATATCTATATATATCTATATCTATCTATCTCTATATATATATATAAAGTATAACTAACATGTATATACAGCCAGGCAGCTCCACACCCTGTATATAGATGGGGGGGGGGGTACAACCTGTACATAGAAAGGGGTACACCATGTATATAGAGGAATATATGATCAGCCCCACACCCTGTACTGTATATACATTGGTATACGGCTCCATGTACCTGCTGATCCTTTAGGACGCTGGGATCTCCCTCCAGGTTATACAGAGGTCGGGGACGTCTCTCATGGACTCCATCTGTAATAGACACAAACACACAATGTCCGATTAGACAACCTTGTGTGTGTGTGTGTGTGTGTGTGTGTATATACACACACACACACACACATACATATATATACACATACACACCCTGTACACAGCAGGTTTATTGCTTCTACATGTCTATTACCTGCTGATAGGAGCGGCCGCTGATCCTCCAGCATCACTTCCCGGTACTGATCCTTGTGTCCTTCTACATACTCCCACTCCTCCATGGAGAAATAGACCGCCACGTCCTGACACCTTATAGGAACCTGACACACACAATGGTCACACAGTCATCCCCCCCAGCCTGCTGCCTCCTGTATTACTGTATAATGTCCCAGCAGTGTCACCTCTCCAGTCACCCCCCCCCCTGTATTACTGTATAATGTCCCAGCAGTGTCACCTCTCCAGTCACCCCCTCCTGTATTACTGTATAATGTCCCAGCAGTGTCACCTCTCCAGTCACCCCCTCCTGTATTACTGTATAATGTCCCAGCATTCCCAGCAGTGTCACCTCTCCAGTCACCCCCCCCCTCCTGTATTACTGTATAATCTCCCAGCATTCCCAGCAGTGTCACCTCTCCAGTCACCCCCCCCTCCTGTATTACTGTATAATGTCCCAGCAGTGTCACCTCTCCAGTCACCCCCCCCCTCCTGTATTACTGTATAATCTCCCAGCATTCCCAGCAGTGTCACCTCTCCAGTCACCCCCCCCCTCCTGTATTACTGTATAATCTCCCAGCAGTGTCACCTCTCCAGTCACCCCCCCTCCTGTATTACTGTATAATGTCCCAGCAGTGTCACCTCTCCAGTCACCCCCCCTCCTGTATTATTGTATAATGTCCCAGCATTCCCAGCAGTGTCACCTCTCCAGTCACCCCCCCCCCTCCTGTATTACTGTATAATGTCCCAGCAGTGTCACCTCTCCAGTCACCCCCCCTCCTGTATTACTGTATAATGTCCCAGCAGTGTCACCTCTCCAGTCACCCCCCCTCCTGTATTACTGTATAATGTCCCAGCATTCCCAGCAGTGTCACCTCTCCAGTCATCCCCCCTCCTGTATTACTGTATAATGTCCCAGCATTCCCAGCAGTGTCACCTCTCCAGTCACCCCCCCTCCTGTATTACTGTATAATGTCCCAGCATTCCCAGCAGTGTCACCTCTCCAGTCACCCCCCCCCTCCTGTATTACTGTATAATCTCCCAGCAGTGTCACCTCTCCAGTCACCCCCCCCCTCCTGTATTACTGTATAATCTCCCAGCAGTGTCACCTCTCCAGTCACCCCCCCCTCCTGTATTACTGTATAATGTCCCAGCAGTGTCACCTCTCCAGTCACCCCCCCCCTCCTGTATTACTGTATAATCTCCCAGCATTCCCAGCAGTGTCACCTCTCCAGTCACCCCCCCCCTCCTGTATTACTGTATAATCTCCCAGCAGTGTCACCTCTCCAGTCACCCCCCCCTCCTGTATTACTGTATAATGTCCCAGCAGTGTCACCTCTCCAGTCACCCCCCCTCCTGTATTACTGTATAATGTCCCAGCATTCCCAGCAGTGTCACCTCTCCAGTCACCCCCCCCCCTCCTGTATTACTGTATAATCTCCCAGCAGTGTCACCTCTCCAGTCACCCCCCCTCCTGTATTACTGTATAATGTCCCAGCAGTGTCACCTCTCCAGTCACCCCCCCTCCTGTATTACTGTATAATGTCCCAGCATTCCCAGCAGTGTCACCTCTCCAGTCACCCCCCCTCCTGTATTACTGTATAATGTCCCAGCATTCCCAGCAGTGTCACCTCTCCAGTCACCCCCCTCCTTTATTACTGTATAATGTCCCAGCAGTGTCACCTCTCCAGTCACCCCCCCTCCTGTATTACTGTATAATGTCCCAGCAGTGTCACCTCTCCAGTCACCCCCCCTCCTGTATTACTGTATAATCTCCCAGCAGTGTCACCTCTCCAGTCATCCCCCCCCCACCAGCCTGCTGCCTCCTGTATTACTGTATAATGTCCCAGCATTCCCAGCAGTGTCACCTCTCCGGTCACCCCCCCTCCTGTATTACTGTATAATGTCCCAGCAGTGTCACCTCTCCAGTCACCCCTCCCCCCTCCTGTATTACTGTATAATGTCCCAGCATTCCCAGCAGTGTCACCTCTCCAGTCAACCCCCCTCCTGTATTACTGTATAATGTCCCAGCATTCCCAGCAGTGTCACCTCTCCAGTCACCCCCCCTCCTGTATTACTGTATTATCTCCCAGCAGTGTCACCTCTCCAGTCACCCCCCCTCCTGTATTACTGTATAATGTCCCAGCAGTGTCACCTCTCCAGTCACCCCCCCTCCTGTATTACTGTATAATGTCCCAGCAGTGTCACCTCTCCAGTCACCCCCCCCTACTGTATTACTGTATAATGTCCCAGCAGTGTCACCTCTCCAGTCACCCCCCCTCCTGTATTACTGTATAATGTCCCAGCAGTGTCACCTCTCCAGTCACCCCCCCTCCTGTATTACTGTATAATGTCCCAGCAGTGTCACCTCTCCAGTCACCCCCCCTCCTGTATTACTGTATAATGTCCCAGCAGTGTCACCTCTCCAGTCACCCCCCCCCCCCTCCTGTATTACTGTATAATGTCCCAGCAGTGTCACCTCTCCAGCCCCACCCCCCCTGTATTACTGTATAATGTCCCAGCAGTGTCACCTCTCCAGTCACCCCCCCCCCCTCCTGTATTACTGTATAATGTCCCAGCAGTGTCACCTCTCC
This sequence comes from Dendropsophus ebraccatus, assembly GCA_027789725.1. Lineage (NCBI taxonomy): Eukaryota > Metazoa > Chordata > Amphibia > Anura > Hylidae > Dendropsophus > Dendropsophus ebraccatus. The sequence goes on from JAQFWZ010000053.1 coordinate 1,577,697, forward strand.
AGTCATCCCCCCACCTGTATTACTGTATAATGTCCCAGCAGTGTCACCTCTCCAGTCACCCCCCCCCTCCTGTATTACTGTATAATGTCCCAGCATTCCCAGCAGTGTCACCTCTCCAGTCCCCCCTCCTGTATTACTGTATAATGTCCCAGCATTCCCAGCAGTGTCACCTCTCCAGTCACCCCCTCCTGTATTACTGTATAATGTCCCAGCATTCCCAGCAGTGTCACCTCTCCAGTCACCCCCCCCCTACTGTATTACTGTATAATGTCCCAGCAGTGTCACCTCTCCAGTCACCCCCCCCTCCTGTATTACTGTATGATGTCCCAGCATTCCCAGCAGTGTCACCTCTCCAGTCACCCCCCCTCCTGTATTACTGTATAATGTCCCAGCAGTGTCACCTCTCCAGTCACCCCCCCCTCCTGTATTACTGTATAATGTCCCAGCATTCCCAGCAGTGTCACCTCTCCAGTCACCCCCCCCCCCTCCTGTATTACTGTATAATGTCCCAGCATTCCCAGCAGTGTCACCTCTCCAGTCATCCCCCCTCCTGTATTACTGTATAATGTCCCAGCAGGGTCACCTCTCCAGTCACCCCCCCCTCCTGTATTACTGTATAATGTCCCAGCATTCCCAGCAGTGTCACCTCTCCAGTCCCCCCCTCCTGTATTACTGTATAATGTCCCAGCAGTGTCACCTCTCCAGTCACCCCCCCTCCTGTATTACTGTATAATGTCCCAGCAGTGTCACCTCTCCAGTCACCCCCCCCTCCTGTATTACTGTATAATGTCCCAGCATTCCCAGCAGTGTCACCTCTCCAGTCACCCCCCCCCCTCCTGTATTACTGTATAATGTCCCAGCAGTGTCACCTCTCCAGTCACCCCCCCCCCCTCCTGTATTACTGTATAATGTCCCAGCAGTGTCACCTCTCCAGTCACCCCCCTCCTGTATTACTGTATAATGTCCCAGCATTCCCAGCAGTGTCACCTCTCCAGTCACCCCCCCCCCCTCCTGTATTACTGTATAATGTCCCAGCAGTGTCACCTCTCCAGTCACCCCCCCCCCCTCCTGTATTACTGTATAATGTCCCAGCATTCCTCTCACCTCCTCAGTCAGCAGCTCCACCATCTTGTTGGTCAGTTCTAGGATCTTCTCGTCATGTATCAGTGATGGAGGTTTGGTGATGGGGCCTCGGGTCCTGCTCCTTCCTCCGGACTCCTGGAGATGGCTGCTGGGGGCCACAGTGTCCTCCAATGGCTTCTTCACTATAGTGTAATGCTGTATATGAAAACCAAAAATAACGGAAAAATTGCTGGCAATGAGAATAGGAGGAAGAAGGGAAAGGGAGGACATGATGGAAACCTTTATATGTGTTACAGGAGGAAGAAGGGAAAGGGGACATGATGGAAACCTTTATATATGTTACAGGAGGAAGAAGGGAAAGGGAGGACATGATGGAAACCTTTATATATGTTACAGAGGGAAGAAGGGAAAGGAGGACATGATGGAAACCTTTATATATGTTACAGGAGGAAGAAGGGAAAGGGGGGACATGATGGAAACCTTTATATATGTTACAGGAGGAAGAAGGGAAAGGGAGGACATGATGGAAACCTTTATATATGTTACAGGAGGAAGAAGGGAAAGGGGGACATGATGGAAACCTTTATATATGTTACAGGAGGAAGAAGGGAAAGGGAGGACATGATGGAAACCTTTATATATGTTACAGGAGGAAGAAGGGAAAGGGGGACATGATGGAAACCTTTATATATGTTACAGGAGGAAGAAGGGAAAGGGAGGACATAATGGAAACCTTTATATATGTTACAGGAGGAAGAAGGGAAAGGAGGGACATGATGGAAACCTTTATATATGTTACAGGAGGAAGAAGGGAAAGGGGGACATGATGGAAACCTTTATATATGTTACAGGAGGAAGAAGGGAAAGGGAGGACATGATAGAAACCTTTATATATGTTACAGGAGGAGGAAGGGAAAGGGAGGACATGATGGAAACCTTTATATATGTTACAGGAGGAAGAAGGGAAAGGGAGGACATGATGGAAACCTTTATATATGTTACAGGAGGAAGAAGGGAAAGGGGGACATGATGGAAACCTTTATATATGTTACAGGAGGAAGAAGGGAAAGGGAGGACATGATGGAAACCTTTATATATGTTACAGGAGGAAGAAGGGAAAGGGAGGACATGATGGAAACCTTTATATATGTTACAGGAGGAAGAAGGGAAAGAGAGGACATGATGGAAACCTTTATATATGTTACAGGAGGAAGAAGGGAAAGGGGGGACATGGTGAAAACCTTTATATATGTTACATCTCTTCCCATCTTACTGATCTCTTATACAGCCTCTCTCCGGGTTATGCTGTGCGTCTCTTCCCATCTTACTGATCTCTTATACAGCCTCTCTCCGGGTTATGCTGTGCGTCTCTTCCCATCTTACTGATCTCTTATACAGCCTCTCTCCGGGTTATGCTGTGCGTCTCTTCCCATCTTACTGATCTCTTATACAGGCCTCTCTCCGGGTTATGCTGTGCGTCTGTTCCCATCTTACTGATCTCTTATACAGCCTCTCTCCGGGTTATGCTGTGCGTCTCTTCCCATCTTACTGATCTCTTATACAGCCTCTCTCCGGGTTATGCTGTGCGTCTCTTCCCATCTTACTGATCTCTTATACAGCCTCTCTCCGGGTTATGCTGTGCGTCTCTTCCCATCTTACTGATCTCTTATACAGGCCTCTCTCCGGGTTATGCTGTGCCTCTCTTCCCATCTTACTGATCTCTTATACAGGCCTCTCTCCGGGTTATGCTGTGCGTCTCTTCCCATCTTACTGATCTCTTATACAGGCCTCTCTCCGGGTTATGCTGTGCGTCTCTTCCCATCTTACTGATCTCTTATACAGGCCTCTCTCCGGGTTATGCTGTGCGTCTCTTCCCATCTTACTGATCTCTTATACAGGCCTCTCTCGGGGTTATGCTGTGCGTCTCTTCCCATCTTACTGATCTCTTATACAGGCCTCTCTCCGGGTTATGCTGTGCGTCTCTTCCCATCTTACTGATCTCTTATACAGGCCTCTCTCCGGGTTATGCTGTGCGTCTGTTCCCATCTTACTGATCTCTTATACAGGCCTCTCTCCGGGTTATGCTGTGCCTCTCTTCCCATCTTACTGATCTCTTATACAGCCACTCTCCGGGTTATGCTGTGCGTCTCTTCCCATCTTACTGATCTCTTATACAGGCCTCTCTCCGGGTTATGCTGTGCGTCTCTTCCCATCTTACTGATCTCTTATACAGGCCACTCTCCGGGTTATGCTGTGCGTCTCTTCCCATCTTACTGATCTCTTATACAGCCTCTCTCCGGGTTATGCTGTGCGTCTCTTCCCATCTTACTGATCTCTTATACAGGCCTCTCTCGGGGTTATGCTGTGCGTCTCTTCCCATCTTACTGATCTCTTATACAGGCCTCTCTCCGGGTTATGCTGTGCGTCTCTTCCCATCTTACTGATCTCTTATACAGCCTCTCTCCGGGTTATGCTGTGCGTCTCTTCCCATCTTACTGATCTCTTATACAGGCCTCTCTCCGGGTTATGCTGTGCGTCTCTTCCCATCTTACTGATCTCTTATACAGCCTCTCTCCGGGTTATGCTGTGCGTCTCTTCCCATCTTACTGATCTCTTATACAGCCTCTCTCCGGGTTATGCTGTGCGTCTCTTCCCATCTTACTGATCTGTTATACAGGCCTCTCTCCGGGTTATGCTGTGCGTCTCTTCCCATCTTACTGATCTCTTATACAGGCCTCTCTCCGGGTTATGCTGTGCGTCTCTTCCCATCTTACTGATCTCTTATACAGCCTCTCTCCAGGTTATGCTGTGCGTCTCTTCCCATCTTACTGATCTCTTATACAGGCCTCTCTCTGGGTTATGCTGTGCGTCTCTTCCCGTCTTACTGATCTCTTATACAGCCTCTCTCCGGGTTATGCTGTGCGTCTCTTCCCATCTTACTGATCTCTTATACAGCCTCTCTCCGGGTTATGCTGTGCGTCTCTTCCCATCTTACTGATCTCTTATACAGCCTCTCTCCGGGTTATGCTGTGCGTCTCTTCCCATCTTACTGATCTCTTATACAGGCCTCTCTCCCTATTCCTTCCTATGATGGATTCTATACTACAATAGAGAGGATAGAAATCTATAGGGGTCACCTCTCCGGTCAGCAGGCAGATGATCTCCAGGGTGATGTCTAATAATCTTGTAGTCATCTCCTTCCTGTCCTTCTCCATCCTTGGGTGGTCATTCAGGAGAAGAAGCGCCTGGAGGAGAAGAGGAGAACGCCGGATCACATGGAGAGACTTGTCCTGTAAGTTGTCAGATTCCCTGCTTCTTTACAGGGTGTCCCCGCAAGTTTAAACAGCCGCCCACTCCTGCCTCTCTCTCTCTCTCTGTTGTGGGGACCACGGAGCGGGGACTCCTGTCATTATGATGGGATTCCCCGCTCCTGGACACCCCAGTACCTCTCAGCTGACTGTTATCCCCCCTGGGGAGCGAGGTATCACTGTATTATATATCACAGCGTGCGTAATTGTCCGACCTATATGGATATAATAACAACGTTCCTACGCGGTGAATGGCGTAAATGAATAATAGTAAGAAAAACAAAAACAATGCTGACTTTTTGTTACATTATTATATAGTAGAAAAAATATAATAAAAGATCAAAACGTCCGATCTCCACAAATCTGATAGTAATAAAACTAGAGCTGATTAGAGAAGCTGTCGGGGTGCTGTAGAGGTATATGTAGGCGGCGGGGGGTCGGGGTGCTGTAGAGGTATATGTAGGCGGCGGGGGGTCGGGGTGCTGTAGAGGTATATGTAGGCGGCGGGGGGTCGGGGTGCTGTAGAGGTATATGTAGGCGGCGGGGGGTCGGGGTGCTGTAGAGGTATATGTAGGCGGCGGGGGGTCGGGGTGCTGTAGAGGTATATGTAGGCGGTGGGGGGTCGGGGTGCTGTAGAGGTATATTTAGGCGGTGGGGGGTCGGGGTGCTGTTGGGGTATATATAGGCGGTGGGGGGTCGGGGTGCTGTAGAGGTATATGTAGGCAGCTGGGTGTTGGGGTGCTGTAGGGGTATATATAGGCGGTGGGGGGTCGGGGTGCTGTAGAGGTATATGTAGGCGGCGGGGGGTCGGGGTGCTGTAGAGGTATATGTAGACGGCGGGGGTGCTGTTGGGGTATATATAGGCGTGGGGGGTCGGGGTGCTGTAGAGGTATATGTAGGCGGGGGGGGTCGGGGTGCTGTTGGGGTATATGTAGGCAGTGGGGGTGCTGTTGGGGTATATATAGGCGTGGGGGGTCGGGTAGCTGTAGAGGTATATGTAGGCGGGGGGGTCGGGGTGCTGTTGGGGTATATGTAGACGGCGGGGGTGATATAGGCGGCGGGGTGTCGGGTGCTGTAGAGGTATATGTAGGCAGCGGGGGCGATATAGGCAGCTGAGTGTCAGAGTGCTGTAGAGGTATATGTATGTAGGTGACGAGGGTGATATAGGCGGGGGGGTGTCGGGGTGCTGTAGGGGTATATGTAGGCAGCTGGGTGTCAGGGTGCTGTAGGGGTATATGTAGGCGGCGAGGGTGATATAGGCGGGGGGGTGCTGTAGGGGTATATGTAGGCGGCGGGGGGGTTATGGGTGTCGGGGTGCTGTACGGGTATATGTAGGCGGCGGGGGGGTTATGGGTGTCGGGGTGCTGTAGGGGTATATGTATGTAGGTGACGAGGGTGATATAGGCGGGGGGGTGTCGGGGTGCTGTTGGGGTATATGTATGTAGGTGACGAGGGTGATATAGGCGGGGGGGTGTCGGGGTGCTGTAGAGGTATATGTAGGCGGTGGGGGTGATATAGGCGGGGGGGTTATGGGTGTCGGGGTGCTGTAGGGGTATATGTAGGCGGCGGGGGTGATATAGGCGGGGGGGGGGTTATGGGTGTCGGGGTACTGTAGGGGTATATGTGTGTCGGGGTACTGTAGGGGTATATGTAGGCGGCGGGGGTTATAAGTGTCGGGGTGCTTTAGAGGTATATGTAGGCGGTGGGGTGATATGGGCGGCGGGGGTTATGGGTGTTGGGGTGCTGTATTGGTATATGTAGGCGGCGGGGGTGATATAGGCGGGGGGTGTCGGGGTGCTGTAGAGGTATATGTAGGCGGCGGGGGTTATGGGTGTCGGGGTGCTGTAGAGGTATATGTAGACGGCGCGGGTGATATAGGCGGCAGGGGTTATGGGTGTCGGGGTATATGTAGGCAGCGGGGTGTTGGGGTGCTGTAGGGGAATATGTAGGCGGGGGGGTTATGGGTGTTGGGGGGGGGGGGTATGGGTATATATAGGCGGGGGGGTATGAGTGTAGGGGTATATGTAGGCAGCGGGGGTGCTGTAGGGGTATATATAGGCAGCGGGGTGTCGGGGTGCTGTAGGTGTCGGGGTGCTGTAGGGGTGTCGGGGTGCTGTAGGTGTCGGGGTGCTGTAGGGGTCGGGGTGCTGTAGGGGTCGGGGTGCTGTAGGTGTCGGGGTGCTGTAGGTGTCGGGGTGCTGTAGGTGTCGGGGTGCTGTAGGGGTGTCGGGGTGCTGTAGGGGTGTCGGGGTGCTGTAGGGGGGTCGGGGTGCTGTAGGGGTGTCGGGGTGCTGTAGGGGTGTCGGGGTGCTGTAGGGGTGTCGGGGTGCTGTAGGGGGGTCGGGGTGCTGTAGGGGGGTCGGGGTGCTGTAGGGGTGTCGGGGTGCTGTAGGGGTCGGGGTGCTGTAGGGGTGTCGGGGTGCTGTAGGGGTCGGGGTGCTGTAGGGGTGTCGGGGTGCTGTAGGGGTCGGGGTGCTGTAGGGGTGTCGGGGTGCTGTAGGGGTGTCGGGGTGCTGTAGGGGTCGGGGTGCTGTAGGGGTGTCGGGGTGCTGTAGGGCTATATATAGGCAGCAGGGTGTAGGGGTGTCGGGGTGCTGTAGGGGTCGGGGTGCTGTAGGGGTGTCGGGTGCTGTAGGTGTCGGGGTGCTGTAGGGGTGTTAGGGTGCTGTAGGGGTGTCGGGGTGCTGTAGGGGTGTTGGGGTGCTGTTGGGGTCGGGGTGCTGTAGGGGTGTCGGGGTGCTGTAGGGGTCGGGGTGCTGTAGGGGTCGGGGTGCTGTAGGGGTGTCGGGGTGCTGTAGGGGTGTCGGGGTGCTGTAGGGGTGTCGGGGTGCTGTAGGGGTCGGGGTGCTGTAGGGGTGTCGGGGTGCTGTAGGGCTATATATAGGCAGCAGGGTGTAGGGGTGTCGGGGTGCTGTAGGTGTCGGGTGCTGTAGGTGTAGGGGTCGGGGTGCTGTAGGGGTCGGGGTGCTGTAGGGGTGTCGGGGTGCTGTAGGGGTGTCGGGGTGCTGTAGGGGTGTCGGGGTGCTGTAGGGGTCGGGGTGTCGGGGTGCTGTAGGGGTCGGGGTGTCGGGGTGCTGTAGGGGTCGGGGTGTCGGGGTGCTGTAGGGGTGTCGGGGTGCTGTAGGTGCCGGGGTGCTGTAGGGGTCGGGGTGTCGGGGTGCTGTAGGGGTCGGGGTGCTGTAGGGGTGTCGGGGTGCTGTAGGGGTCGGGGTGCTGTAGGGGTGTCGGGGTGCTGTAGGGGTGTCGGGGTGCTGTAGGGGTCGGGGTGCTGTAGGGGTGTCGGGGTGCTGTAGGGCTATATATAGGCAGCAGGGTGTAGGGGTGTCGGGGTGCTGTAGGGGTCGGGGTGCTGTAGGGGTGTCGGGTGCTGTAGGTGTCGGGGTGCTGTAGGGGTGTCAGGGTGCTGTAGGGGTGTCGGGGTGCTGTAGGGGTGTCGGGGTGCTGTAGGGGTCGGGGTGCTGTAGGGGTGTCGGGGTGCTGTAGGGGTCGGGGTGCTGTAGGGGTCGGGGTGCTGTAGGGGTGTCGGGGTGCTGTAGGGGTCGGGGTGCTGTAGGGGTGTCGGGGTGCTGTAGGGGTGTCGGGGTGCTGTAGGGGTCGGGGTGCTGTAGGGGTGTCGGGGTGCTGTAGGGCTATATATAGGCAGCAGGGTGTAGGGGTGTCGGGGTGCTGTAGGTGTCGGGTGCTGTAGGTGTAGGGGTCGGGGTGCTGTAGGGGTCGGGGTGCTGTAGGGGTGTCGGGGTGCTGTAGGGGTGTCGGGGTGCTGTAGGGGTGTCGGGGTGCTGTAGGGGTCGGGGTGTCAGGGTGCTGTAGGGGTCGGGGTGTCGGGGTGCTGTAGGGGTGTCGGGGTGCTGTAGGTGCCGGGGTGCTGTAGGGGTCGGGGTGTCGGGGTGCTGTAGGGGTCGGGGTGCTGTAGGTGTCGGGGTGTAGGGGTCGGGGTGTCGGGGTGCTGTAGGGGTCGGGGTGTCGGGGTGCTGTAGGGGTGTCGGGGTGCTGTAGGTGCCGGGGTGCTGTAGGGGTCGGGGTGTCGGGGTGCTGTAGGGGTCGGGGTGCTGTAGGGGTCGGGGTGCTGTAGGGGTGTCGGGGTGCTGTAGGTGTCGGGGTGTCAGGGTGCTGTCTGTCCTATGACCTCTCTGTCAGGTGACACTGCTGAGGACACTATCTCCCCTACATCAGCACACAACCCTACAGTATATGGCGGCAGCACTGGGGGCTGATCAGGCGGCTGCTCTATACACACTCTACAGTCCCGCCTACTCTGCCTGCATTCACCTCAGCTATTTACTACCCACAGCCTGAAATCCGCACTGTGTGAACATACACATAATAATGGAGCCTCCATGTCATCTTACCTGACTGCCGGCTGATAACAGAGAGAGATAGAGCCCCCTATACACTGCACAGCAGCCCCGACCACCCACCAGGACCGGCCGTGTCTGCTACAGAGCGGTGGGGAAGGACCTGTGGTGACGTCATGGCGGGGCGGGGCTAAGCACGGGAGAGGATGCTGGTGGATGAAGGACCTGTGATCATAGTCATGTGACATGAGGGGGCGGGGCTCAATTAAAATCTCTCCTGTAACGTTGTCTAGAATCTCATAATAACAGGCTGGACATGCTGGGAGTTGTAGTCCTCTTATATCTCCTCCTGTAATCTCCTATAATAACAGGCTGGACATGCTGGGAGTTGTAGTCCTCTTATATCTCCTCCTGTAATCTCCTATAATAACAGGCTTGACATGCTGGGAGTTGTAGTCCTCCTCTTATATCTCCTCCTGTAATCTCCTATAATAACAGGCTGGACATGCTGGGAGTTGTAGTCCTCCTCTTATATCTCCTCCTGTAATCTCCTATAATAACAGGCTGGCCATGCTGGGAGTTGTAGTCCTCCTCTTATATCTCCTCCTGTAATCTCCTATAATAACAGGCTGGCCATGCTGGGAGTTGTAGTCCTCCTCTTATATCTCCTCCTGTAATCTCCTATAATAACAGGCTGGCCATGCTGGGAGTTGTAGTCCTCTTATATCTCCTCCTGTAATCTCCTATAATAACAGGCTGGACATGCTGGGAGTTGTAGTCCTCTTATATCTCCTCCTGTAATGTCCTCTGATCTCCCATAATAACAGGCTGGACATGCTGGGAGTTGTAGTCCTCTTATATCTCCTCCTGTAATCTCCTCTGATCTCCAATAATAACAGGCTGGGCATGCTGGGAGTTGTAGTCCTCCTCTTATATCTCCTCCTGTAATCTACTATAATAACAGGCTGGACATGCTGGGAGTTGTAGTCCTCTTATATCTCCTCCTGTAATCTCCTATAATAACAGGCTGGACATGCTGGGAGTTGTAGTCCTCTTATATCTCCTCCTGTAATCTCCTATAATAACAGGCTGGACATGCTGGGAGTTGTAGTCCTCTTATATCTCCTCCTGTAATCTCCTATAATAACAGGCTGGCCATGCTGGGAGTTGTAGTCCTCCTCTTATATCTCCTCCTGTAATCTCCTATAATAACAGGCTGGACATGCTGGGAGTTGTAGTCCTCCTCTTATATCTCCTCCTGTAATGTCCTCTGATCTCCCATAATAACAGGCTGGACATGCTGGGAGTTCTAGTCCTCTTATATCTCCTCCTGTAATCTCCTCTGATCTCCAATAATAACAGGCTGGGCATGCTGGGAGTTGTAGTCCTCCTCTTATCTCTCCTCCTGTAATCTACTATAATAACAGGCTGGACATGCTGGGAGTTGTAGTCCTCTTATATCTCCTCCTGTAATCTCCTATAATAATAGGCTGGACATGCTGGGAGTTGTAGTCCTCTTATATCTCCTCCTGTAATCTCCTCTGATCTCCAATAATAACAGGCTGGACATGCTGGGAGTTGTAGTCCTCTTATATCTCCTGTAATCTCCTCTGATCTCCTATAATAACAGTCTGGCATGCTGGGAGTTGTAGTCCTCCTCTTATATCTCCTCCTGTAATCTCCTATAATAACAGGCTGGACATGCTGGGAGTTGAAGTCCTCTTATATCTCCTCCTGTAATCTCCTATAATAACAGACTGGACATGCTGGGAGTTGTAGTTGCCCCCGGTATACCTCATGTAATGCCTCCTGTGCCACCAGAGATCTGGGGCTGTGAGGACACTCCCAGGACACGGCTGACACCCCGGGGGCGGCATGGAGACCCCTGGAGTAGACGGTGGCGGTGTACAGTATGGGGGGGTCCGCTGTTTATCCGGCCTGTAATTCTGCTGATTCTCTGACTCGGCTCCCGTCTCTCTGTATTCACCGGCCGCCATTTATTTAATCAACGAACTGTCTGCAGGAACTTCTATTACAGAGGTCGCCCCACAAGACAGAAGCGGTCCAGAGCCCACGCATCATGTGACCAGGCATTCCGGAAGCTTCACTAACCCCTCCCCCCCCCCATGTGCTGCTGTGTGTAATAACCTGTTGCCCTTAGTTACGACTAGAGATGAGCGAACCTGGAGCAGCTGGAGCCCATCCGATCCCGATCGTTCGGCATGTGATTAGCTGTGGCTGCTGAAGTTGGATAAAGCCCTAAGGCTATGTGGCTGTATCCATGTTTCCAGACAACCTTAGAGCTTTATCCAACTTCAGCAGCCACCGCTAATCACATGCCGAATGTTCGGGTTGGATGGACTCCAGCTGCTCCAGGGTCGCTCATCTCTAGTTACGACTGGTCTTTCAGCATCCACAGCGGTCGTCACACAGAACCCCGTGCATGTGCAACCGTATGTTCCATCCACATGTTCTCTCATCTCTAATAGTGACTGATGCTGATCCCTGGGACTATGCTCGCCCGCCTCACCCCTTCTGTACCTCCTACCTTTCCCGCTACCGATCCTGCCTCTCAGCCTCCTGCCTCTCCCCTCACAGATCCCACATCCGAGCCTCCTGCCTCTCCTGTCACCGATCCCACATCCGAGCCTCCTGCCTCTCCCCTCACAGATCCCACATCCGAGCCGCCTGCCTCTCCCCTCACAGATCCCACATCCAAGCCGCCTGCCTCTCCCCTCACAGATCCCACATCCGAGCCGCCTGCCTCTCCCCTCACAGATCCCACATCCGAGCCGCCTGCCTCTCCTGTCACCGATCCCACATCCGAGCCTCCTGCCTCTCCTGTCACCGATCCCACATCCGAGCCTCCTGCCTCTCCCCTCACAGATCCCACATCCGAGCCTCCTGCCTCTCCCCTCACAGATCCCACATCCGAGCCGCCTGCCTCTCCCCTCACAGATCCCACATCCGAGCCTCCTGCCTCTCCTGTCACAGATCCCACATCCGAGCCTCCTGCCTCTCCCCTCACCGATCCCACATCCGAGCCTCCTGCCTCTCCCCTCACAGATCCCACATCCGAGCCGCCTGCCTCTCCTGTCACCGATCCCACATCCGAGCCTCCTGCCTCTCCTGTCACAGATCCCACATCCGAGCCTCCTGCCTCTCCCCTCACAGATCCCACATCCGAGCCTCCTGCTTCTCCCCTCACAGATCCCACATCCGAGCCGCCTGCCTCTCCTGTCACCGATCCCACATCCGAGCCGCCTGCCTCTCCCCTCACAGATCCCACATCCGAGCCTCCTGCCTCTCCCCTCACAGATCCCACATCCGAGCCTCCTGCCTCTCCCCTCACAGATCCCACATCCGAGCCTCCTGCCTCTCCCCTCACAGATCCCACATCCGAGCCGCCTGCCTCTCCTGTCACCGATCCCACATCCGAGCCTCCTGCCTCTCCTGTTACCGATCCCACATCCGAGCCTCCTGCCTCTCCCCTCACAGATCCCACATCCGAGCCTCCTGCCTCTCCCCTCACAGATCCCACATCCGAGCCTCCTGCCTCTGATGTCACAGATCCCACATCCGAGCCTCCTGCCTCTCCCCTCACAGATCCCACATCCGAGCCTCCTGCCTCTCCCCTCACAGATCCCACATCCGAGCCTCCTGCCTCTCCCCTCACAGATCCCACATCCGAGCCTCCTGCCTCTCCTGTCACAGATCCCACATCCGAGCCTCCTGCCTCTCCCCTCACAGATCCCACATCCGAGCCGCCTGCCTCTCCCCTCACAGATCCCACATCCGAGCCGCCTGCCTCTCCTGTCACAGATCCCACATCCGAGCCTCCTGCCTCTCCCCTCACAGATCCCACATCCGAGCCTCCTGCTTCTCCTGTCACCGATCCCACATCCAAGCCTCCTGCCTCTCCCCTCACAGATCCCACATCCGAGCCGCCTGCCTCTCCCCTCACAGATCCCACATCCGAGCCGCCTGCCTCTCCTGTCACCGATCCCACATCCGAGCCTCCTGCCTCTCCCCTCACAGATCCCACATCCGAGCCTCCTGCCTCTCCCCTCACAGATCCCACATCCGAGCCTCCTGCCTCTCCCCTCACAGATCCCGCATCCGAGCCTCCTGCCTCTCCCCTCACAGATCCCACATCCGAGCCTCCTGCCTCTCCCCTCACAGATCCCACATCCGAGCCTCCTGCCTCTCCCCTCACAGATCCCACATCCGAGCCTCCTGCCTCTGATGTCACAGATCCCACATCCGAGCCTCCTGCCTCTCCCCTCACAGATCCCACATCCCAGCCTCCTGCCTCTCCCCTCACAGATCCCACATCCGAGCCTCCTGCCTCTGATGTCACAGATCCCACATCCGAGCCTCCTGCCTCTCCCCTCACAGATCCCGCATCCGAGCCTCCTGCCTCTCCCCTCACAGATCCCACATCCGAGCCGCCTGCCTCTCCCGTCACCAATCCCACATCCCTGCCGCCTGCCTCTCCTGTCACAGATCCCACATCCGAGCCGCCTGCCTCTCCTGTCACAGATCCCACATCCGAGCCGCCTGCCTCTCCCCTCACAGATTCCACATCCGAGCCTCCTGCCTCTCCCCTCACAGATCCCACATCCGAGCCTCCTGCCTCTCCTGTCACAGATCCCACATCCGAGCTTCCTGCCTCTCCCCTCACAGATCCCACATCCGAGCCGCCTGCCTCTCCCCTCACAGATCCCACATCCGAGCCTCCTGCCTCTCCCCTCACAGATCCCACATCCGAGCCTCCTGCCTCTCCCCTCACAGATCCCACATCCGAGCCTCCTGCCTCTCCCCTCACAGATCCCACATCCGAGCCGCCTGCCTCTCCCCTCACAGATCCCACATCCGAGCCTCCTGCTTCTCCTGTCACCGATCCCACATCCGAGCCGCCTGCCTCTCCTGTCACCGATCCCACATCCGAGCCTCCTGCCTCTCCTGTCACCGATCCCACATCCGAGCCTCCTGCCTCTCCCCTCACAGATCCCACATCCGAGCCTCCTGCCTCTCCTGTCACCGATCCCACATCCGAGCCTCCTGCCTCTCCCCTCACAGATCCCACATCCGAGCCTCCTGCCTCTCCTGTCACCGATCCCACATCCGAGCCTCCTGCCTCTCCCCTCACAGATCCCACATCCGAGCCTCCTGCCTCTCCCCTCACAGATCCCACATCCGAGCCGCCTGCCTCTCCTGTCACCGATCCCACATCCGAGCCTCCTGCCTCTCCTGTCACCGATCCCACATCCGAGCCTCCTGCCTCTCCCCTCACAGATCCACATCCGAGCCTCCTGCCTCTCCCCTCACAGATCCCCACATCCGAGCCTCCTGCCTCTCCCCTCACAGATCCCACATCCGAGCCTCCTGCCTCTCCCCTCACAGATCCCACATCCGAGCCTCCTGCCTCTCCCCTCACAGATCCCACATCCGAGCCTCCTGCCTCTCCTGTCACCGATCCCACATCCGAGCCGCCTGCCTCTCCCCTCACAGATCCCACATCCGAGCCTCCTGCCTCTCCCCTCACAGATCCCACATCCGAGCCTCCTGCTTCTCCTGTCACCGATCCCACATCCGAGCCTCCTGCCTCTCCCCTCACAGATCCCACATCCGAGCCTCCTGCCTCTCCCGTCACAGATCCCACATCCGAGCTGCCTGCCTCTCCTGTCACAGATCCCACATCCGAGCCGCCTGCCTCTCCCCTCACAGATCCCACATCCGAGGCTCCTGCCTCTCCCCTCACAGATCCCACATCCGAGCCTCCTGCCTCTCCCCTCACAGATCCCACATCCGAGCCTCCTGCCTCTCCTGTCACAGATCCCACATCCGAGCCGCCTGCCTCTCCCCTCACAGATCCCACATCCGAGCCGCCTGCCTCTCCCCTCACAGATCCCACATCCGAGCCTCCTGTCACAGATCCCACATCCGAGCCGCCTGCCTCTCCCCTCACAGATCCCACATCCGAGCCTCCTGCCTCTCCTGTCACCGATCCCACATCCGAGCCGCCTGCCTCTCCTGTCACCGATCCCACATCCGAGCCTCCTGCCTCTCCCCTCACAGATCCCACATCCGAGCCTCCTGCCTCTCCCCTCACAGATCCCACATCCGAGCCGCCTGCCTCTCCCCTCACAGATTCCACATCCGAGCCTCCTGCCTCTCCTGTCACAGATCCCACATCCGAGCCGCCTGCCTCTCCTGTCACCGATCCCACATCCGAGCCTCCTGCCTCTCCCCTCACCGATCCCACATCCGAGCCGCCTGTCTCTCCCCTCACAGATCCCACATCCTACCCTCCTGCCTCTCCCCTCACAGATCCCACATCCGAGCCTCCTGCCTCTCCCCTCACCGATCCCACATCCGAGCCGCCTGCCTCTCCCCTCACAGATCCCACATCCGAGCCTCCTGCCTCTCCCCTCACAGATCCCACATCCGAGCCTCCTGCCTCTCCCCTCACAGATCCCACATCCGAGCCTCCTGCCTCTCCCCTCACAGATCCCACATCCGAGCCGCCTGCCTCTCCCCTCACAGATCCCACATCCGAGCCTCCTGCCTCTCCCCTCACAGATCCCACATCCGAGCCTCCTGCCTCTCCCCTCACAGATCCCACATCCGAGCCTCCTGCCTCTCCCCTCACCGATCCCACATCCGAGCCTCCTGCCTCTCCCCTCACAGATCCCACATCCGAGCCTCCTGCCTCTCCCCTCACAGATCCCACATCCGAGCCTCCTGCCTCTCCCCTCACAGATCCCACATCCGAGCCTCCTGCCTCTCCCCTCACAGATCCCACATCCGAGCCTCCTGCCTCTCCTGTCACAGATCCCACATCCGAGCCGCCTGCTTCTCCCCTCACAGATCCCACATCCGAGCCTCCTGCCTCTCCTGTCACCGATCCCACATCCGAGCCTCCTGCCTCTCCCCTCACAGATCCCACATCCGAGCCTCCTGCCTCTCCCCTCACAGATCCCACATCCGAGCCTCCTGCCTCTCCCGTCACCGATCCCACATCCGAGCCTCCTGCCTCTCCCGTCACAGATCCCACATCCGAGCCTCCTGTCACCGATCCCACATCCGAGCCTCCTGCCTCTCCTGTCACAGATCCCACATCCGAGCCTCCTGCCTCTCCCCTCACAGATCCCACATCCGAGCCTCCTGCCTCTCCCGTCACAGATCCCATATCCGAGCCGCCTGCCTCTCCTGTCACCGATCCCACATCCGAGCCTCCTGCCTCTCCCCTCACAGATCCCACATCCGAGCCTCCTGCCTCTCCCCTCACCGATCCCACATCCGAGCCTCCTGCCCCTCCCCTCACAGATCCCACATCCGAGCCTCCTGCCTCTCCCCTCACAGATCCCACATCCGAGCCTCCTGCCTCTCCCCTCACAGATCCCACATCCGAGCCTCCTGCCTCTCCTGTCACTGATCCCACATCCGAGCCTCCTGCCTCTCCCCTCACAGATCCCACATCCGAGCCTCCTGCCTCTCCCCTCACAGATCCCACATCCGAGCCTCCTGCCTCTCCTGTCACCGATCCCACATCTGAGCCTCCTGCCTCTCCAGTCACCGATCCCACATCCGAGCCGCCTGCCTCTCCAGTCACCGATCCCGCATCCACACCGCCTGCTTCTCCCGTTACCGATTCCGCATCCGACCTGCCTGCCCCTCCTGTCACCGATCCGAGCCGCCTGCCTCTCCTGTCACCGATCCCGCATCTGACCTGCCTGCCCCGACCCTCGGCTTCCTCATCCCTGATACCACTAGGATTTTCCCATTGATGATCCCGTCCTGTCTCTCTGATGCCCTGCGGACTCTCTCTAGTTCTCAGGACCATCTGATGCTCACACTGAGACCCCACACATAATGCCGCCCCCCTCCCCCACACCAGAGTGCACAAATATTATTGCTTCTTATAAAGTTTGCGACAGGTACCGGCTTTGATAAATTTTTGTAACAGACAGTGAGTGTGGACCCGCTGGGCTTCTCAACTGATTTGGCAGTCTGAGTGCCCTCTAGGTCTCCACTCTTTATCTCGCTCCAGGATGCGGAGGACAGACCTCCATGGATGGAGGACACCAGGCTGCTCCACAAGTGCGGTCCCAATGTAAGCAGCAGATGGTTCCAGAAACCCGAGTGGGTGTAAGGCACCGGAGAACAGGGCGAGTATACATCATCAGCAGGAGAGACAGGAGATACAGCAGAAATAGCAACAACTCAACAACACTCAGGCAGGGGGGTCTGCTGGGGCTGGCTTAAATAGGGGCAGATGTCTGCGCACCCTAGTGGCTGAAGTCATCACTGCAGCAGAAGGAGGAAGAAGATGCCGGAAGACACAAGCTGCCCCAGGACGAGGATGGAGCCAAGCAGGGGAGCAAACAGGGCTGCGTGTCCTGCAACAAAAGAAAAAAAAGCCACACACACACTTAAGTCGTCATTTTGCTCTCTATCTCTGTATATAAATAAAACTGTGTCCCGGAGGTGGAGAGTAACAGACATGAGAGACATTGACGGAGGGAGGAGGCAAATATCAGAACAACCTTAATCTTTACTCTTATCAGAAAAGTTACATAGAAATATTGTATGATTAGGAGTTTCCAGTTTTTTTGCCTTGTGAAACATTTTCCACATGCAGATCATCAGAATGGTTTCTCTCCGGTGTGATTTCTCTGATGATGCTTAAGTTTGGCTTTGGTAGTGTAACATTTCCCGCATTCTGAACAGGAATAGGGCTTCTCTCCTGTGTGGCTTCTCTGATGCATAATAAGATTTGATTTATCTCTAAAGCACTTTTTACATAGTGGGCACAAAAACGGCCTCTCCCCTGTGTGAATTCTCTCGTGTCTATCGAGCTGCGATTTATACGTGAAAAATTTCACACACAAAGAGCATGAATATGGTTTTTCTCCCGTGTGACTTATCTGATGATTCCTAAGTTTGGTTTTAGTCATAAAACATTCTTTGCACTCTGAACATGAATACGGCTTTTCCCCTGTGTGACTTCTCTCATGGATAAAAAGATATGATTTAGTTGTAAAACATTTTCCACACTCTGAACATGAATACGGCTTGATTTATCTGCAAAGCATGTCCCACATTCTGGACATGAATACAACCTTTCACCTGTGTGACTTCTCTCATGTATAACCAGTTGTGATTTCCATGCAAAACATTTCTCACATTGTGAACATGAAAACGGTTTCACTCTGGTATGACTTCTTTCATGTCTGATGAGAGATGATTTATCTGTAAAACCCTTCCCACATTCGGAACATGGATATGGCTTCTCCCCTGTGTGAATTCTTTTATGAATCACAAAACTTGATTTGTCTGTAAAACATTTTCCACATTCTGGACATGAATATATCTTCTTGCCTGTGTGACTTCTCTCATGAATAACCAGTTGTGATCTTCGTGCAAAGCATTTCCCACACTGCAAGCATGAAAACGGCTTCTCTCCGGTGTGAGTTCTCTCATGCACAACAAGCGTTGATTTATCTGTAAAGCACTTTCCACATGCTGAACATGGATATGGCTTCTCCCCTGTGTGAATTCTTTCATGTATAACAAGATATGATTTATGTGCAAAAAATTTCCCACAGGCTGAACATGAAAACGGCTTCTCTCCTGTGTGACATCTCTGATGTCTAAGAAGATGTGCTTTATCCATAAAACACTTCCCACAATCTGAACATGAATACGGCTTCTCCTGTGTCAGACCTGAACAGTGGGACCCATTCCCCCGATTCTGACTAGTATTTGCGGTAACAATGTGTGATTGGTCAGGAGACGGTTCCTCGTGATCAGGAGCATTATAGGATAGTCCTGGATGTGCAGTAAGGGGAGGAGGGGGAGCGGTATGAAATCTTCGTCTTCTTCATATTTCAGTGCTAACAGGACGCTTCCCTCCTCAGGAGTTTCTGTGAAGAATAAAATGGATTTTTAAAGGGGTTTTTTAAATAACATTTTTATTACTCGATATAATACACCTGCAGATTATTACACTATCCGTCTATATAACACACCTGCAGATTATTACACTATCCGTCTATATAACACACCTGCAGATTATTACACTATCCGTCTATATAACACACCTGCAGATTATTACACTATCCGTCTTTATAAACACACCTGCAGATTATTACACTATCACTTTATATAACACACCTGCAGACTATTACACTATCAGTCTATATAACACACCTGCAGATTATTACACTATCCGTCTATATAACACACCTGCAGATTATTACACTATCCGTCTTTATAAACACACCTGCAGATTATTACACTATCACTTTATATAACACACCTGCAGACTATTACACTATCAATTTATATAACACACCTGCAGACTATTACACTATCAGTCTATATAACACACCTGCAGACTATTACACTATCAGTCTATATAACACACCTGCAGATTATATATAACACACCTGCAGATTATTACACTATCCGTCTATATAACACACCTGCACCTGTTCTAGAGTATTGTACAATTACTAGTTTTATATTGATCAGGTGATTATAAGGAGAAGGTAGGAGTCAAATAAATATGGAATGTGAGAATCTACGGATCAGGAAGAATATGGACAAACTGTTCTAAATGATAATCCTATGGATACGGCTATAAAGTAGACGAGAACCGGAGAACGATCAGCAGATTATAGTCGTCTAACCTGCTGATGGGGGTATGGGGGGGCTGATGGGGGTATGGGGGGGCTGATGGGGGTATGGGGGGGCTGATGGGGGTATGGGGGTGTTCCAGGGTTATCAAACTCACTACAAGGCCTATACCTTACTAATACAGTGTTATTACTGAGAGTAGCGGCCTGAGGGACGTCCCCTCTGACCGGCCCCCGAGTCACGTCCCCGGCACATATATATACTCTCATCAAAAACATACAGGAGTCCTGGTAGCTGTGGCCTGTCTCCTGGTGGCCTCCATCCTCTGCACACTACGGCCTCCTCCATGTCTCCTGATGTACTGGCCTGTCTCCTGGTAGCCTCCAGCCTCTGGACACTACAGCCTCCTCCATGTCTCCTGGTGTACTGGCCTGTCTCCTGGTAGCCTCCAGCCTCTGGACACTACGGCCTCCTCCATGTCTCCTGGTGTACTGGCCTGTCTCCTGGTAGCCTCCAGCCTCTGGACACTACGGCCTCCTCCATGTCTCCTGGTAGCCTCCATCCTCTGCACACTACGGCCTCCTCCATGTCTCCTGATGTACTGGCCTGTCTCCTGGTAGCCTCCAGCCTCTGGACACTACAGCCTCCTCCATGTCTCCTGGTGTACTGGCCTGTCTCCTGGTAACCTCCAGCCTCTGGACACTACAGCCTCCTCCATGTCTCCTGGTAGCCTCCAGCCTCTGCACACTACGGCCTCCTCCATGTCTCCTGGTGTACTGGCCTGTCTCCTGGTAGCCTCCAGCCTCTGCACACTACGGCCTCCTCCACGTCTCCTGGTGTACTGGCCTGTCTCCTGGTAGCTCCTCCAGCCTCTAGACACTATGCTGACAGACACAGCAAACCTTCTGTGCCATCCTGGATGAGCTGCACTACCTGAGCCACCTGTGTGGGTTATAGTCCGTCTCCTGCTACCACAAGGGGCGACAGCACCAGAAACATTCAAAAGGGACCAAACCATCAGCCAGAAAGCCTAGGTAGTGAGAAGTGGTGTGTGGTCCCAACCTGCAGGACCCTCCGTTATTGAGGGGGTCTCACTGACTGCAGGTGACAGGGATTGTGCTGGGGTCCCCTCTCCTCCGGTCACACACCAGTGCTGGGGTCCCCTCTCCTCCGGTCACACACCAGTGCTGGGGTCCGCTATATATGTTATATATGTTACAGGAGGAAGAAGGGAAAGGGAGGACATGATGGAAACCTTTATATATGTTACAGGAGGAAGAAGGGAAAGTGGGGACATGATGGAAACCTTTATATATGTTACAGGAGGAAGAAGGGAAAGGGAGGACATGATGGAAACCTTTATATATGTTACAGGAGGAAGAAGGGAAAGGAGGGACATGATGGAAACCTTTATATATGTTACAGGAGGAGGAAGGGAAAGGGAGGACATGATGGAAACCTTTATATATGTTACAGGAGGGAGAAGGGAAAGGGAGGAGATGATGGAAACCTTTATATATGTTACAGGAGGAAGAAGGGAAAGGGAGGACATGATGGAAACCTTTATATATGTTACAGGAGGAAGAAGGGAAAGGAGGACATGATGGAAACCTTTATATATGTTACAGGAGGAAGAAGGGAAAGGAGGACATGATGGAAACCTTTATATATGTTACAGGAGGAAGAAGGGAAAGGGAGGACATGATGGAAACCTTTATATATGTTACAGGAGGAAGAAGGGAAAGGGAGGACATGATGGAAACCTTTATATATGTTACAGGAGGGAAGAAGGGAAAGGGAGGACATGATGGAAACCTTTATATATGTTACAGGAGGAAGAAGGGAAAGGGAGGACATGATGGAAACCTTTATATATGTTACAGGAGGAAGAAGGGAAAGGGAGGACATGATGGAAACCTTTATATATGTTACAGGAGGAAGAAGGGAAAGGGAGGACATGATGGAAACCTTTATATGTGTTACAGGAGGAAGAAGGGAAAGGGAGGACATGATGGAAACCTTTATATATGTTACAGGAGGGAAGAAGGGAAAGGGAGGACATGATGGAAACCTTTATATATGTTACAGGAGGAAGAAGGGAAAGGGAGGACATGATGGAAACCTTTATATATGTTACAGGAGGAAGAAGGGAAAGGAGGACATGATGGAAACCTTTATATATGTTACAGGAGGAAGAAGGGAAAGGGAGGACATGATGGAAACCTTTATATATGTTACAGGAGGAAGAAGGGAAAGGAGGACATGATGGAAACCTTTATATATGTTACAAAGGGAAGAAGGGAAAGGGGGGACATGATGGAAACCTTTATATATGTTACAGGGGGAAGAAGGGAAAGGAGGACATGATGGAAACCTTTATATATGTTACAGGAGGAAGAAGGGAAAGGGGGGACATGATGGAAACCTTTATATATGTTACAGGAGGAAGAAGGGAAAGGGAGGACATGATGGAAACCTTTATATATGTTACAGAGGGAAGAAGGGAAAGGGAGGACATGATGGAAACCTTTATATATGTTACAGGGGGAAGAAGGGAAAGGGGGACACGATGGAAACCTTTATATATGTTACAGGAGGAAGAAGGGAAAGGGAGGACATGGTGGAAACCTTTATATATGTTACAGGAGGAAGAAGGGAAAGGGAGACATGATGGAAACCTTTATATATGTTACAGGAGGAAGAAGGGAAAGGGGGGACATGATGGAAACCTTTATATATGTTACAGGAGGAAGAAGGGAAAGGGGGGACATGATGGAAACCTTTATATATGTTACAGGAGGAAGAAGGGAAAGGGAGGACATGATGGAAACCTTTATATATGTTACAGGGGGAAGAAGGGAAAGGAGGGACATGATGGAAACCTTTATATATGTTACAGGAGGAAGAAGGGAAAGGGAGGACATAATGGAAACCTTTATATATGTTACAGGGGGAAGAAGGGAAAGGAGAACATGATGGAAACCTTTATATATGTTACAGGAGGAAGAAGGGAAAGGGAGAACATGATGGAAATCTTTATATATGTTATAGGAGGAAGAAGGGAAAGGGAGGACATGATGGAACCCTTTATATATGTTACAGGGGGAAGAAGGGAAAGGGAGGACATGATGGAAACCTTTATATATGTTACAGGAGGAAGAAGGGAAAGGGAGGACATGATGGAAACCTTTATATATGTTACAGGAGGAAGAAGGGAAAGGGAGGACATGATGGAAACCTTTATATATGTTACAGGAGGAAGAAGGGAAAGGGGGACAGGATGGAAACCTTTATATATGTTACAGGAGGAAGAAGGGAAAGGGAGGACATGATGGAAACCTTTATATATGTTACAGGAGGGAAGAAGAGAAAGGATGGACATAATGGAAACCTTTATATATGTTACAGGAGGAAGAAGGGAAAGGAGGGACATGATGGAAACCTTTATATATGTTACAGGAGGAAGAAGGGAAAGGGAGGACATGATGGAAACCTTTATATATGTTACAGGAGGAAGAAGGGAAAGGGAGGACATGATGGAAACCTTTATATATGTTACAGGAGGAAGAAGGGAAAGGAGGACATGATGGAAATCTTTATATATGTTACAGGAGGAAGAAGGGAAAGGAAGGACATGATGGAACCTTTATATATATTACAGGAGGGAAGAAGGGAAAGGAGGACATGATGGAAACCTTTATATATGTTACAGGAGGAAGAAGGGAAAGGGAGGACATGATGGAAACCTTTATATATGTTACAGGAGGAAGAAGGGAAAGGAGGACATGATGGAAACCTTTATATATGTTACAGGAGGAAGAAGGGAAAGGGAGGACATGATGGAAACCTTTATATATGTTACAGGAGGAAGAAGGGAAAGGGGGGACATGATGGAAACCTTTATATATGTTACAGGAGGAAGAAGGGAAAGGAAGGACATGATGGAAACCTTTATATATGTTACAGGAGGAAGAAGGGAAAGGGAGGACATGATGGAAACCTTTATATATGTTACAGGAGGAAGAAGGGAAAGGAGGACATGATGGAAACCTTAATATATGTTACAGGAGGAAGAAGGGAAAGGAAGGACATGATGGAAACCTTTATATATGTTACAGGGGGAAGAAGGGAAAGGGAGGACATGATGGAAACCTTTATATATGTTACAGGAGGAAGAAGGGAAAGGAGGGACATGATGGAAACCTTTATATATGTTACAGGAGGAAGAAGGGAAAGGGAGGACATGATGGAACCCTTTATATATGTTACAGGGGGAAGAAGGGAAAGGGAGGACATGATGGAACCGTTTATATATGTTACAGGAGGGAAGAAGGGAAAGGGGGGGGGACATGATGGAAACCTTTATATATGTTACAGGAGGAAGAAGGGAAAGGGAGGACATGATGGAAACCTTTATATATGTTACAGGAGGGAAGAAGGGAAAGGAAGGACATGATGGAAACCTTTATATATGTTACAGGAGGAAGAAGGGAAAGGGGGACATGATGGAAACCTTTATATATGTTACAGGAGGGAAGAAGGGAAAGGAGGGACATGATGGAAACCTTATATATGTTACAGGAGGAAGAAGGGAAAGGGAGGACATGATGGAAACCTTTATATATGTTACAGGAGGAAGAAGGGAAAGGGAGGACATGATGGAACCCTTTATATATGTTACAGGGGGAAGAAGGGAAAGGGAGGACATGATGGAACCGTTTATATATGTTACAGGAGGGAAGAAGGGAAAGGGGGGGGGACATGATGGAAACCTTTATATATGTTACAGGAGGAAGAAGGGAAAGGGAGGACATGATGGAAACCTTTATATATGTTACAGGAGGAAGAAGGGAAAGGGAGGACATGATGGAAACCTTTATATGTGTTACAGGAGGAAGAAGGGAAAGGGAGGACATGATGGAAACCTTTATATATGTTACAGGAGGGAAGAAGGGAAAGGGAGGACATGATGGAAACCTTTATATATGTTACAGGAGGAAGAAGGGAAAGGGAGGACATGATGGAAACCTTTATATATGTTACAGGAGGAAGAAGGGAAAGGAGGACATGATGGAAACCTTTATATATGTTACAGGAGGAAGAAGGGAAAGGGAGGACATGATGGAAACCTTTATATATGTTACAGGAGGAAGAAGGGAAAGGAGGACATGATGGAAACCTTTATATATGTTACAAAGGGAAGAAGGGAAAGGGGGGACATGATGGAAACCTTTATATATGTTACAGGGGGAAGAAGGGAAAGGAGGACATGATGGAAACCTTTATATATGTTACAGGAGGAAGAAGGGAAAGGGAGGACATGATGGAAACCTTTATATATGTTACAGAGGGAAGAAGGGAAAGGGAGGACATGATGGAAACCTTTATATATGTTACAGGGGGAAGAAGGGAAAGGGGGACACGATGGAAACCTTTATATATGTTACAGGAGGAAGAAGGGAAAGGGAGGACATGGTGGAAACCTTTATATATGTTACAGGAGGAAGAAGGGAAAGGGAGACATGATGGAAACCTTTATATATGTTACAGGAGGAAGAAGGGAAAGGGGGGACATGATGGAAACCTTTATATATGTTACAGGAGGAAGAAGGGAAAGGGGGGACATGATGGAAACCTTTATATATGTTACAGGAGGAAGAAGGGAAAGGGAGGACATGATGGAAACCTTTATATATGTTACAGGGGGAAGAAGGGAAAGGAGGGACATGATGGAAACCTTTATATATGTTACAGGAGGAAGAAGGGAAAGGGAGGACATAATGGAAACCTTTATATATGTTACAGGGGGAAGAAGGGAAAGGAGAACATGATGGAAACCTTTATATATGTTACAGGAGGAAGAAGGGAAAGGGAGAACATGATGGAAATCTTTATATATGTTATAGGAGGAAGAAGGGAAAGGGAGGACATGATGGAACCCTTTATATATGTTACAGGGGGAAGAAGGGAAAGGGAGGACATGATGGAAACCTTTATATATGTTACAGGAGGAAGAAGGGAAAGGGAGGACATGATGGAAACCTTTATATATGTTACAGGAGGAAGAAGGGAAAGGGAGGACATGATGGAAACCTTTATATATGTTACAGGAGGAAGAAGGGAAAGGGGGACAGGATGGAAACCTTTATATATGTTACAGGAGGAAGAAGGGAAAGGGAGGACATGATGGAAACCTTTATATATGTTACAGGAGGGAAGAAGAGAAAGGAAGGACATAATGGAAACCTTTATATATGTTACAGGAGGAAGAAGGGAAAGGAGGGACATGATGGAAACCTTTATATATGTTACAGGAGGAAGAAGGGAAAGGGAGGACATGATGGAAACCTTTATATATGTTACAGGAGGAAGAAGGGAAAGGGAGGACATGATGGAAACCTTTATATATGTTACAGGAGGAAGAAGGGAAAGGAGGACATGATGGAAATCTTTATATATGTTACAGGAGGAAGAAGGGAAAGGAAGGACATGATGGAACCTTTATATATATTACAGGAGGGAAGAAGGGAAAGGAGGACATGATGGAAACCTTTATATATGTTACAGGAGGAAGAAGGGAAAGGGAGGACATGATGGAAACCTTTATATATGTTACAGGAGGAAGAAGGGAAAGGAGGACATGATGGAAACCTTTATATATGTTACAGGAGGAAGAAGGGAAAGGGAGGACATGATGGAAACCTTTATATATGTTACAGGAGGAAGAAGGGAAAGGGGGGACATGATGGAAACCTTTATATATGTTACAGGAGGAAGAAGGGAAAGGTAGGACATGATGGAAACCTTTATATATGTTACAGGAGGAAGAAGGGAAAGGGAGGACATGATGGAAACCTTTATATATGTTACAGGAGGAAGAAGGGAAAGGAGGACATGATGGAAACCTTAATATATGTTACAGGAGGAAGAAGGGAAAGGAAGGACATGATGGAAACCTTTATATATGTTACAGGGGGAAGAAGGGAAAGGGAGGACATGATGGAAACCTTTATATATGTTACAGGAGGAAGAAGGGAAAGGAGGGACATGATGGAAACCTTTATATATGTTACAGGAGGAAGAAGGGAAAGGGAGGACATGATGGAACCCTTTATATATGTTACAGGGGGAAGAAGGGAAAGGGAGGACATGATGGAACCGTTTATATATGTTACAGGAGGGAAGAAGGGAAAGGGGGGGGGACATGATGGAAACCTTTATATATGTTACAGGAGGAAGAAGGGAAAGGGAGGACATGATGGAAACCTTTATATATGTTACAGGAGGGAAGAAGGGAAAGGAAGGACATGATGGAAACCTTTATATATGTTACAGGAGGAAGAAGGGAAAGGGGGACATGATGGAAACCTTTATATATGTTACAGGAGGGAAGAAGGGAAAGGAGGGACATGATGGAAACCTTTATATATGTTACAGGAGGAAGAAGGGAAAGGGAGGACATGATGGAAACCTTTATATATGTTACAGGAGGGAAGAAGGGAAAGGGGGGACATGATGGAAACCTTTATATATGTTACAGGAGGAAGAAGGGAAAGGAGGACATGATGGAAACCTTTATATATGTTACAGGAGGAAGAAGGGAAAGGGAGGACATGATGGAAACCTTTATATATGTTACAGGAGGGAAGAAGGGAAAGGAACGACATGATGGAAACTTTTATATATGTTACAGGAGGAAGAAGGGAAAGGGAGGACATGATGGAAACCTTTATATATATTACAGGAGGGAAGAAGGGAAAGGAACGACATGATGGAAACTTTTATATACAGGAGGAAGAAGGGAAAGGGAAGACATGATGGAAACCTTTATATATATTACAGGAGGGAAGAAGGGAAAGGAACGACATGATGGAAACTTTTATATATGTTACAGGAGGAAGAAGGGAAAGGGAGGACATGATGGAAACCTTTATATACTCTTCTGTTTATGGTAAGAGAAGAGGAGGCCTCCATGTAGTCCTATCTACCTCTATGGCTCCTGTGGACTTACATAGCGGTGCGGCCCCCTGTAAATCTTGTCCTGGCTATAGCTATAAATAGTAAAACCTGTAAGATCTATCTGCTCTATGGGCCTGGTTGTAGCCCCCTCCCCCGCCCCTGTGACCCCTGCAGCTTCATCACTGACTCTTCTGACATTGGAACAATATGAGGCTGATGTTACTATATATACAGTCTATGGCATTGGAAAAGCCCTGAAACCCAAACGGGGTGGTGATTGGTTCCGTGCAGGGTCTTAACTGGAAGAGTGATCTTTTGTATGCTTATTATTGACACGTATACTTAGCTGTTATATAGATTGTATACTTACTAGTTACATGTTGTATAATTACCAGTTAGTTACACGTTGCATACTTACCAGTTATATATGTTGTATACTTAGTTATATATGTTGTATACTTATGAGCTATATAGATTGTATATTTACCAGTTACATGTTGTGTACTTCCTAGTTACATGTGTCGTATACTTAACAGTTACATGTTGTATACTTACCTGTTACACGTTGTATACATACCAGTTACATGTTGTGTACTTCCTAGTTGCATGTCTTGTATACTTACCAGTTACATGTTGTGTACTTCCTAGTTGCATGTCTTGTATACTTACCAGTTACATGTTGTGTACTTCCTAGTTGCATGTCTTGTATACTTACCAGTTACATGTTGTGTACTTCCTAGTTGCATGTCTTGTATACTTACCAGTTACATGTTGTGTACTTCCTAGTTGCATGTCTTGTATACTTACCAGTTACATGTTGTGTACTTCCTAGTTGCATGTCTTGTATACTTACCAGTTACATGTTGTGTACTTCCTAGTTGCATGTGTTGTATACTTACCAGTTACATGTTGTGTACTTCCTAGTTGCATGTCTTGTATACTTACCAGTTACATGTTGTGTACTTCCTAGTTGCATGTGTTGTCTACTCACCAGTTACATGTTGTGTACTTCCTAGTTGCATGTCTTGTATACTCACCAGTTACATGTTGTGTACTTCCTAGTTGCATGTGTTGTATACTCACCAGTTACATGTTGTGTACTTCCTAGTTGCATGTCTTGTATACTTACCAGTTACATGGTGTGTACTTCCTAGTTGCATGTCTTGTATACTTACCAGTTACATGTTGTGTACTTCCTAGTTGCATGTCTTGTATACTTACCAGTTACATGTTGTGTACTTCCTAGTTGCATGTGTTGTATACTTAGTTACATGTTGTGTACTTCCTAGTTGCATGTCTTGTATACTTACCAGTTACATGTTGTGTACTTCCTAGTTGCATGTCTTGTATACTTACCAGTTACATGTTGTGTACTTCCTAGTTGCATGTGTTGTATACTTACCAGTTACATGTTGTGTACTTCCTAGTTGCATGTGTTGTCTACTCACCAGTTACATGTTGTGTACTTCCTAGTTGCATGTCTTGTATACTCACCAGTTACATGTTGTGTACTTCCTAGTTGCATGTGTTGTATACTTACCAGTTACATGTTGTGTACTTTCTAGTTGCATGTGTTGTATACTTACCAGTTACATGTTGTGTACTTCCTAGTTGCATGTGTTGTCTACTCACCAGTTACATGTTGTGTACTTCCTAGTTGCATGTCTTGTATACTCACCAGTTACATGTTGTGTACTTCCTAGTTGCATGTGTTGTATACTTACCAGTTACATGTTGTGTACTTCCTAGTTGCATGTGTTGTATACTTACCAGTTACATGTTGTGTACTTCCTAGTTGCATGTGTTGTATACTTACCAGTTACATGTTGTGTACTTCCTAGTTGCATGTGTTGTATACTTACCAGTTACATGTTGTGTACTTCCTAGTTGCATGTCTTGTATACTTACCAGTTACATGTTGTGTACTTCCTAGTTGCATGTGTTGTATACTTACCAGTTACATGTTGTGTACTTCCTAGTTGCATGTCTTGTATACTTACCAGTTACATGTTGTGTACTTCCTAGTTGCATGTCTTGTATACTTACCAGTTACATGTTGTGTACTTCCTAGTTGCATGTCTTGTATACTCACCAGTTACATGTTGTGTACTTCCTAGTTGCATGTGTTGTATACTTACCAGTTACATGTTGTGTACTTCCTAGTTGCATGTCTTGTATACTTACCAGTTACATGTTGTGTACTTCCTAGTTGCATGTGTTGTCTACTCACCAGTTACATGTTGTGTACTTCCTAGTTGCATGTCTTGTATACTCACCAGTTACATGTTGTGTACTTCCTAGTTGCATGTGTTGTATACTTACCAGTTACATGTTGTGTACTTCCTAGTTGCATGTCTTGTATACTTACCAGTTACATGTTGTGTACTTCCTAGTTGCATGTCTTGTATACTTACCAGTTACATGTTGTATATTTACCAGTTACATGTTGTATACTCACCAGTTACATGTTGTGTACTTCCTAGTTGCATGTCTTGTATACTTACCAGTTACATGTTGTGTACTTCCTAGTTGCATGTGTTGTATACTTACCAGTTACATGTTGTGTACTTCCTAGTTGCATGTCTTGTATACTTACCAGTTACATGTTGTGTACTTCCTAGTTGCATGTGTTGTCTACTCACCAGTTACATGTTGTGTACTTCCTAGTTGCATGTCTTGTATACTCACCAGTTACATGTTGTGTACTTCCTAGTTGCATGTGTTGTATACTTACCAGTTACATGTTGTGTACTTCCTAGTTGCATGTCTTGTATACTTACCAGTTACATGTTGTGTACTTCCTAGTTGCATGTCTTGTATACTCACGAGTTACATGTTGTGTACTTCCTACTTGCATGTGTTGTATACTTACCAGTTACATGTTGTGTACTTCCTAGTTGCATGTCTTGTATACTTACCAGTTACATGTTGTGTACTTCCTAGTTGCATGTGTTGTATACTCACCAGTTACATGTTGTGTACTTCCTAGTTGCATGTCTTGTATACTTACCAGTTACATGTTGTGTACTTCCTAGTTGCATGTCTTGTATACTTACCAGTTCCTTTTCTTTGGTAATGGGATTGTGACAGTTTTAGTGTTTTTCTGCCTCCATCCGCCATCCTCTCTGGTGTTTGCTTTGGGGCCCATGTCGTTGTCTTTCAGAATTGACTTGGTCAGAGACACTGTAGGAGACTCTGTAGGAGACTCTGTAGGAGACACTGTAGGAGACGCTGTAGGAGACGCTGTAGGAGACGCTGTAGGAGACACTGTAGGAGACACTGTAGGAGACACTGTAGGAGACACTGTAGGAGACACTGTAGGAGACTCTGTAGGAGACGCTGTAGGAGACACTGTAGGAGACACTGTAGGAGACTCTGTAGGAGACTCTGTAGGAGACACTGTAGGAGACACTGTAGGAGACTCTGTAGGAGACTCTGTAGGAGACTCTGTAGGAGACGCTGTAGGAGACGCTGTAGGAGACGCTGTAGGAGACGCTGTAGGAGACGCTGTAGGAGACGCTGTAGGAGACTCTGTAGGAGACACTGTAGGAGACACTGTAGGAGACTCTGTAGGAGACACTGTAGGAGACTCTGTAGGAGACTCTGTAGGAGACACTGTAGGAGACTCTGTAGGAGACACTGTCGGAGACACTGTAGGAGACTCTGTAGGAGACACTGTAGGAGACTCTGTAGGAGACACTGTCGGAGACACTGTAGGAGACACTGTAGGAGACTCTGTAGGAGACACTGTAGGAGACACTGTAGGAGACACTGTAGGAGACGCTGTAGGAGACGCTGTAGGAGACGCTGTAGGAGACTCTGTAGGAGACACTGTAGGAGACACTGTAGGAGACTCTGTAGGAGACACTGTAGGAGACACTGTAGGAGACACTGTAGGAGACACTGTAGGAGACTCTGTAGGAGACTGTAGGAGACTCTGTAGGAGACTCTGTAGGAGACACTGTAGGAGACACTGTAGGAGACACTGTAGGAGACACTGTAGGAGACTCTGTAGGAGACTCTGTAGGAGACGCTGTAGGAGACGCTGTAGGAGACTCTGTAGGAGACACTGTAGGAGACACTGTAGGAGACTCTGTAGGAGACACTGTAGGAGACACTGTAGGAGACTCTGTAGGAGACACTGTAGGAGACACTGTAGGAGACTCTGTAGGAGACTCTGTAGGAGACACTGTAGGAGACTCTGTAGGAGACACTGTAGGAGACACTGTAGGAGACACTGTAGGAGACACTGTAGGAGACTCTGTAGGAGACACTGTAGGAGACACTGTAGGAGACACTGTAGGAGACTGTAGGAGACTCTGTAGGAGACACTGTAGGAGACACTGTAGGAGACTCTGTAGGAGACACTGTAGGAGACACTGTAGGAGACACTGTAGGAGACACTGTAGGAGACTCTGTAGGAGACACTGTAGGAGACACTGTAGGAGACTCTGTAGGAGACACTGTAGGAGACACTGTAGGAGACACTGTAGGAGGCACTGTAGGAGGCACTGTAGGAGGCACTGTAGGAGACTCTGTAGGAGACACTGTAGGAGACACTGTAGGAGACTCTTTGGAGACACTGTAGGAGACACTGTAGGAGACTCCTCTCCGGGGCTGAGACTTGTGTGCGGGATGTTTGTGTTTTATCCTTTTCTTTGTGACATTTTCCATGTGATTCCATCCCAGCTCTCTCTGTCACCTGGACGTCACCTCCTCTCTCACCTCTCGCGCTTCAGTCTTGGATCTCGGAGAACCCGCTGTGTTTCCCACAGGTGGAGATCGGGCTCTTTACCATAACTAGTGAGATCTCCCGGCCGCCCGGACCTGCTCGGTCCTATTACACGGAGCGATTTTTAACGATTAACGACTAACGATCGCAAACCAGATTGTGTATCATTAAGCTGAAATCGTTCACCACATTACACAGGACGATAGTCGTTAGTTATTGCGATGATCGTTTCTATGATCGTTTATTCCTTCTGATCCCAGAACAATGTGCAATTACACTGAACGATCAGTGAAAAAATTCCGAACTTGAGCGAACGAATGTGGAATTACAGCGAACGATTAACGATAATTTTAGGTTCAGATCCAAATCAACGACATACGAACGATTTTTTGATCGTTGCCTGCAATTACACGGAACAATTATCGTTTTAATTCGATTTAACGATTTTTGGCACGATAATCGTCCCGTGTCACAGGGCCCTTAGTATTAGAGATATGTGCACATGCGGCCTCTGCTGTAATATCCCGTAGCGGGAAGGAAACCCCCTACAGACCGATTCCAGTGTACAAGCTGCTGCGTGGTCCAGGAGGTGGTGACCATCAGGACATACAGTAATATACAAGCAGCACATTACCTGCAGCTCTATTCATTCCTATGGAGCCACCAGAAAAGCTGAGTAACCACTCTTCCGACTTACTTGGCCTCTCCAGCTGCTGCATGGGAGTGAATAGAGCTGCGGGTCATGTGCCGTACCTGCTGCTCTATTCATTACAAA
Source organism: Dendropsophus ebraccatus (assembly GCA_027789725.1). Taxonomy (NCBI): domain Eukaryota; kingdom Metazoa; phylum Chordata; class Amphibia; order Anura; family Hylidae; genus Dendropsophus; species Dendropsophus ebraccatus. The sequence goes on from JAQFWZ010000053.1 coordinate 1,610,496, forward strand.
GAAGCCGGGGGGCAGATACCAATCAGGGGGTACAGAGGTCAGACCCCCCACAATCTCTTACTTTCCCCCCCATCCTGACAGGAGCGCAGGAGCAGATAATCTCACAGGGGAGGTGACGTCCCCCCCCTCGTATACGACTGAACGCCCCCTCTAAGGTTCCATAGCTCCAGTGTGAGGGAGAATACATTGTTACAGGTTTTAGTGAGAAAAAAATATTAACATAAAAAATGATAAAAAAAATAGAGTTTAAACAACCCCTCCCCCCCCTCAACCCAAAAATATTCAGCACCAGAAGCGAGACACTAAACGTTACAGATCCAGCAACTACTCTTTAAGGGACAGATCTCTCTAAACCCTGAAAAAGAGGTTGTATGCGCCTCCAAACGGGTTGCTGATCTGGAATACACCCAGGACGTTGGTTCATACGTTTCCCCGCTCCTTACGTCAGACTGATCTCCTTGGAACGACATCGGTAACTTGAGTTCTCTCTTAAAGAGACAGCGTCATTAGAAAATGACCCTTTGTTTTACTCAAGTTTTTACTTTAAACATTTTTAAGAACTTTTGTCAGTCTTTCAAATTTTCAGTTTTGCTGTCTAAAAAAAAATCCTGAATTTTCGGTTTCCATTCTAGCCACTAAGCCTGATAATAGTCTTACACTGTATGTTCTGTGCAGCGCTGTCCACCATATCATATGACAGCAGTACATAGATAACACAGAATGGGGTCCTGCGCTGTCCACCATATCATATGACAGCAGTACATAGATAACACAGGATGGTGTCCCCCTCAGGTAAAATACACACTGAATCATCCCCCCTCCTAGAGACTAACAATTCCTTCCATACTTGTTATGATCTATTCAGTCTCCTTCCCCCAGTTCTCAGCTGCTGCTTTCTGCTGAAGACACAAAAATCTGTGTGTGAGCTTTTCTCTCTGTCCCCCCCTCCTTCTGAGACAGCTGATGTAAACAAGTCCCTGGCAGGCTGTATCTGCACTCTTTGAGGCCCGGAGGGTTAATCACAGTGAGGTCACCAGCAATTGACCTCAGATTAACCCTTCGGGCATCATAGAGTGCTGATACACCCTGCCAGGGACTTGAGAGGAGGAGGAGACAGAGAGAAAAGCTCACACACAGATTTTTCTGTCTTCACCAGAAATCAGCATCTGAGAACTAGGGGAAGGAGACTAAATAGATAATAAGTATGCTGTCTATTGCCTTGGAGGCATCATCTCCATGCACCTGTGCTGCTTCCATAGACTTACATGTGTCCCTGAGCCTAGGTTTCTGTAATATGAAAAGTTATAGTTCTATCTCTGCTTGCTGTCAGCGAATGCAGCCGTATGGTTCTCTCTGCTTCCAGTCAGTGAATGAAGTCATACAGTGCTATCTCTGCTTGCTGTCAGTGAATGCAGGCATTTGTACCTGTCTTTGTGTCACAGCTCTGCATATTGTAAGTGTTATGGATATTCTTAGACTCTGGATGGCTTTTATTCACAGTCAGCAAGCAGAGATGTAAACGTTCACTACACCCTCTATCCCCAGTAAACAGATTCCCATTATGCAGCACATAGCTACACCATGCATGCCCCAGCTTTGCTATACTATGGGGGCGTCAGCTCTGCTACACCATGCGGGTGTCAGCTCTGCTACACCATGGGGGCGTCAGCTCTGCTACACCATGCGGGCGTCAGCACTGCTATACCATGCGGGCGTCAGCTCTGCTACACCATGCGGGCGTCAGCTCTGCCACACCATGGGGGCGTCAGCTCTGCTACACCATGGGGGCGTCAGCTCTGCTACACCATGGGGGCGTCAGCTCTGCTACACCATGGGGGCGTCAGCTCTGCTACACCATGGGGGCGTCAGCTCTGCTACACCATGGGGGCGTCAGCTCTGCTACACCATGGGGGCGTCAGCTCTGCTACAACATGTGGGCTTCAGCTCTGCTACACCATGGGGGCGTCAGCTCTGCTACACCATGTGGGAGTCAGCTCTGCTACACCATGGGGGCGTCAGCTTTGCTACACCATGGGGGCGTCAGCTCTGCTACACCATGGGGGCGTCAGCTCTGCTACAACATGTGGGCTTCAGCTCTGCTACACCATGGGGGCGTCAGCTCTGCTACACCATGGGGGCGTCAGCTCTGCTACACCATGGGGGCGTCAGCTCTGCTACATCATGTGGACTTCAGCTCTGCTACACCATGGGGGCGTCAGCTCTGCTACACCATGGGGGCGTTAGCTCTGCTACACCATGGGGGCGTTAGCTCTGCTACACCATGGGGGCGTTAGCTCTGCTACACCATGGGGGCGTCAGCTCTGCTACACCATGTGAGCGTCAGCTCTGCTACACCATGTGGGCGTCAGCTCTGCTACACCATGCACATGTCAGCTCTGCTACATCAGCAGCTAGTATGGAATACAAACTGGGGTGTTGTGATGCAAAATCTGTGAAAAAATCAGTCCTGTGTTTCCTGTGCAATAGTAATGACAGTAGGGGGCAGGAAAGAAAGCTAAGGGGGCAAGTACACAAACCGACCAATCAGGGAGATGCATGATGGGAACCGTAGTTTCCTGGCCAGCGCCATTTTGGATATAGATCGGCTTTTAGAAAAACGTCTAACTCAGGAACAGCAGCAGCTAGAAAGACAGGAGACGACTCCAAATACTCCGGGGGACTTGGGGAGTAAGAGCAGCCAGGTGTGGGAGCATTTCATTTCTTAGCTCTTAAGTGGATAATTCCTCTAATTAAACCTTAAAAATGACCGATCTACTGAACAGCACCCACAGAAGGAGCGTCCGCAGCTACAACAACTATAACAACTCATCAACCAACCCTGTAATTACAGAAAATTCATAATATAAAAAAATTGCCACCAAAAGAGGTGACACATGTTCTTATAGTCGATAAAACATGTCAGTAAGATAAGAAGAAATGTCCGGGAGAAGAGTCCTCAGCAGCTGGGAGGGCAATGGGAATAGGATTTGGGTGTTAGATAGATCCGGGCGGATTCCACATACAGATCCACCATCATCAATGTCTGTGAGTAATATCATTACCAGGGAGGGTAATCGTTTAGTTCAGTAAGTGATCCAGCAGATCAGTGATCGGGCCGTGAGCCTGGACCTGTAGATCCCCACTTCACTAATTGGGTTTCCCACACAAGATGTTCTATCTATATGTCTCCCTCCTCGGGTCCTCTCCTTACAGCACCCTCCCCTTCTAATCCCTCTTCTCCCCCCATCTGGTGCCTCTTCTCCCCCCATCTGGTGCCTTTTCTCCCCCCAACTGGTGCCTTTTCTCCCCCCCATCTGATCCCTCTTCTCCCATCTGATGAATCTTCTCCCTCCATCTGATCCCTTTTCTCCTCTTTATTTGGTGCCTCTTCTCCCTCCAACTGACGCCTCTTCTCCCCCCAACTGGCGCCTCTTCCCCCTTCCTCGGATGCCTCTTCTCCCCCCATCTGATGCCTCTTCTCCCCCCATCTGGCGCCTCTTCTCCCTCCATCTGACACCTTTTCTCCCCCCATCTGGTGAATCTTCTCCCTCTCTCTATCTGATGCCTCTTCTCCCTCACTCTGGTGCCTCTTATCCCCCCATTTGGTGCATCTTCTCCCCCCATCTGGTGCCTCTTCCCCCTCCATCTGCTGCCTCTTCTCCCCCCATCTGATCCCTTTTCTCCTCTCCATCTGCTGCCTCTTCTCCTTTCCATCTGGTGCCTCTTCTCCCTCCATCTGGTGCCTTTTCTGCCTCCATCAGCTGGCTCTTCTCCCTCCATCTGCTGCCTCTTCTCTCCCCAATCTGGTGCCTCATCTCCCCCCATCTGCTGCCTCTTCTCCCCCCATCTGGTGCCTCTTCTCCCTCCATCTGCTGCCTCTTCTCCCCCCATCTTGTGCCTCTTCTCCCTCCATCTGGTGCCTCTTCTCCCTCCATCTGGTGCCTCTTCTCCTCCATCTGGTGCCTCTTCTCCCTCCATCTGCTGCCTCTTCTCCCTCCATCTGCTGCCTCTTCTCCTCCATCTGCTGCCTCTTCTCCCCCCATCTTGTGCCTCTTCTCCCTCCATCCGCTGCCTCTTCTCCCTCCATCCGGTGCCTCTTCTCCCTCCATCTGCTGCCTCTTCTCCCCCCATCTTGTGCCTCTTCTCCCTCCATCTGCTGCCTCTTCTCCCTCCATCTGCTGCCTCTTCTCCCTCCATCTGCTGCCTCTTCTCCCCCCATCTTCTGCCTCTTCTCCCTCCATCTGCTGCTTCTTCTCCTTCCATCTTGTGCCTCTACTCCCTCCATCTGCTGCCTCTTCTCCCCCCATCTGGCGCCTCTTCTCCCTCCATATGCCGCCTCCCCCCCCCTCCCTCCAATCTGGCACCTCTTCTCCCTCCATATGCCGCCTCTCCCCCCCCCCACTCCAATCTGGCACCTCTTCTCCCTCCATCTGCTGCCTCTTCTCCCTCCATCTACCGCCACCCCCCCCAATCTGGCGCCTCTTCTCCCTCCTTCCCTCCCCCTTTCCTATTATTCACCACCACACTTGACCCTTGTACTACTCTTTTTCCTTTAATCGAGAACCAAAGACCCCGTGAATCTCAGTATATTCTGACAATCTGACACATTCTGCACCTGTTGGTATCCGAGGTTTGTTCGCGATCCGTCCGTGTATATCGCACACTGTAATGTGTCACGTGATTCATGTTTATAAGTTGTGCGATTTCACAGATATGGTAAATTCCGATGGAACAACACACAAGAATTGGTTTCCTTTATCAGAATTCGAAGCTGTACTTCCATGTAAAACATTTTCCACATACAGAACATCAAAATGGCTTCTCCTCTGTGTGACTTGTCTGGTGATCGCTAAGTTCAGCTTCAGTGTCAAAACATTTCCCACATTCTGAACATGCAAATTGCTGCTCTCCTCTGTGACGTCTCTCATGTTTAACAAGAGCAGATTTATGTGTATAACACTTCCCGCATTCTGAACATGAATACAGCTTCTCTCCTCTGTGACTTCTCTCGTGTCTAACAAGACTTGATTTATGTGTAAAACATTTCCCACACTCAGGGCACGCAAATGGCTTCTCTCCGGTGTGAATTCTCTCATGTGAAACAAGATGTGATTTATTTCTGACACATTTCCCACATTGTGCACATGTATACGGCTTCTCTCCGGTGTGACTTCTCTCATGAATAACAAGACTTGATTTATCTGTAAAGCACTTTCCACATTCTGAACATGAAAATGGCTTCTCTCCTGTGTGACTTCTCTCGTGTGAAACAAGATGTGATTTATGGGCAAAACATTTCCCACAAAGTGAACAGGAATATGGCTTCTCTCCTGTGTGAATTCTCCCATGTATGATAAGAGTTGATTTATCTGTGAAACATTTTCCGCACTCAGAACAGGAGTATGGCTTCTCTCCTGTGTGAATTCTCACATGTCGAACAAGCTTTGATTTATCTCTAAAACTTTTCTCACATTCTGAACAGGAGTAGGGCCTCTCTCCTGTGTGACTTCTTATATGTCTCACAAGCCATGATTTTTCTCTAAAGCCTTCCCCACATTCTGGGCACGAGTATGGCTTCTCCCCTGTGTGAATTCTCACATGTCTAATAAGCCTTGATTTATCTCTAAAACATTTCCCACATTCTGAACAGTAAAAGGGATCCTCAAAATCTGGATTGGGTCTAAACTGTTTATGTCGATGGAAGCGTTTGCCCCTTCTGTAACTTGTACTGGGAGACGGTTCCTGGTGATTTCGGGGGAGGTCTGTCCTGTCTGGTCCTGGATGGACGGTAGGGGGGAGGCGGCTTCCTCCTGAGGAGCGCTGTATATCTTCTTCTTCTGCTTTATAATTCACTGATATCAGGAAGTTTCCCTCACAGGAATTTTCTGTTAGGATTAAAAATGGATTTCATGATTTTTCTGTTTCTTTTCAAATCACAAAGTACAAATGTGTAATATTCTTATTAGGCGGGAAACGCACGACGGCCTTATCCCCAGGCTCTGCGCACACGTTGGATATACGGAACGGGATATCTGAACTCCTGGGATCACCTATAGTGCGTCACGTATCACTGTGTGTCACGTATCCTTGTGCATCACGTATCCTTGTGCGTCACGTATCACTGTGTGTCATGTATCACTGTGTGTCACGTATCCTTGTGCATCACGTATCCTTGTGCGTCACGTATCACTGTGTGTCATGTATCATTATACGTCATGTATCACTGTGCGTCACGTATCCTTGTGTGTCATGTATTATACGTCATTTATCACTATGTGTCATGTATCACTGTACGTCATGTATCATTATACGTCATGTATCATTGTACCATGTATCACTGTACGTCATGTATCATTATACGTCATGTATCATACGTCATGTATTATACGTCATGTATCACTGTACGTCATGTATCATTGTACCGTGTATCACTGTACGTCATGTATCATTATACGTCATGTATCATTGTACCATGTATCACTATGTATTACTGTACGTCATGTATCACTGTACGTCATGTATCATTGTACCATGTATCACTGTACGTCACGTATCACTGTGTGTCATGTATCACTGTGCGTCACGTATCCTTGTGTGTCATGTATCACTGTGTGTCATGTATCATTATATGTCATGTATCACTGTACGTTATGTATCACTGTACGTCATGTATCACTGTACGTCATGTATCACTGTACGTCATGTATCACTGTACGTCATGTATCACTGTACGTCATGTATCACTGTACGTCATGTATCACTGTACGTCATGTATCATTATACGTCATGTATCACTGTACGTCATGTATCATACGTCATGTATCATTGTACGTCATGTATCATTGTACGTCATGTATCATTGTACCATGTATCACTGTATGTCATGTATCATTATACGTCATGTATCATTGTACCATGTATCACTGTACGTCATGTATCACTGTACGTCATGTATCATACGTCATGTATTATACGTCATGTATCACTGTACGTCATGTATCACTGTGTGTCATGTATCATTATACGTCATGTATCACTGTACGTCATGTTTCACTGTGTGTCATGTATCATTGTACCATGTATTACTGTACGTCATGTATCATACGTCATGTATCACTGTACGTCATGTATCATTGTACCATGTATCACTGTACGTCATGTATCATTATACGTCATGTATCATTGTACCATGTATCACTGTGCGTCATGTATCACTGTACGTCATGTATCATTGTACCATGTATCACTGTACGTCATGTATCACTGTACGTCATGTATCATTGTACCATGTATCACTGTACGTCATGTATCATTGTACCATGTATCACTGTACGTCATGTATCATTGTACCATGTATCATTGTACATCATGTATCACTGTACGTCATGTATCACTGTACGTCATGTATCACTGTACGTCATGTATCATTGTACCATGTATCACTGTACGTCATGTATCACTGTGCGTCATGTATCATTGTACCATGTATCATTGTACCATGTATCACTGTACGTCATGTATCATTGTACCATGTATCACTGTACGTCATGTATCACTGTACGTCATGTATCACTGTACGTCATGTATCACTGTGTGTCATGTATCATTATACGTCATGTATCACTGTACGTCATGTTTCACTGTGTGTCATGTATCATTGTACCATGTATTACTGTACGTCATGTATCATACATCATGTATCACTGTACGTCATGTATCATTGTACCATGTATCACTGTACGTCATGTATCATTATACGTCATGTATCATTGTACCATGTATCACTGTACGTCATGTATCACTGTACGTCATGTATCACTGTACGTCATGTATCATTGTACCATGTATCACTGTACGTCATGTATCTTTTCTCCTTTCACCTTTTCTCCCCCCATCTGGTGAATCTTCTCCCTCTCTCTATCTGATGCCTCTTCTCCCTCACTCTGGTGCCTCTTATCCCCCCATTTGGTGCATCTTCTCCCCCCATCTGGTGCCTCTTCCCCCTCCATCTGCTGCCTCTTCTCCCCCCATCTGATCCCTTTTCTCCTCTCCATCTGCTGCCTCTTCTCCTTTCCATCTGGTGCCTCTTCTCCCTCCATCTGGTGCCTTTTCTGCCTCCATCAGCTGGCTCTTCTCCCTCCATCTGCTGCCTCTTCTCTCCCCAATCTGGTGCCTCATCTCCCCCCATCTGCTGCCTCTTCTCCCCCCATCTGGTGCCTCTTCTCCCTCCATCTGCTGCCTCTTCTCCCCCCATCTTGTGCCTCTTCTCCCTCCATCTGGTGCCTCTTCTCCCTCCATCTGGTGCCTCTTCTCCCTCCATCTGGTGCCTCTTCTCCCTCCATCTGCTGCCTCTTCTCCCTCCATCTGCTGCCTCTTCTCCCTCCATCTGCTGCCTCTTCTCCCCCCATCTTGTGCCTCTTCTCCCTCCATCCGCTGCCTCTTCTCCCTCCATCCGGTGCCTCTTCTCCCTCCATCTGCTGCCTCTTCTCCCCCCATCTTGTGCCTCTTCTCCCTCCATCTGCTGCCTCTTCTCCCTCCATCTGCTGCCTCTTCTCCCTCCATCTGCTGCCTCTTCTCCCCCCATCTTCTGCCTCTTCTCCCTCCATCTGCTGCTTCTTCTCCTTCCATCTTGTGCCTCTACTCCCTCCATCTGCTGCCTCTTCTCCCCCCATCTGGCGCCTCTTCTCCCTCCATATGCCGCCTCCCCCCCCCCTCCCTCCAATCTGGCACCTCTTCTCCCTCCATATGCCGCCTCTCCCCCCCCCACTCCAATCTGGCACCTCTTCTCCCTCCATCTGCTGCCTCTTCTCCCTCCATCTACCGCCACCCCCCCCCCAATCTGGCGCCTCTTCTCCCTCCTTCCCTCCCCCTTTCCTATTATTCACTGCCACACTTGACCCTTGTACTACTCTTTTTCCTTTAATCGAGAACCAAAGACCCCGTGAATCTCAGTATATTCTGACAATCTGACACATTCTGCACCTGTTGGTATCCGAGGTTTGTTCGCGATCCGTCCGTGTATATCGCACACTGTAATGTGTCACGTGATTCATGTTTATAAGTTGTGCGATTTCACAGATATGGTAAATTCCGATGGAACAACACACAAGAATTGGTTTCCTTTATCAGAATTCGAAGCTGTACTTCCATGTAAAACATTTTCCACATACAGAACATCAAAATGGCTTCTCCTCTGTGTGACTTGTCTGGTGATCGCTAAGTTCAGCTTCAGTGTCAAAACATTTCCCACATTCTGAACATGCAAATTGCTGCTCTCCTCTGTGACGTCTCTCATGTTTAACAAGAGCAGATTTATGTGTATAACACTTCCCGCATTCTGAACATGAATACAGCTTCTCTCCTCTGTGACTTCTCTCGTGTCTAACAAGACTTGATTTATGTGTAAAACATTTCCCACACTCAGGGCACGCAAATGGCTTCTCTCCGGTGTGAATTCTCTCATGTGAAACAAGATGTGATTTATTTCTGACACATTTCCCACATTGTGCACATGTATACGGCTTCTCTCCGGTGTGACTTCTCTCATGAATAACAAGACTTGATTTATCTGTAAAGCACTTTCCACATTCTGAACATGAAAATGGCTTCTCTCCTGTGTGACTTCTCTCGTGTGAAACAAGATGTGATTTATGGGCAAAACATTTCCCACAAAGTGAACAGGAATATGGCTTCTCTCCTGTGTGAATTCTCCCATGTATGATAAGAGTTGATTTATCTGTGAAACATTTTCCGCACTCAGAACAGGAGTATGGCTTCTCTCCTGTGTGAATTCTCACATGTCGAACAAGCTTTGATTTATCTCTAAAACTTTTCTCACATTCTGAACAGGAGTAGGGCCTCTCTCCTGTGTGACTTCTTATATGTCTCACAAGCCATGATTTTTCTCTAAAGCCTTCCCCACATTCTGGGCACGAGTATGGCTTCTCCCCTGTGTGAATTCTCACATGTCTAATAAGCCTTGATTTATCTCTAAAACATTTCCCACATTCTGAACAGTAAAAGGGATCCTCAAAATCTGGATTGGGTCTAAACTGTTTATGTCGATGGAAGCGTTTGCCCCTTCTGTAACTTGTACTGGGAGACGGTTCCTGGTGATTTCGGGGGAGGTCTGTCCTGTCTGGTCCTGGATGGACGGTAGGGGGGAGGCGGCTTCCTCCTGAGGAGCGCTGTATATCTTCTTCTTCTGCTTTATAATTCACTGATATCAGGAAGTTTCCCTCACAGGAATTTTCTGTTAGGATTAAAAATGGATTTCATGATTTTTCTGTTTCTTTTCAAATCACAAAGTACAAATGTGTAATATTCTTATTAGGCGGGAAACGCACGACGGCCTTATCCCCAGGCTCTGCGCACACGTTGGATATACGGAACGGGATATCTGAACTCCTGGGATCACCTATAGTGCGTCACGTATCACTGTGTGTCACGTATCCTTGTGCATCACGTATCCTTGTGCGTCACGTATCACTGTGTGTCATGTATCACTGTGTGTCACGTATCCTTGTGCATCACGTATCCTTGTGCGTCACGTATCACTGTGTGTCATGTATCATTATACGTCATGTATCACTGTGCGTCACGTATCCTTGTGTGTCATGTATTATACGTCATTTATCACTATGTGTCATGTATCACTGTACGTCATGTATCATTATACGTCATGTATCATTGTACCATGTATCACTGTACGTCATGTATCATTATACGTCATGTATCATACGTCATGTATTATACGTCATGTATCACTGTACGTCATGTATCATTGTACCGTGTATCACTGTACGTCATGTATCATTATACGTCATGTATCATTGTACCATGTATCACTATGTATTACTGTACGTCATGTATCACTGTACGTCATGTATCATTGTACCATGTATCACTGTACGTCACGTATCACTGTGTGTCATGTATCACTGTGCGTCACGTATCCTTGTGTGTCATGTATCACTGTGTGTCATGTATCATTATATGTCATGTATCACTGTACGTTATGTATCACTGTACGTCATGTATCACTGTACGTCATGTATCACTGTACGTCATGTATCACTGTACGTCATGTATCACTGTACGTCATGTATCACTGTACGTCATGTATCACTGTACGTCATGTATCATTATACGTCATGTATCACTGTACGTCATGTATCATACGTCATGTATCATTGTACGTCATGTATCATTGTACGTCATGTATCATTGTACCATGTATCACTGTATGTCATGTATCATTATACGTCATGTATCATTGTACCATGTATCACTGTACGTCATGTATCACTGTACGTCATGTATCATACGTCATGTATTATACGTCATGTATCACTGTACGTCATGTATCACTGTGTGTCATGTATCATTATACGTCATGTATCACTGTACGTCATGTTTCACTGTGTGTCATGTATCATTGTACCATGTATTACTGTACGTCATGTATCATACGTCATGTATCACTGTACGTCATGTATCATTGTACCATGTATCACTGTACGTCATGTATCATTATACGTCATGTATCATTGTACCATGTATCACTGTGCGTCATGTATCACTGTACGTCATGTATCATTGTACCATGTATCACTGTACGTCATGTATCACTGTACGTCATGTATCATTGTACCATGTATCACTGTACGTCATGTATCATTGTACCATGTATCACTGTACGTCATGTATCATTGTACCATGTATCATTGTACATCATGTATCACTGTACGTCATGTATCACTGTACGTCATGTATCACTGTACGTCATGTATCATTGTACCATGTATCACTGTACGTCATGTATCACTGTGCGTCATGTATCATTGTACCATGTATCATTGTACCATGTATCACTGTACGTCATGTATCATTGTACCATGTATCACTGTACGTCATGTATCACTGTACGTCATGTATCACTGTACGTCATGTATCACTGTGTGTCATGTATCATTATACGTCATGTATCACTGTACGTCATGTTTCACTGTGTGTCATGTATCATTGTACCATGTATTACTGTACGTCATGTATCATACATCATGTATCACTGTACGTCATGTATCATTGTACCATGTATCACTGTACGTCATGTATCATTATACGTCATGTATCATTGTACCATGTATCACTGTACGTCATGTATCACTGTACGTCATGTATCACTGTACGTCATGTATCATTGTACCATGTATCACTGTACGTCATGTATCACTGTACGTCATGTATCATTGTACCATGTATCACTGTACGTCATGTATCATTGTACCATGTATCATTGTACATCATGTATCACTGTACGTCATGTATCACTGTGCACCATATATCACTGTACGTCATGTATCATTGTATGTCATGTATCATTGTGATGCCGGGAGCTTTGAAACAATATTACCCGTTTTGGAGGTCCTGGCCTCATAATGATACACCATCCCGGGGGTTCCGATAACCCGTTCAGTATATAAGGCGTCTGCCCAGAACCTGGCCTGAATGTTTCTACAATCAGTCAGGGACATATCACACAAATCAGGGCGAGACGGCAGCTTATCACTTATCAGCCAGGCTCCAGCTTCTCTCCGCAGATGGAACGCCTGAAGCCGTCTGTGCAGTGACAGCCCGCTCAGCCAATCACTGTCTCTGGGCGGTCCCATCATGGCGAGGGATTGGCTGAGTGGCCTGTCACTTCATAGATGGCCTCAACACAGCCAGCGGCGGCTGCAGAAGGAAGCTAGATGGAAAACGGGGAGCCTGGAGAGTAAGGGCAAGGACTGCACGGACATCATTAACAATATACTGTATATACAGCAAGGACTGCACTGACATCACTGACTATATATATATATATATATATATATATATATACAGCAAGGGATGCACGGACATCATTAACTATATATATATATATATATATATATATATATATATACAGCAAGGACTGCACTGACATCACTGACTATATATATACAGCAAGGGCTGCACAGACATCACTAACTATATATACACACACACACACAGCCCTTGCTTCTGGGAATCCAGATGTATGAGCACAGCCTCATCCCCGACACTGACCAGGATTCTGCCCAACATCCACTGATCACTTTTATTACAGACATCCAGACTTTATAAAACTTAAAGGTTTGAAAATCACAAGGCCTGACCTAACACGGGGCCCCATCCGACACGGGGCCCCAGCCAACACGGGGCTCCACCCGACAGGGGGCCCCACCTGACACGGGGCCTAACCCAACACGGGGCCCCACCCGACATGGGGCCCCACCCAACACGGGGCCCCACCTGACACGGGGTTCCACCCGACATGGGGCCCCACCCAACACGGGGTTCCACCCAACAAGGGGCCAGATCTCGGCTAACACCTTAAAAACCAATGATCCTATTCTTCTTACTGCCAGTCTCCTCCTGCCTCTGGTCTCCGGGGACATTACTCCAATACAGGCAAAGCACAGAAGAGAACAGGAAGTCTCAGCTTAGGTTTAGGCCTAGTGGTCAGAATGAAAACTGTGAGATCTCAGGATTATCCTAAACTATAGAAAGTAACGTAAGAAAATAAGAACAAAAATGTAAAAAAAACAATTCTTAAAAATTTTATTATAAAAATTCTAGACAATTTTCTAATGATACTTTCCCTTTAAGCCTCATTGTGTGTCCGGTCGTAAGTTTACGGCCACAATGGGGAAGTTGTTGGAGAAACAGAGTGATAAATGACTTCTAAGAAAACATAACCTGTGTTTAAAATTATTTTTTTTTTCATTAAAATGTTATTACATCCTGAACATACAATGTGCCCGTGTTATTATATCCTGAACATACAATGTGCATATATGTTATTATATCCTGAACATACAATGTGCCTGTGTTATTACATCCTGAACATACAATGTGCCTGTGTTATTATATCCTGAACATACAATGTGCCCATGTTATTATATCCTGAACATACAATGTGCCCATGTTATTATATCCTGAACATACAATGTGCCCGTGTTATTATATCCTGAACATACAATGTGCCCGTGTTATATCCTGAACATACAATGTGCCTGTGTTATTACATCCTGAACATACAATGTGCCCGTGTTATTATATCCTGAACATACAATGTGCCTGTGTTATTATATCCTGAACATACAATGTGCATATATGTTATTATATCCTGAACATACAATGTGCATATATATTATAGAAATCCAAGATAAAAAAGTTCATGGCACTCCAGTTCCCAAAATGATGATCCTTTATTTCATAGCAAGCAAGAATAAATCCACGTGGTTTTTTACGTGGATTTATTCTTGCTTGCTATGAAATAAAGGATCATCATTTTGGGAACTGGAGTGCCATGAACTTTTTTATCTTGGATTTCTATGTGCATACCCAGCAAGCTCCTGGGCTTCTAACGGCACCCGCCCTAGATCCGAACACATCGGGACACAGGTATTAACCATTACCAAACATTGGCAACATTGTGGTCTGAGCGGTAAACCTACTCAAGTTGTTTACATATATATTATACCCTGAACATACAATGTGCCCATACCATTATATCCTGAACATACAATGTGCCCATACCATTATATCCTGAACATACAATGTGCCCATACCATTATATCCTGAACACACAATGTGTCCATGTTATTATATCCTGAACATACAATGTGCCCATACCATTATATCCTGAACATACAATGTGCATATATATTATTATATCCTGAACATACAATGTGCATATATATTATTATATCCTGAACACACAATGTGCATATATATTATTATATTCTGAACATACAATGTGCCCGTGTTATTATATCCTGAACATACAATGTGCCCGTGTTATTACATCCTGAACATACAATGTGCCCGTGTTATTACATCCTGAACATACAATGTGCCCGTGTTATTACATCCTGAACATACAATGTGCCCGTGTTATATTCTGAACATACAATGTGCCCGTGTTATATCCTGAACATACAATGTGCCCGTGTTATATCCTGAACATACAATGTGCCCGTGTTATATCCTGAACATACAATGTGCCCGTGTTATATCCTGAACATACAATGTGCCCGTGTTATATCCTGAACATACAATGTGCCCGTGTTATTATATCCTGAACATACAATGTGCCCGTGTTATTACATCCTGAACATACAATGTGCCCGTGTTACATCCTGAACATACAATGTGCCCATGTTATTATATCCTGAACATACAATGTGCCCGTGTTATTATATCCTGAACATACAATGTGCCCGTGTTATTATATCCTGAACATACAATGTGCCCGTGTTATATCCTGAACATACAATGTGCCCGTGTTATATCCTGAATATACAATGTGCCCGTGTTATTACATCCTGAACATACAATGTGACCGTGTTATATCCTGAACATACAATGTGCCCGTGTTATATCCTGAACATACAATGTGCCCGTGTTATTATATCCTGAACATACAATGTGCCCGTGTTATATCCTGAACATACAATGTGCCCGTGTTATATCCTGAATATACAATGTGCCCGTGTTATTACATCCTGAACATACAATGTGACCGTGTTATATCCTGAACATACAATGTGCCCGTGTTATTACATCCTGAACATACAATGTGCCCGTGTTATTATATCCTGAACATACAATGTGCCCGTGTTATTATATCCTGAACATACAATGTGCCCGTGTTATTACATCCTGAACATACAATGTTCCCGTGTTATATTCTGAACACACAATGTGCGGGTTAGACCACTGGCTACACTCCTCACAGAAATAGCAAATTCAAGTTTTAAAAGTCATAATTGGTTTTAATTTCACAGATTTATAACTTTTCAACCAGCAAAGAAAATTCCAAAACAGAAAAATTTCTGTTCACATCCCAGCCACCTGCTTCCTTCTTTGCGTGAATTCCTCAACCTCCTCGTACGACGTTTTCCATCTATCGGCGGGACGTCTCCCCTGTGTGACTTGTCGGATGATCTCTAAGTTTAGTGATAAAACATTTCCAGCATCCTGAATATGAATAGGGCTTCTCTCCTGTGTGAATTCTCTGATTCACCAAGATCACGTCATCCACATTCTGACCAGTCACATTGCTTCTCTCCCGCGTAATCAGATTTGATTCTTGGATTGGATTTTGATGCAAACATTTCCCACACTCTGAACGTGATTCCTACTTCACCCCAGTGTGGATTCTCTCGTGTCTAACCAGACTCGACCTATGTGTAAAGCGTCTCCTGCACAGCGGGCACGAGAATGGCTTCTCTCCTGTGTGAATTCTCTCGTGCTCAACGAGATGCGATTTATTTCTAAGGCATTTTCCGCATCGCGAACATGAATAGGGCTTCTCTCCCGTGTGACTTTTCCAGTGCGTGGCAAGATGCGACTTATGTGAAAAACATTTCCCACACAGCGGACACGAGTACGGTTTCTCTCCTGTGTGAATTTTCTCGTGTCGAACGAGAGTCGATTTGTCTTTAAAACATTTCCCACATTCTGAACAGGAGTATGGCTTCTCCCCTGTGTGAATTCTCCAGTGTCTAACAAGACTTGATTTATAGGTGAAGCATTCCCCGCACTGTGAGCAGGGATATAACCTCTCCCCCGGGAGAACGGCCTGTGGAAAGGGATTACCATACGGGTGGGGTGGGCCGGGCTCCTCAGGGTGAGGGGGGATATAGCACAGGTCTGGGCCGATACTGGACACTCCCGGATGCACACTCAGGCCAATAAGCTCCTCTCCCGTAGAGCGCGGCAGCGGCCGCACCAGATCTTCATCTTCTACTTTATAATTTAGTAAGAACAGGAAGTTCCCCTCGGAGGGATTCTCTGTTAGGATTAAAAATGGATTTCAGGATTTTTTATTTCAAACCACAAAGAAATGTATAACATAGGTATCAGGCCGGAAATACACACGCAGGGATTATGTATGATGTATGACATATTATGTATAATGTATTATGTATGTATGTATGATGTAATATGTGTGTATGATGTGTACGATGTATGTATTATGTATGTATGTATAATTTATGTATTATGTTTGTATGTATGATGTATAATGTATGTATGATGTATTATGTATAATGAATGTATGATGTAATATGTACGTATAATGTATGTTTTATGTATGTATGATGTATTTTGTATAATGTATGTATTATGTTTGTATGTATGATGTATTATGTATGTATGATGTATTATGTATGTATTATGTATGTATGATGTATTATGTATGTATGATGTATTATGTATGTATAATGTATTTATGTATGTATGATGTATGATGTATGTATGTATGATGTATTATGTATAATGTATGTATGATGTATTATGTATGTATGATGTATAATGTATGTATGTTGTATAATGTATGTATGTTGTATAATGTATGTATGATGTATAATGTATGTATGATGTTTAATGTATGATGTATTTTGTATGTATGATGTATTATGTATAATGTATGTATGAAATAATATGTATGTATAATGTATGTATTATGTTTGTATGATGTATTATGTATATATGTTGTATGTATTATGTTTGTATGTATGATGTATGTATGATTTATTATGTATAATGTATGTATCATGTATTATGGATGTATGATGTATGTATGATGTATGTATTATGTGTGTATGATGTTTGTATGTATGATGTATTATGTATGTATGATGTATTATGTATGTATGATGTATTATGTATGTATGATGTATTATGTATGTATTATGCATGTATGATGTATGTATTATGTATGTATTATGCATGTATGATGTATTATGCATGTATGATGTATTATGCATGTATGATGTATTATGCATGTATGATGCATTATGCATGTATGATGTATTATGCATGTATGATGTATTATGCATGTATGATGTATTATGCATGTATGATGTATGTATGATGTATTATGTATAATGTATGTATGATGTATTATGTATGATGTATTATGTACGTATGATGTATTATGTATGTATGATGTATTATGTATGTATGATGTATTATGTATGTATGATGTATTATGTATGATGTATTATGTATGTATTATGTATGTATGATGTATGTATTATGTATGATGTATTATGTATAATGTATGTATGATGTATTATGTATGATGTATTATGTACGTATGATGTATTATGTACGTATGATGTATTATGTATGTATGATGTATTATGTATGTATGATGTATTATGTATGTATGATGTATTATGTATGATGTATTATGTATGTATTATGTATGTATGATGTATGTATTATGTATGATGTATTATGTATGATGTATTATGTATGTATTATGTATGTATGATGTATTATGTATGTATGATGTATGTATGATGTATGTATAATGTATTATGTATGTATGATGTATTATGTATGTATTATGTATGTATGATGTATTATGTATGTATTATGTATGTATGATGTATTATGGATGTATGATGTATTATGTATGTATGATGTATTATGTATGATGTATTATGTATGATGTATTATGTATGATGTATTATGTATGTATGATGTATTATGGATGTATGATGTATGTATTATGTGTGTATGATGTTTGTATGTATGATGTATTATGTATGTATGATGTATTATGTATGTATGATGTATTATGTATGTATGATGTATTATGTATGATGTATTATGTATGATGTATTATGTATGATGTATTATGTATGTATGATGTATTATGCATGTATGATGTATGTATGATGTATTATGTATGTATGATGTATTATGTATGATGTATTATGTATGTATGATGTATTATGTATGATGTATTATGTATGTATGATGTATTATGTATGATGTATTATGCATGTATGATGTATTATGCATGTATGATGTATGTATGATGTATTATGTATGATGTATTATGTATGTATTATGTATGATGTATTATGTATGTATGATGTATTATGTATGTATGATGTATTATGTATGTATGATGTATTATGTATGTATGATGTATTATGTATGATGTATTATGCATGTATGATGTATTATGTATGATGTATTATGTATGTATGATGTATTATGTATGTATTATGTATGTATGATGTATTATGGATGTATGATGTATTATGTATGTATTATGTATGTATGATGTATTATGGATGTATGATGTATTATGTATGATGTATTATGTATGTATGATGTATTATGTGTGTATAATGTATGTATGATGTATGATGTATTATGTATGTATGATGTATAATGTATGTATGATGTATTATGGGATTCTTATAATAATGCGGCAAAATCTATATAGGAGTCTGATCCTCCCCTACACACTGCCATTACTGGTGCAGTACACGGGGGGCGGGGGTATATATGACGCCACTATAGGTGTGCACAGTACAGTATATCCTATATACATTTCTGTGCTGTCAGTTTCCAGGGACGTCTCTTGGTTCGTTTGCACCCGACATATTGATGAATGTAAAACGACATCAGATAAACGGCCGGACGTTCTGGGACTCCGGGAGGAAGAATTGTCCGTACTTTGCAGACACCAGCAGAGTATCCAGCTCTTCTTAATATATTTTGCGGAGCCTACTCCATACACAGATGCCGACTGCTAATCACCGACATCAGAGATCACGCCAATGTCGGTCATTTAACCCTCTATATGATAAATAGCAATTGTGGCATTTAAAGGGGGATTCCGCTCAGACATAACTTCTGATATGTTGCTGCCCATGGTGAGAGGGACAATTCCTTTCATACTTGTTATTATCCATCCCGTCTCCTTCCCCCAGTTCTCAGCTGCTGCTTTCTGCTGTAGACACAAACATCACCCTGGGCAGCGATATATCAGGAGTTATGTGTGACTGGAATATCTACAGCCGCAGCGTTATACATGGTGCACACTGGGACACCGGCGTCCATGCTGGAGGGAACGGCAATACCCGCACCCTGAGCAGGCGACACAGTGTGCTACAGCTTCACCTGGCTCAGGCCCGCACCGTCCACACAGATGGATCCTTCACAATGACACCATGACTGTAAGACCCCACTGCTGGTTACTCCTCTAACGTCTTCACCATTTCCAGAAGAAGCGAGAAACCATTTATATAGAAAAACTCCTGCTGTCTTTCCGCTACGGCGAGCCTGAGGTTTCACAGTACAGAACAGATGTAGCAGAGCCAGAGCCAAACATCTGTCCAATGGGAAGAAGAGGCCTGAGCCGCTCCCACAGAATCCACTGCCGGCTTTGGTTCCCATAACTGCACAAAAAACTGCACAAAAAACTGCATAAAAAACTGCATAAAAAACTGCATGAAAAACTGTAGGTGTGATTCCAGCCTAAAATAGCGGGAATCCGGGCTCCACCCCGCAGCCACTAACTCACATACATGATAATCACAACCGTGTCTGGCCAGCTATCCTGTCTGCTGTCAGTACATTATCCTATGGCAGCGCAGGAGCATCAGAGATAACTTAGAGATCTCATCCTGACAATAAACAACGTCCTAATACACCGAATAACTGAGCTCCATAAAAGGAGAACAGAGACAGAGCACAGGAAGCAGGGCGGGGCTTAGCTTGTGCTGTGTGCCAGAGAAATCCTGGACTGTGTGAATGATGCAACTGCGCATGTCCAGAGGGTCCACACTGGGCCTAAAAAGGTAAATCAAGAATTCTCTCTCATCTCTGACTGCTCACAGTACTGGGCAGCCATCTTCTGTGTAGCTAATAAGCAGCAACAATTCACTGCTTAGAGCGTGGGCAGCTTTTGTGATGTAACCCCTTCCTTGCTGTAACCCCCCCCCCCTTATTTTTAGCTATTCCACAGCTTAGAGCGGGGGCAGCTTTTGGGATGTCACCCCCTCCTTGCTGTAACCCCCCTTATTTATAGCTATTCCACTGCTTAGAGCGTGGGCAGCTTTTGTGATGTAACCCCTTCCTTGCTGTAACCCCCCCCCCCTTATTTTTAGCTATTCCACAGCTTAGAGCGGGGGCAGCTTTTGGGATGTCACCCCCTCCTTGCTGTAACCCCCCTTATTTATAGCTATTCCACTGCTTAGAGCGGGGGCAGCTTTTGTGATGTAACCCCTTCCTTGCTGTAACCCCCCCCCCCCTTATTTTTAGCTATTCCACAGCTTAGAGCGGGGGCAGCTTTTGTAATGTCACCCCTTCCTTGCTGTAATCCCCTCCCCTTTATCTTATCACCAGCTGTAGTTCACTGCTTACACCAGGGCTGCTTGCGTAATGTAAACCCTTCCTTGCTGTGGTGCAGTTGCTATTTCCTCTCACCTTTCAGACCCAGTGTATTAATAACCCCCTTCTCCCCTCCCCTCTCATGTATAGGACTACATTGTAAATCATTTCCCTGCACAGTGCCAGCCTGTTTATACCAGTGCAGTCGGCCATAGCACAGCAGAGAAGAGGAGGACGTGTGATCAGGTGAGGTCCTGTGATAAGCCAGAGCAGCGAGGGAGGGCCGTCCTGGTGTGAGCAGCGAGGGAGGGCCGACCAGGTGTGAGCAGCGAGGGAGGGCCGACCAGGTGTGAGCAGCGAGGGAGGGCCGTCCTGGTGTGAGCAGCGAGGGAGGGACGACCAGGTGTGAGCAGCGAGGGAGGGCCGACCAGGTGTGAGCAGCGAGGGAGGGCCGACCAGGTGTGAGCAGCGAGGGAGGGCCGACCAGGTGTGAGCAGCGAGGGAGGGCCGTCCTGGTGTGAGCAGTGAGGGAGGGCCGACCAGGTGTGAGCAGCGAGGGAGGGCCGACCAGGTGTGAGCAGCGAGGGAGGGCCGTCCTGGTGTGAGCAGTGAGGGAGGGCCGACCAGGTGTGAGCAGTGAGGGAGAGCCGACCAGGTGTGAGCAGCGAGGGAGGGCCGACCAGGTGTGAGCACTGCTGGGAGCCCTGTGCAGGATAACCTGCATCATGTGTGTATTATACAATGGAACTCTACATCTGCCCAAGCTAAATCTCCCAGGGCTGGATATACTATATCTATACTGTCTGTCACCCACAGAGGAGGAGATCCTGCACTCACCTTGTGTACAGCCTACAAAGCAGCCGCATAGAAGCCATGATAACAGAGGAGGAGATCCTGCACTCACCTTGTGTACAGCCTACAAAGCAGCCGCATAGAAGCCATGATAACAGAGGAGGAGATCCTGCACTCACCTTGTGTACAGCCTACAAAGCAGCCGCATAGAAGCCATGATAACAGAGGAGGAGATCCTGCACTCACCTTGTGTACAGCCTACAAAGCAGCCACATAGAAGCCATGATAACAGAGGAGGAGATCCTGCACTCACCTTGTGTACAGCCTACAAAGCAGCCGCATAGAAGCCATGATAACAGAGGAGGAGATCCTGCACTCACCTTGTGTACAGCCTACAAAGCAGCCACATAGAAGCCATGATAACAGAGGAGGAGATCCTGCACTCACCTTGTGTACAGCCTACAAAGCAGCCGCATAGAAGCCATGATAACAGAGGAGGAGATCCTGCACTCACCTTGTGTACAGCCTACAAAGCAGCCGCATAGAAGCCATGATAACAGAGGAGGAGATCCTGCACTCACCTTGTGTACAGCCTACAAAGCAGCCGCATAGAAGCCATGATAACAGAGGAGGAGATCCTGCACTCACCTTGTGTACAGCCTACAAAGCAGCCGCATAGAAGCCATGATAACAGAGGAGGAGATCCTGCACTCACCTTGTGTACAGCCTACAAAGCAGCCGCATAGAAGCCATGATAACAGAGGAGGAGATCCTGCACTCACCTTGTGTACAGCCTACAAAGCAGCCGCATAGAAGCCATGATAACAGAGGAGGAGATCCTGCACTCACCTTGTGTACAGCCTACAAAGCAGCCGCATAGAAGCCATGATAACAGAGGAGGAGATCCTGCACTCACCTTGTGTACAGCCTACAAAGCAGCCACATAGAAGCCATGATAACAGAGGAGGAGATCCTGCACTCACCTTGTGTACAGCCTACAAAGCAGCCGCATAGAAGCCATGATAACAGAGGAGGAGATCCTGCACTCACCTTGTGTACAGCCTACAAAGCAGCCGCATAGAAGCCATGATAACAGAGGAGGAGATCCTGCACTCACCTTGTGTACAGCCTACAAAGCAGCCGCATAGAAGCCATGATAACAGAGGAGGGAGCAGTCTAATCTGTGTATAAAGGGGTGAGATCTCTTACAGAGCTGTCTCTCTATCTGTACACAGGCTCTCCCCCTCCTCTCCCCTTCCTCTCCCCTTCCTCTCCCCTTCCTCTCCCCTTCCTCTCCCCTTCCTCTCCCCCTCCTCTCCCCGTCACTCTATACAGTTACCTTCCTTGTAACTTAATCCCTTATCCTAATCCCTGGACCCTACAGCGCTGATTCTTCTGGGTGGATGATGACAGATTAGCAGGTGCCTGATAACAGGAGGAGGAAGCATTTTTATCTGATAAGATATACTACAAGACAGACGAACCTCTGGCACAATTTTCATCAAAAAGCAACATATTTGCTGTGTGCTAGATAATGTACGTGAGCCCCTGTCCTGCTGCAGGCAACAAAGGGTTACGGCCCAAGATGAAACCCTCTGCACCTCAGCTGTGCCAGAACTCTGCAGACGTCACCTCATACTTATCAGTGCAAGACTGCAACATGCAATATGGTAAACGTGCGGAGCCATGGTGACCAATTAGTCTGTGAGCAATAATGAGACAATGGTTACAAGACCTCCTGCTCAGAAGAGCAGACAGGCTGCAGCTGCATCTCATAGGAAGACACTGAGACTCTACTGTGCCAATGAGCGGACAGATCTGTGTTATGACTTATCATTTGCTTCACGTACAACTCAAATACAGTGATGAGACTCCGCCCCCTCTGCAAAGCCAAAGGAATCATGGGAAACGTAGGCCGCATTAGGAAGTAAGTGGAAGATGACGCATAGATGTTATATAACTACAATAGGTGTCATTTCATAATACTCTATAGAAACTTCTATTATTCTACAGGTTGGTCCAGGTACACAAGAACCAAAGGTCTATTACCAATATTATTATTATCATCATCACTATTATCGTTATTATTACTATTATTATTGTTATTATTATTAGCGTTATTATTATTAATAATTATTATCATTGTTGTTGTTATTATTTTCCCAATAAGGGAGCCCACATGTATTACTCATATACCAGCATGGTGTGCCAGCCATCTTACCTGCACTGCCTATCCGGTTATACCCGTGTGTCTCTAGCCTGGGTAACACTGGGTAACACTGTACGGTAATCACATGGTCTGCCGACCTTTAACCTTTTATCTACAGGTCACTAGAATATTAGGAAACATGTGATCTCCCCCATGAAATCCATTCCTGCTCACCTGGGGAGACATCTAGACTCTGCTCCTTCACTCCTCTCATACACGGGTGATCGCTCCTCAGCCGCTCTTCTTCCTCCACTTTAATATAGGTCAGATCTTCTCCCTGATATCACACAAGGTAACCGGTCAGTACAAGACAGAGGACGGGAGGAGAGATAGGACAGAGGACGGGAGGAGAGATAGGACAGAGGACGGGAGGAGAGAGAGGACGGGAGGAGAGATAGGACAGAGGACGGGAGGAGAGATAGGACAGAGAACGGGAGGAGAGATAGGACAGAGGACGGGAGGAGAGATAGGACAGAGGACGGGAGGAGAGATAGGACAGAGGACGGGAGGAGAGATAGGACAGGAGGAGAGATAGGACAGGAAGAGAGATAGGACAGAGGACGGGAGGAGAGATAGGACAGAGGACGGGAGGACAGATAGGACAGGAGGAGAGATAGGACAGAGGACGGGAGGAGAGATAGGACAGAGGACGGGAGGACAGATAGGACAGGAGGAGAGATAGGACAGATAGGACAGAGGACGGGAGGAGAGATAGGACAGAGCTATAAGAGATGGGACAGAGGATGGGAACAGAGATAGGACAGAGCTATAAGAGATGGGACAGAGGACGGGAGCAGAGATAGGACAGAGCTATAAGAGATGGGACAGAGGACGGGAGCAGAGATAGGACAGAGGACGGGAGGAGAGATAGGACAGAGGACGGGAGGACAGATAGGACAGGAGGAGAGATAGGACAGATAGGACAGAGGACGGGAGGAGAGATAGGACAGAGCTATAAGAGATGGGACAGAGGACGGGAACAGAGATAGGACAGAGCTATAAGAGATGGGACAGAGGACGGGAGCAGAGATAGGACAGAGCTATAAGAGATGGGACAGAGGACGGGAGCAGAGATAGGACAGAGCTATAAGAGATGGGACAGAGGACGGGAGCAGAGATAGGACAGAGGACGGGAGGAGAGATAGGAGAGATAGGACAGAGGACGGGAGGAGAGATAGGACAGAGGACGGGAGGAGAGATAGGACAGAGGACGGGAGGACAGATAGGACAGGAGGAGAGATAGGACAGATAGGACAGAGGACGGGAGGAGAGATAGGACAGAGCTATAAGAGATGGGACAGAGGACGGGAACAGAGATAGGACAGAGCTATAAGAGATGGGACAGAGGACGGGAGCAGAGATAGGACAGAGCTATAAGAGATGGGACAGAGGACGGGAACAGAGATAGGACAGAGCTATAAGAGATGGGACAGAGGACGGGAGCAGAGATAGGACAGAGCTATAAGAGATGGGACAGAGGACGGGAGCAGAGATAGGACAGAGCTATAAGAGATGGGACAGAGGACGGGAGCAGAGATAGGACAGAGCTATAAGAGATGGGACAGAGGACGGGAGCAGAGATAGGACAGAGGACGGGAGGAGAGATAGGAGAGATAGGACAGAGGACGGGAGGAGAGATAGGACAGAGGACGGGAGGACAGATAGGACAGGAGGAGAGATAGGACAGATAGGACAGAGGACGGGAGGAGAGATAGGACAGAGCTATAAGAGATGGGACAGAGGACGGGAACAGAGATAGGACAGAGCTATAAGAGATGGGACAGAGGACGGGAGCAGAGATAGGACAGAGCTATAAGAGATGGGACAGAGGACGGGAACAGAGATAGGACAGAGCTATAAGAGATGGGACAGAGGACGGGAGCAGAGATAGGACAGAGCTATAAGAGATGGGACAGAGGACGGGAGCAGAGATAGGACAGAGCTATAAGAGATGGGACAGAGGACGGGAGCAGAGATAGGACAGAGGACGGGAGGAGAGATAGGACAGAGGACGGGAGGAGAGATAGGACAGAGGACGGGAGGAGAGATAGGACAGAGGACGGGAGGAGAGATAGGACAGAGGACGGGAGGACAGAGGATGGGAGGAGAGATAGGAGAGAGGACGGGAGGAGAGATAGGACAGGAGGAGAGATAGGACAGAGGATGGGAGGAGAGATAGGACAGAGGACGGGAGGACAGAGGATGGGAGGAGAGATAGGAGAGAGGACGGGAGGACAGAGGACGGGAGGAGAGATAGGACAGAGGACGGGAGGACAGAGGACGGGAGGAGAGATAGGAGAGAGGACGGGAGGAGAGATAGGACAGAGGACGGGAGGAGAGATAGGACAGAGGACGGGAGGAGAGATAGGACAGAGGACGGGAGGAGAGATAGGACAGGAGGAGAGATAGGACAGGAGGAGAGATAGGACAGAGGACAGGAGGAGAGATAGGACAGGAGGAGAGATAGGACAGAGGACAGGAGGAGAGATAGGACAGAGGACAGGAGGAGAGATAGGACAGAGGACGGGAGGAGAGATAGGACAGAGGACGGGAGGAGAGATAGGACAGAGGACGGGAGGAGAGATAGGACGGGAGGAGAGATAGGACAGAGGACGGGAGGAGAGATAGGACAGAGGACGGGAGGAGAGATAGGACAGAGGACGGGAGGAGAGATAGGACAGAGGACGGGAGGACAGATAGGACAGGAGGAGAGATAGGACAGGAGGAGAGATAGGACAGAGGATGGGAGGAGAGATAGGACAGAGGACGGGAGGACAGAGGATGGGAGGAGAGATAGGAGAGAGGACGGGAGGAGAGATAGGACAGAGGACGGGAGGACAGAGGACGGGAGGAGAGATAGGACAGAGGACGGGAGGACAGATAGGACGGGAGGAGAGATAGGACAGGAGGAGAGATAGGACAGAGGATGGGAGGAGAGATAGGACAGAGGACGGGAGGACAGAGGATGGGAGGAGAGATAGGAGAGAGGACGGGAGGAGAGATAGGACAGAGGACGGGAGGACAGAGGACGGGAGGAGAGATAGGAGAGAGGACGGGAGGAGAGATAGGACAGAGGACGGGAGGAGAGATAGGACAGAGGACGGGAGGAGAGATAGGAGAGAGGACGGGAGGAGAGATAGGACAGAGGACGGGAGGAGAGATAGGACAGAGGACGGGAGGAGAGATAGGACAGAGGACGGGAGGAGAGATAGGACAGAGGACGGGAGGAGAGATAGGACAGAGGACGGGAGGAGAGATAGGACAGAGGACGGGAGGAGAGATAGGACAGAGGACGGGAGGAGAGATAGGACAGGAGGAGAGATAGGACAGGAGGAGAGATAGGACAGAGGACAGGAGGAGAGATAGGACAGGAGGAGAGATAGGACAGAGGACAGGAGGAGAGATAGGACAGAGGACAGGAGGAGAGATAGGACAGGAGGAGAGATAGGACAGAGGACAGGAGGAGAGATAGGACAGAGGACAGGAGGAGAGATAGGACAGAGGACGGGAGGAGAGATAGGACAGAGGACGGGAGGAGAGATAGGACAGAGGACGGGAGGAGAGATAGGACAGAGGACGGGAGGAGAGATAGGACGGGAGGAGAGATAGGACAGAGGACGGGAGGAGAGATAGGACAGAGGACGGGAGGACAGATAGGACAGGAGGAGAGATAGGACAGATAGGACAGAGGACGGGAGGAGAGATAGGACAGAGCTATAAGAGATGGGACAGAGGATGGGAACAGAGATAGGACAGAGCTATAAGAGATGGGACAGAGGACGGGAGCAGAGATAGGACAGAGCTATAAGAGATGGGACAGAGGACGGGAGGAGAGATAGGACAGAGGACGGGAGGAGAGATAGGACAGAGGATGGGAGGAGAGATAGGAGAGAGGACGGGAGGAGAGATAGGACAGAGGACGGGAGGAGAGATAGGACAGAGGACGGGAGCAGAGATAGGACAGAGCTATAAGAGATGGGACAGAGGACGGGAGCAGAGATAGGACAGAGCTATAAGAGATGGGACAGAGGACGGGAGCAGAGATAGGACAGAGCTATAAGAGATGGGACAGAGGACGGGAGCAGAGATAGGACAGAGCTATAAGAGATGGGACAGAGGACGGGAGCAGAGATAGGACAGAGCTATAAGAGATGGGACAGAGGACGGGAGCAGAGATAGGACAGAGCTATAAGAGATGGGACAGAGGACGGGAGGAGAGATAGGACAGAGCTATAAGAGATGGGACAGAGGACGGGAGCAGAGATAGGACAGAGCTATAAGAGATGGGACAGAGGACGGGAGCAGAGATAGGACAGAGCTATAAGAGATGGGACAGAGGACGGGAACAGAGATAGGACAGAGCTATAAGAGATGGGACAGAGGACGGGAGCAGAGATAGGACAGAGCTATAAGAGATGGGACAGAGGACGGGAGCAGAGATAGGACAGAGCTATAAGAGATGGGACAGAGGACGGGAGCAGAGATAGGACAGAGCTATAAGAGATGGGACAGAGGACGGGAGCAGAGATAGGACAGAGCTATAAGAGATGGGACAGAGGACGGGAGCAGAGATAGGACAGAGCTATAAGAGATGGGACAGAGGACGGGAGCAGAGATAGGACAGAGCTATAAGAGATGGGACAGAGGACGGGAGGAGAGATAGGACAGAGGACGGGAGCAGAGATAGGACAGAGGACGGGAGCAGAGATAGGACAGAGGACGGGAGGAGAGATAGGACAGAGGACGGGAGGAGAGATAGGACAGAGGACGGGAGGAGAGATAGGACAGAGGACGGGAGGAGAGATAGGACAGAGGACGGGAGGAGAGATAGGACAGAGGACGGGAGGAGAGATAGGACAGAGGACGGGAGGAGAGATAGGACAGAGGACGGGAGGAGAGATAGGACAGAGGACGGGAGGAGAGATAGGACAGAGGACGGGAGGAGAGATAGGACAGAGGACGGGAGGAGAGATAGGACAGAGGACGGGAGCAGAGATAGGACAGAGGACAGGAGGAGAGATAGGACAGGAGGAGAGATAGGACAGAGGACGGGAGGAGAGATAGGACAGAGGACGGGAGGAGAGATAGGACAGAGGACGGGAGGAGAGATAGGACAGAGGACGGGAGGAGAGATAGGACAGAGGACGGGAGGAGAGATAGGACAGAGGAGGGGAGGAGAGATAGGACAGAGGAGGGGAGGAGAGATAGGACAGAGGAGGGGAGGAGAGATAGGACAGAGGACGGGAGGAGAGATAGGACAGAGGACGGGAGCAGAGATAGGACAGAGGACAGGAGGAGAGATAGGACAGGAGGAGAGATAGGACAGGAGGAGAGATAGGACAGAGGACGGGAGGAGAGATAGGACAGAGGACGGGAGGAGAGATAGGACAGAGGACGGGAGGAGAGATAGGACAGAGGACGGGAGGAGAGATAGGACAGAGCTATAAGAGAAGGGACAGAGGACGGGAGGAGAGATAGGACAGAGCTATGAGAGATGGGACAGAGGACGGGAGCAGAGATAGGACAGAGCTATAAGAGATGGGACAGAGGTTGGGAGCAGACATAGGACAGAGCTATAAGAGATGGGACAGAGGACGGGAGCAGAGATAGGACAGAGCTATAAGAGAAGGGACAGAGGATGGGAACAGAGATAGGACAGAGCTATGAGAGATGGGACAGAGGACGGGAGCAGAGATAGGACAGAGCTATAAGAGATGGGACAGAGGTTGGGAGCAGACATAGGACAGAGCTATAAGAGATGGGACAGAGGACGGGAGCAGAGATAGGACAGAGCTATAAGAGATGGGACAGAGGACGGGAGCAGAGATAGGACAGAGCTATAAGAGATGGGACAGAGATATAAGAGATGGGACAGAGGATGGGAGCAGAGATAGGACAGAGCTATAAGAGATGGGACAGAGGACGGGAGCAGAGATAGGACAGAGCTATAAGAGATGGGACAGAGGACGGGAGCAGAGATAGGACAGAGCTATAAGAGATGGGACAGAGATATAAGAGATGGGACAGAGGACGGGAGCAGAGATAGGACAGAGCTATAAGAGATGGGACAGAGATATAAGAGATGGGACAGAGGACGGGAGCAGAGATAGGACAGAGCTATAAGAGATGGGACAGAGGACGGGAGCAGAGATAGGACAGAGCTATAAGAGATGGGACAGAGGACGGGAGCAGAGATAGGACAGAGCTATAAGAGATGGGACAGAGATATAAGAGATGGGACAGAGGATGGGAGCAGAGATAGGACAGAGCTATAAGAGATGGGACAGAGGACGGGAGCAGAGATAGGACAGAGCTATAAGAGATGGGACAGAGATATAAGAGATGGGACAGAGGATGGGAGCAGAGATAGGACAGAGCTATAAGAGATGGGACAGAGGACGGGAGCAGAGACAGGACAGAGCTCGGTGCCATCTAACCTGCTGATCCTCCAGGACGTTGTTCTTCTCCTCCGGACGGTCCTGGAGATACAATAGATTGGGGCATCTCTGGAGACCTTGTTGGAGTCGTCCATCTATAGGGAACACACAGTGATGGATACATTGTGGATAATGATCAGAAGATTGACCACCTGACCCTCTAAGTATCTCCCCTCCTCACACTGCTGATCGGCCCTCATATCCGTCTCCTCCTCCTCCTCCTCCTCCTCGTCTTCTTCTTCTTCATCGATAACCTCGGCCTTAATGTCCCTCAGATTCACTCTCTATATAAATGAGAAGATACATATAAGTACCGATACTTGATGGCCAGGTCTTCTTCAGTCTCCTCTACCTGCTGATCCCCCGGGACTCTGTGCTTCTCCTCCGGACAGTCCTGGGGGTACAGAGGACAGGGACACCTCTCTGCTGGATCGCTGCCTCCGTCTGTAGGTGAACACACAGGGACGGTATTAGATAACGGCCGGAGGATGTAGACCACCCATAACCTGGAACATCTCCCCTCCTTACACTGCTGATCGGCCATTACACCCGCCTCCTCTTCTTCTTCATCTATAATCTCGACTTTAATACCGATGAGATTTTCAACCTAAACAAACAATAAAAAGAGGGTAAGATGGACGCGGGCTCAGATGGTCCCGACGTGGCTGGACGTCAGCTTCACCCACCTGATGATTCTTGAAGACTTTCTCCTCCGGGACGAATGAAGGACGGGGAGACGGACGGGGACACCTCTCTGGTGGGTTTATGATACCAGCTCCGTCTGTGGGAGACACAATGACTGAGCACAAGACAGACTACAGCTCTGCCATGGTATCATGTCCAACAACGTGAGAGCGAAGGCCAAGATGGCTCCCTGGTCCACCATAGTATCTACCGGAATACACATCCCAACAACTCCGCAGATGGAGGAGAGCAGACTGCACCATGATGACTATGGGGGGAGGGGGCTGCAGCGTTTACCAAGGAGGACTCCCTTTTTGCATTTACCTGAAGGCAATGAATTAGCCTACATTTAGGAACTCTTCTTACCTGGGGATGTGAGGGGCGGCTGATCCTTCTTCATGGCATCCCTGTGTCCTTCTACATACTCCCACTCCTCCATGGAGAAATAGACCGCCACGTCCTGACACCTTATAGGAACCTGACACACACAATTATTACTATTATTACTACTGTATAATGTCCCAGCATTCCCAGCAGTGTCACCTCTCCAGTCACCCCCCCCCTCCTGTATTACTGTATAATGTCCCAGCAGTGTCACCTCTCCAGTCACCCCCTCCTGTATTACTGTATAATGTCCCAGCATTCCCAGCAGTGTCACCTCTCCAGTCACCCCCCCCCTCCTGTATTACTGTATAATGTCCCAGCAGTGTCACCTCTCCAGTCACCCCCCTCCTGTATTACTGTATAATGTCCCAGCATTCCCAGCAGTGTCACCTCTCCAGTTACCCCCCCTCCTGTATTACTGTATAATGTCCCAGCATTCCCAGCAGTGTCACCTCTCCAGTCATCCCCCCTCCTGTATTACTGTATAATCTCCCAGCAGTGTCACCTCTTCAGTCATCCCCCCCCTCCTGTATTACTGTATAATGTCCCAGCATTCCCAGCAGTGTCACCTCTCCAGTCATCCCCCCTCCTGTATTACTGTATAATCTCCCAGCAGTGTCACCTCTCCAGTCATCCCCCCCCTCCTGTATTACTGTATAATGTCCCAGCATTCCCAGCAGGGTCACCTCTCCAGTCATCCCCCCCTCCTGTATTACTGTATAATGTCCCAGCATTCCCAGCAGTGTCACCTATCCAGTCACCCCCCCCTCCTGTATTACTGTATAATGTACCAGCAGTGTCACCTCTCCAGTCATCCCCCCCCTCCTGTATTACTGTATAATGTCCCAGCATTCCCAGCAGGGTCACCTCTCCAGTCATCCCCCCCTCCTGTATTACTGTATAATGTCCCAGCATTCCCAGCAGTGTCACCTCTCCAGTCACCCCCCTCCTGTATTACTGTATAATCTCCCAGCAGTGTCACCTCTCCAGTCATCCCCCCCCTCCTGTATTACTGTATAATGTCCCAGCATTCCCAGCAGTGTCACCTCTCCAGTCACCCCCCTCCTGTATTACTGTATAATGTCCCAGCATTCCCAGCAGGGTCACCTCTCCAGTCATCCCCCCCCTCCTGTATTACTGTATAATGTCCCAGCATTCCCAGCAGGGTCACCTCTCCAGTCACCCCCCTCCTGTATTACTGTATAATGTCCCAGCATTCCCAGCAGGGTCACCTCTCCAGTTACCCCCCCTCCTGTATTACTGTATAATGTCCCAGCATTCCCAGCAGGGTCACCTCTCCAGTCACCCCCCTCCTGTATTACTGTATAATGTCCCAGCATTCCCAGCAGGGTCACCTCTCCAGTTACCCCCCCTCCTGTATTACTGTATAATGTCCCATCAGTGTCACCTCTCCAGTCACCCCCTCCTGTATTACTGTATAATGTCCCAGCAGTGTCACCTCTCCAGTCACCCCCCCTCCTGTATTACTGTATTATCTCCCAGCATTCCTCTCACCTCCTCAGTCAGCAGCTCCACCATCTTGTTGGTCAGTTCTAGAATCTTCTCCTTGTGTTTCCCATCATGTATCAGGGGGTGAGGGGGAGGCGATGTGATGGGGTCCCGCTCCCTGCTCCATCCTCCCGACTCCCCCGAGGTTTTCCTCACTACTGTGTAATCCTGTATATTGAGAGAGACGCTGAGGGAGAAATTCTTCATTGTTGGAAATTTGATGATCAGAATAAATCCCTGATTGATAAACCCTTCTGCAGCATCTAGTGACTATAGTCTCTAATATTACTATGCTCTTACAGTAAAGAATCTATAGAGAGCTCCATAGTCTCCCTGCTCTTTCAGTAAAGAATCTATAGAGCGCTCTTTAGTCTCCCTGCTCTTACAGTAAAGAATCTATAGAGAGCTCCTTAGTCTCCCTGCTCTTACAGTAAAGAATCTATAGAGAGCTCCATAGTCTTCCTGCTGTTACAGTAAAGAATCCTTCCTTCCTCTGGCGTCCTGATCTCTTATACAAATATTAGGAAGAGCCCGGCACTCACCAAGTAAATTATGCTTCTTTATTGTAGTGTAGCACACATATGGTACAAGAACGCGTTTCGGCCAAGCATGGGTCTCTCTCCCTATTCCTTCCTATGATGGAAGCTTAGGGGTGTACCCCTAAGCTGATGAAGGCCATGCTTGGCCGAAATGCGTCCTTGTACCATATGTTTGCTACACTACAATAAAGAAGCATAATTTACTTGGTGAGTGCCGGGCTCTTCCTAATATTTGAACATTTTTCTCACCTCGAGCACCACCGCCACAGAAGTGCCGTCTTCTACATATTTCTACTGATCTCTTATACAGGCCTCTCTCCCTATTCCTTTCTATGATGGATTCTATACTAATGAGGTGTCTAATAATACAATAGAGAGGATAGAAATCTATAGGGGTCACCTCTCCGGTCAGCAGGCAGATGATCTCCAGGGTGATGTCTAATAATCTTGTAGTCATCTCATTCCTGTCCTTCTCCATCCTTGGGGGGTAATTCAGGAGAAGAAGCGTCTGGAGGAGAAGAAGCGTCTGGAGGAGAAGAGGCGTGTGGAGGAGAAGAGGAGACAACCTGATCAAACGGAGGGAAAAGTCCTGCCGGAAGCTTTATGTGAGGGAGGGAGGGGCCCTAAATCATACAGGGGCCACAGCATTTGTAACATACAGATTATGGGCACATCTCCTGGCAGCCATGCTTATTGTTTCATTAACTTACAGTGAATAAAGAGACCTGCTCACATGTATGGCCCTGTCCATTGTAATGCCCTTCGCTCCCCCTCCCATCCCTGTTTCCAAATCTTGGACCTGTGCACAACTGGTATACAGAGCATAGCGACAAGACTGGGATTCAGACCAGTTCTATTACTGGGCCTCCACACCAGCCATAGTGACTGTGTAGATAGAGTCTGCCCCAGGAGGCTGTACTGGCAGAGCACTGATCTAAGCAATCTGTGTAATAGTACAGCACTGATTATATAAGCAAAAGATTACCAGGAGCCATCATGGCAGCACTACTGGAGAAAGGTTACAAGGGTCCTACCCCAAGTCCTCCTTACCATTACCAAAGACCAGTCCTCCCCCAAGTCCTCCTCCGTCATTACCAAAGACCAGTCCTCCCCCAAGTCCTCCTCCGTCATTACCAGAGACCAGTCCTCCCCCGAGTCCTCCTCCGTCATTACCAGAGACCAGTCCTCCCCCGAGTCCTCTCCCGTCATTACCAGAGACCAGTCCTCCCCCGAGTCCCCCTCCGCCATTACCAGAGACCAGTCCTCCCCCGAGTCCCCATCCGCCATTACCAGAGACCAGTCCTCCCCCGAGTCCTCCCTCATCATTACCAGAGACCAGTCCTCCCCCGAGTCCTCCCCCATCATTACCAGAGACCAGTCCTCCCCCGAGTCCTCCCCCATCATTACCAGAGACCAGTCCACCCCCGTCATTACCAGAAACCAGTCCTCCCCCGAGTCCCCCTCCGCCATTACCAGAGACCAGTCCTCCCCGAGTCCTCCCCCATCATTACCAGAGACCGAGTCCTCCGTCATTACCAAAGACCAGTCCTCCGCCTTCATTACCAGAGACCAGTCCTCCCCCGAGTCCGCCTCCGCCATTACCAGAGACCAGTCCTCCCCCGTCATTACCAGAGACCAGTGCTCCCCCGAGTCCGACTCCATCTCCATCATTACCAGAGACCAGTGCTCCCCCGAGTCCGACTCCATCTCCATCATTACCAGAGACCAGTCCTCCCCCGAGTCCGCCTCCGTCATTACCAGAGACCAGTCCTCCGCCGCCATTACCAGAGACCAGTCCTCCCCCGAGTCCACCTCCATCATTACCAGAGACCAGTCCTCCGCCGTCATTACCAGAGACCAGTCCTCCCCCGAG
Organism: Dendropsophus ebraccatus; assembly: GCA_027789725.1. Taxonomy (NCBI): domain Eukaryota; kingdom Metazoa; phylum Chordata; class Amphibia; order Anura; family Hylidae; genus Dendropsophus; species Dendropsophus ebraccatus. The sequence goes on from JAQFWZ010000053.1 coordinate 1,646,136, forward strand.
TCCACCTCCGCCATTACCAGAGACCAGTCCTCCCCCGAGTCCGCCTCCGTCATTACAGAGACCAGTCCTCCCCCGAGTCCACCTCCGTCATTACCAGAGACCAGTGCTCCCCCGAGTCCGACTCCATCATTACCAGAGACCAGTCCTCCCCCGAGTCCGCCTCCGTCATTACCAGAGACCAGTCCTCCCCCGAGTCCGCCTCAGTCATTACCAGAGACCAGTCCTCCCCCGAGACAGCCTCCGCCATTACCAGAGATCACTCCTCTTCTTGCTCTGAGCTGGCCTCCTGGAGGATTGGGCTCCCTCTAGTGGCCAGCATGCACTTGTCCACCTGTATTTATAAGCTCAGCCCACTGGTTCTGGAGTCTTCTGGCATGTTCTACTGAGGATATATATATAGTCTCCACCTCCTCATTTCTTTGCTCACTTGTTGTTTGTCAATCAGTAACCTTACCTATACTTTCTGGCTATCCGCCACTTCCTAGCCATCTTATAACTGTTTGGACCTCAGTCCATTTCCCATTCCTACGTCCTACATTGCATCCTGCATTTCTACCACAGAGGAGGAGCCCCTAGTCCTGGACTCCGGCACTCCTTCAGTTCTTCAGTCAGTGGTCGCAGAGGTCCATCTCTCCTGGACTCCGGCACTCCTTCAGTTCCTCAGTCGGTGGTCGCAGAGGTCCATCTCTCCTGGACTCCGGCACTCCTTCAGTCCGTGGTCGCAGAGGTCCATCTCTCCTGGACTACGGCACTCCTTCAGTCCGTGGTCGCAGAGGTCCATCTCTCCTGGACTCCGGCACTCCTTCAGTTCCTCAGTCGGTTGTCGCAGAGGTCATCTCTCCTGGACTCCGGCACTCCTTCAGTTCCTCAGTCGGTGGTCGCAGAGGTCCATCTCTCCTGGACTCCGGCACTCCTTCAGTTCCTCAGTCGGTGGTCGCAGAGGTCCATCTCTCCTGGACTCCGGCACTCCTTCAGTTCCTCAGTCGGTGGTCGCAGAGGTCCATCTCTCCTCGACTCCGGCACTCCTTCAGTTCCTCAGTCGGTGGTCGCAGAGGTCCATCTCTCCTGGACTACGGCACTCCTTCAGTTCCTCAGTCGGTGGTCGCAGAGGTCCATCTCTCCTGGACTACGGCACTCCTTCAGTCCGTGGTCGCAGAGGTCCATCTCTCCTGGACTCCGGCACTCCTTCAGTTCCTCAGTCGGTGGTCGCAGAGGTCCATCTCTCCTGGACTCCGGCACTCCTTCAGTTCCTCAGTCGGTGGTCGCAGAGGTCCATCTCTCCTGGACTCCGGCACTCCTTCAGTTCCTCAGTCGGTGGTCGCAGAGGTCCATCTCTCCTGGACTCCGGCACTCCTTCAGTTCCTCAGTCGGTGGTCGCAGAGGTCCATCTCTCCTGGACTCCGGCACTCCTTCAGTTCCTCAGTCGGTGGTCGCAGAGGTCCATCTCTCCTCGACTCCGGCACTCCTTCAGTTCCTCAGTCGGTGGTCGGAGAGGTCCATCTCTCCTGGACTCCGGCACTCCTTCAGTTCCTCAGTCGGTGGTCGCAGAGGTCCATCTCTCCTGGACTCCGGCACTCCTTCAGTTCCTCAGTCGGTGGTCGCAGAGGTCCATCTCTCCTGGACTCCGGCACTCCTTCAGTTCCTCAGTCGGTGGTCGCAGAGGTCCATCTCTCCTGGACTCCGGCACTCCTTCAGTCGGTGGTCGCAGAGGTCCATCTCTCCTGGACTCCGGCACTCCTTCAGTTCCTCAGTCGGTGGTCGCAGAGGTCTATCTCTCCTGGACTCCGGCACCTCCTTCAGTTCCTCAGTCGGTGGTCGCAGGGGTCCATCTCTCCTGGACTCCGGCACCTCCCTCAGTTCCTCAGTCGGTGGTCGCAGAGGTCCATCTCTCCTGGACTCCGGCACCTCCTTCAGTTCCTCAGTCGGTGGTCGCAGAGGTCCATCTCTCCTGGACTCCGGCACCTCCTTCAGTTCCTCAGTCGGTGGTCGCAGAGGTCCATCTCTCCTGGACTCCGGCACTCCTTCAGTTCGTGGTCGCAGAGGTCCATCTCTCCTGGACTCCGGCACTCCTTCAGTCGGTGGTCGCAGAGGTCCATCTCTCCTGGACTCCGGCGCTCCTTCAGTTCCTCAGTCGGTGGTCGCAGGGGTCCATCTCTCCTGGACTCCGGCACTCCTTCAGTTCCTCAGTCGGTGGTCGCAGAGTTCCATCTCTCCTGGACTCCGGCACCTCCTTCAGTCGGTGGTCGCAGGGGTCCATCTCTCCTGGACTCCGGCGCTCCTTCAGTTCCTCAGTCGGTGGTCGCAGGGGTCCATCTCTCCTGGACTCCGGCACTCCTTCAGTTCCTCAGTCGGTGGTCGCAGAGTTCCATCTCTCCTGGATTCCGGCACTCCTTCAGTCGGTGGTCGCAGAGGTCCATCTCTCCTGGACTCCGGCACTCCTTCAGTTCCTCAGTCGGTGGTCGCAGAGGTCCATCTCTCCTGGACTCCGGCACTCCTTCAGTTCCTCAGTCGGTGGTCGCAGAGGTCCATCTCTCCTGGACTCCGGCACTCCTTCAGTTCCTCAGTCGGTGGTCGCAGTGTTCCATCTCTCCTGGACTCCGGCACTCTTTCAGTCGGTGGTCGCAGAGGTCCATCTCTCCTGGACTCCGGCACCTCCTTCAGTTCCTCAGTCGGTGGTCGCAGAGGTCCATCTCTCCTGGACTCCGGCACTCCTTCAGTCGGTGGTCGCAGGGGTCCATCTCTCCTGGACTCCGGCACTCCTTCAGTCGGTGGTCGCAGGGGTCCATCTCTCAGGGTAGACACCTGGGAGTTCCCCGCAGCGGAGTCCACCCTGCATTGCGGCAGGTGCTGGAGAATAACAGGATCTCCTTAGTCTCTGATCCTCGGGGAAGGATCGCCGGCTCTCCTCAGTGATCCAGTGATCCACCTCCTCGTGCTGGGATCATCCATTACACTGCCGACCTCTCAGCCCAGGAGGCCATAGCCCTGGTATATGGTATATATGATGTGTGGTGACAGCGGTGCACTGCATGCTGGGAGTTGTAGTTCTGCACCACTGCTTTCTCCGCTCAGGATGCTCCAGTGCAGGTGTGACCCAAAAACTGCAAGAAACCCAGCAACCCCCTCCCAGGTCAGTGCAGCCTCTTCTTATTACTCACCTCAGTGCTGGGGGTGGGGAAGCTTCAAGGGGCTGATCACAGAGACAACAGCACAGACCACAGTACAGCAGTGACAACCTCAATAGGAATGATAGGGAACTGTGGTGATGTCACAAGGGGGCGGGGCTCTGCTGTGGGGAGGAGGCGGGCTGAAGGACCTGTCACAGAGGATAAAGGGCGGAGCCCAGCAGCGGGGAAGTAAGGGAGCGGATGAAGGACCTGTGAGGGGGTCATGTGACATGAGAGGGTGGGGCTCAGCAGCAGCGAGAAGAGTGAATGAAGCCTGTGAGGGGGATCATGTGACATGAGAGGGTGGGGCTCAGCAGCGGGGAAGTAATGGAGCGGATGAAGGACCTGTGAGGGGGATCCTGTGACATGAGAGGGTGGGGCTCAGCAGCAGCGAGAAGAGCGAATGAAGCCTGTGAGGGGGGTCATGTGACATGAGAGGGTGGGGCTCAGCAGCAGCGAGAAGAGTGAATGAAGGACCTGTGAGGGGGGTCATGTGACATGAGAGGGTGGGGCTCAGCAGCAGCGAGAAGAGTGAATGAAGGACCTGTGAGGGGGGTCATGTGACATGAGAGGGTGGGGCTCAGCAGCAGAGAGAAGAGCGAATGAAGGACCTGTGAGAAGGGTCATGTGACATGAGAGGGTGGGGCTCAGCGTCCCCCTTTCACTGGAGCATTATGACAGATTCTTCTGCTGACCCCGCTCACTCATGTCACGTGACCAAAATCTCAGGTCCTTCAGCATATTTTCTCTAATGCTGACCCCGCCCACTAATGTCACATGACTATCACCACAGGTCCTTCATACAACAGGACACTCGTCCCTGCGAAGTCCCGCCCAGTTATGTGACTGATCACATGGTTAAGACATCGCACAGGTCCTTCACTGTTCTGGATACACAGCCAAGTGGGTGGTCGGGCTGCTGGGCAGTGTATGGGGCTCTAGTTCTCTGTTATCAGCCAGCAGCTCCCTGATACTCCAGCACTGAGGTAAGATAACATGGAGCTCTATGTAGTAATGTTGTGATATCCGGTCTGGTGGGAGATCAGACGTGTCTCCTGTGGATGTTCCTGTGATATCTGGTGGGAGATCAGACGTGTCTCCTGTGGATGTTCCTGTGATATCTGGTGGGAGATCAGACGTGTCTCCTGTGGATGTTCCTGTGATATCTGGTGGGAGATCAGACGTGTCTCCTGTGGATGTTCCTATGATATCTGGTGGGAGATCAGACGTGTCTCCTGTGGATGTTCCTGTGATATCTGGTGGGAGATCAGACGTGTCTCCTGTGGATGTTCCTGTGATATCCGGTCTGGTGGGAGATCAGACGTGTCTCCTGTGGATATTCCTGTGATATCTGGTGGGAGATCTGTCGTGTCTCCTGTGGATGTTCCTGTGATACCTGGTGGGAGATCAGACGTGTCTCCTGTGGATGTTCCTGTGATATCTGGTGGGAGATCAGACGTGTCTCCTGTGGATGTTCCTGTGATATCTGGTGGGAGATCAGACGTGTCTCCTGTGGATGTTCCTGTGATACCTGGTGGGAGATCAGACGTGTCTCCTGTGGATGTTCCTGTGATATCTGGTGGGAGATCAGACGTGTCTCCTGTGGATGTTCCTGTGATATCTGGTCTGGTGGGAGATCAGACGTGTCTCCTGTGGATGTTCCTGTGATATCTGGTGGGAGATCAGACGTGTCTCCTGTGGATGTTCCTGTGATATCCGGTCTGGTGGGAGATCAGACGTGTCTCCTGTGGATGTTCTTGTGATATCTGGTGGGAGATCAGACGTGTCTCCTGTGGATATTCCTGTGATACCTGGTGGGAGATCAGACGTGTCTCCTGTGGATGTTCCTGTGATATCTGGTGGGAGATCAGACGTGTCTCCTGTGGATGTTCCTGTGATATCCGGTCTGGTGGGAGATCAGACGTGTCTCCTGTGGATGTTCCTGTGATATCTGGTGGGAGATCAGTCGTGTCTCCTGTGGATGTTCCTGTGATATCTGGTGGGAGATCAGACGTGTCTCCTGTGGATGTTCCTGTGATATCTGGTGGGAGATCAGACGTGTCTCCTGTGGATGTTCCTGTGATATCTGGTGGGAGATCAGACGAGTCTCCTGTGGATATTCCTGTGATATCGGGTGGGAGATCTGTCGTGTCTCCTGTGGATGTTCCTGTGATATCTGGTGGGAGATCAGACGTGTCTCCTGTGGATGTTCCTGTGATATCTGGTGGGAGATCAGACGTGTCTCCTGTGGATGTTCCTGTGATATCTGGTGGGAGATCAGACGTGTCTCCTGTGGATGTTCCTGTGATATCTGGTGGGAGATCAGACGTGTCTCCTGTGGATGTTCCTGTGATATCTGGTGGGAGATCAGACGTGTCTCCTGTGGATGTTCCTGTGATATCTGGTGGGAGATCAGACGTGTCTCCTGTGGATGTTCCTGTGATATCTGGTCTGGTGGGAGATCAGACGTGTCTCCTGTGGATGTTCCTGTGATATCCGGTGGGAGATCAGACGTGTCTCCTGTGGATGTTCCTGTGATATCTGGTGGGAGATCTGTCGTGTCTCTACCATCTTTTCATGCTCCCCACGTTCTCCCGCCGCTCTCGTGTAATATTATTAGCAGTCAGGAGTTTATTGTTTGGGGAATCTCTTCATTTTTTAGCTTGTCTCACTTTGTGGCTCAAATTTAAAGGGTTTTTGTTTTTTTCTGTTGTGTTTTTGACTCTTTAAGAATTTTTAATATTTTTCCTATAGAAGTAAAACTCTCCGGCTGATCCAGATTCTCCCATTCCCATTTATAATGCTCCTGCTCCTCACTGACCCCCCGAGGAAGGAGACGGACAGGAAGGACATCACTTTACGGTTAATAGACGTCACCCTGGAGATCATCTGCCTGCTGACCGGAGAGGTGACCTCTACATATATATATTATATCATTTCTATTGTATTTTGTCCTGAGGGCAGCATCATGTCTTCCCCTTCCCACAAAGGGGAACTCCACCTATATTTCTTTTTCTTCAAAATCACCTGTTGTCAGAAAGTTTTATAGATTTGTAAATTACTTCTATGTAAAAATCTCCACTCTTCCAGTACTTATCAGCTGCTGTATGTCCTGCAGGAAGTGGTGTATTCTCTAGTCCGACACAGTGCTCTCTGCTGCCACCTCTGTTGATGTCAGGAACTGTCCAGAGCAGCAGCAAATCCCCATAGAAAACCTCTCCTCCCTCCCTCTCACCTAAGACCCTCTCTATATTTTATATCTACAAAAAACTGTTATGACTCTGTAACTTATATCTACATTATGTATTATTGTATGTACAGTTTTGAACTGAATCTATAAAGGGGTCCCGACCCCTTTCCGGCCCCTCCTTTTCTCTCTGTATTCCCTAAAGTATTGTTGTAAAAACTAAAAAACTTCAATAAATAAAGATTGAAAAGAAAGAAGAAAACCTCTCCTGCTCTGGACAGTTCCTGACATGGACAGAGGTGGCAGCAGAGAGCACTGTGTCAGACTGGAGAGAATACACCACTTCCTGCAGGGCATACAGCAGCTGATAATTTCTGGTAAACTAAAGATTTTAAAGTAGAAGTAAATTACAAATTTACATAACTTTCTGGCATCAATTGATTGGAAAGAAATGAATTCACCAGAGTCCACTGGATTTATACTTCTTACCAGATTTGCAGTCAGTTAGGATTTCTCCCTCAGCGTCTCTCTCCATACACAGGATTACACAGTAGTGAGGAAAACCTCGGGGGAGTCGGGAGGATGGAGCAGGGAGCGGGACCCCATCACATCGCCTCCCCCTCACCCCCTGATACATGATGGGAAACACAAGGAGAAGATTCTAGAACTGACCAACAAGATGGTGGAGCTGCTGACTGAGGAGGTGAGAGGAATGCTGGGACATTATACAGTAATACAGGAGGGGGGTGACTGGAGAGGTGACACTGCTGGGAATGCTGGGACATTATACAGTAATACAGGAGGGGGGTGACTGGAGAGGTGACACTGCTGGGAGATAATACAGTAATACAGGAGGGGGGGTGACTGGAGAGGTGACACTGCTGGGACATTATACAGTAATACAGGAGGGGGGGACTGGAGAGGTGACACTGCTGGGAATGCTGGGACATTATACAGTAATACAGGAGGGGGGGGGTGACTGGAGAGGTGACACTGCTGGGAATGCTGGGACATTATACAGTAATACAGGAGGGGGGTGACTGGAGAGGTGACACTGCTGGGACATTATACAGTAATACAGGAGGGGGGGGGGATGACTGGAGAGGTGACACTGCTGGGAATGCTGGGACATTATACAGTAATACAGGAGGGGGGTGACTGGAGAGGTGACACTGCTGGGAGATAATACAGTAATACAGGAGGGGGGGGTGACTGGAGAGGTGACACTGCTGGGACATTATACAGTAATACAGGAGGGGGATGACTGGAGAGGTGACACTGCTGGGACATTATACAGTAATACAGGAGGGGGGTGACTGGAGAGGTGACACTGCTGGGAATGCTGGGACATTATACAGTAATACAGGAGGGGGGTGACTGGAGAGGTGACACTGCTGGGAGATAATACAGTAATACAGGAGGGGGATGACTGGAGAGGTGACACTGCTGGGAATGCTGGGACATTATACAGTAATACAGGAGGGGGGTGACTGGAGAGGTGACACTGCTGGGAATGCTGGGACATTATACAGTAATACAGGAGGGGGGGGTGACTGGAGAGGTGACACTGCTGGGAATGCTGGGACATTATACAGTAATACTGGAGGGGGGGATGACTGGAGAGGTGACACTGCTGGGAATGCTGGGACATAATACAGTAATACAGGAGGGGGGGATGACTGGAGAGGTGACACTGCTGGGAATGCTGGGACATTATACAGTAATACAGGAGGGGGGATGACTGGAGAGGTGACACTGCTGGGACATTATACAGTAATACAGGAGGGGGGGTGACTGGAGAGGTGACACTGCTGGGAATGCTGGGACATTATACAGTAATACAGGAGGGGGGGGGTGACTGGAGAGGTGACACTGCTGGGAATGCTGGGACATTATACGGTAATACAGGAGGGGGGTGACTGGAGAGGTGACACTGCTGGGAATGCTGGGACATTATACAGTAATACAGGAGGGGATGACTGGAGAGGTGACACTGCTGGGAATGCTGGGACATTATACAGTAATACAGGAGGGGGGTGACTGGAGAGGTGACACTGCTGGGAATGCTGGGACATTATACAGTAATACAGGGGGGGGGGGGGTGACTGGAGAGGTGACACTGCTGGGAATGCTGGGACATTATACAGTAATACAGGAGGGGGGGATGACTGGAGAGGTGACCCTGCTGGGACATTATACAGTAATACAGGACGGGGGGGGTGACTGGAGAGGTGACACTGCTGGGACATTATACAGTAATACAGGACGGGGGGGGGTGACTGGAGAGGTGACACTGCTGGGACATTATACAGTAATACAGGAGGGGGGGGTAACTGGAGAGGTGACCCTGCTGGGAATGCTGGGACATTATACAGTAATACAGGAGGGGGGGGGGTGACTGGAGAGGTGACACTGCTGGGAATGCTGGGAGATAATACAGTAATACAGGAGGGGGGTGACTGGAGAGGTGACACTGCTGGGAATGCTGGGACATTATACAGTAATACAGGAGGGGGGGTGATTGGAGAGGTGACACTGCTGGGACATTATACAGTAATACAGGAGGGGGGATGACTGGAGAGGTGACACTGCTGGGACATTATACAGTAATACAGGAGGGGGTGACTGGAGAGGTGACACTGCTGGGAATGCTGGGACATTATACAGTAATACAGGAGGGGGGGGGGGTGATTGGAGAGGTGACACTGCTGGGACATTATACAGTAATACAGGAGGGGGGGGGGTGACTGGAGAGGTGACACTGCTGGGACATTATACAGTAATACAGGAGGGGGGGTGACTGGAGAGGTGACACTGCTGGGAATGCTGGGACATTATACAGTAATACAGGAGGGGGGGTGACTGGAGAGGTGACCCTGCTGGGACATTATACAGTAATACAGGAGGGGGGGGTGACTGGAGAGGTGACACTGCTGGGAATGCTGGGACATTATACAGTAATACAGGAGGGGGGGGGGGTGACTGGAGAGGTGACACTGCTGGGACATTATACAGTAATACAGGAGAGATGACTAGAGAGGTGACACTGCTGGGACATTATACAGTAATACAGGGGGGGTGACTGGAGAGGTGACACTGCTGGGAATGCTGGGACATTATACAGTAATACAGGAGGGGGGGGGGACTGGAGAGGTGACACTGCTGGGACATTATACAGTAATACAGGGGGGGGGGGTGACTGGAGAGGTGACACTGCTGGGACATTATACAGTAATACAGGGGGGGGGTGACTGGAGAGGTGACACTGCTGGGAATGCTGGGACATTATACAGTAATACAGGAGGGGGGGGGTGACTGGAGAGGTGACACTGCTGGGACATTATACAGTAATACAGGAGGGGGGGTGACTGGAGAGGTGACACTGCTGGGACATTATACAGTAATACAGGAGGGGGGGTGACTGGAGAGGTGACACTGCTGGGAATGCTGGGACATTATACAGTAATACAGGAGGGGGGGGTGACTGGAGAGGTGACACTGCTGGGAATGCTGGGACATTATACAGTAATACAGGAGGGGGGGATGACTGGAGAGGTGACACTGCTGGGAATGCTGGGACATTATACAGTAATACAGGAGGGGGGGGATGACTGGAGAGGTGACACTGCTGGGAATGCTGGGACATTATACAGTAATACAGGAGGGGGGGGGGGTGACTGGAGAGGTGACACTGCTGGGACATTATACAGGAGGGGGGGTGACTGGAGAGGTGACACTGCTGGGAATGCTGGGACATTATACAGTAATACAGGAGGGGGGGATGACTGGAGAGGTGACACTGCTGGGAATGCTGGGACATTATACAGTAATACAGGAGGGGGGGGGGTGATTGGAGAGGTGACACTGCTGGGACATTATACAGTAATACAGGAGGGGGGGGGGGTGACTGGAGAGGTGACACTGCTGGGACATTATACAGTAATACAGGAGGGGGGGTGACTGGAGAGGTGACCCTGCTGGGACATTATACAGTAATACAGGAGGGGGGGGGGACTGGAGAGGTGACACTGCTGGGAATGCTGGGACATTATACAGTAATACAGGAGGGGGGGGGTGACTGGAGAGGTGACACTGCTGGGACATTATACAGTAATACAGGAGGGGGGGGTGACTGGAGAGGTGACACTGCTGGGACATTATACAGTAATACAGGGGGGGGGGTGACTGGAGAGGTGACACTGCTGAGACATTATACAGTAATACAGGAGGGGGGGGGTGACTGGAGAGGTGACACTGCTGGGACATTATACAGTAATACAGGAGGGGGGGTGACTGGAGAGGTGACACTGCTGGGACATTATACAGTAATACAGGAGGGGGGGTGACTGGAGAGGTGACACTGCTGGGAATGCTGGGACATTATACAGTAATACAGGAGGGGGGGGTGACTGGAGAGGTGACACTGCTGGGAATGCTGGGACATTATACAGTAATACAGGAGGGGGGGTGACTGGAGAGGTGACACTGCTGGGAATGCTGGGACATTATACAGTAATACAGGAGGGGGGGACTGGAGAGGTGACACTGCTGGGACATTATACAGTAATACAGGTGGGGAGGGTGACTGGAGAGGTGACACTGCTGGGAATGCTGGGACATTATACAGTAATACAGGAGGGGGGGGGTGATTGGAGAGGTGACACTGCTGGGAATGCTGGGACATTATACAGTAATACAGGAGGGGGGGGGGTGACTGGAGAGGTGACACTGCTGGGACATTATACAGTAATACAGGAGGGGGGGGGTGACTGGAGAGGTGACACTGCTGGGACATTATACAGTAATACAGGAGGGGGGGTGACTGGAGAGGTGACACTGCTGGGACATTATACAGTAATACAGGGGGGGGTGACTGGAGAGGTGACACTGCTGAGACATTATACAGTAATACAGGAGGGGGGGGGTGACTGGAGAGGTGACACTGCTGGGACATTATACAGTAATACAGGAGGGGGGGTGACTGGAGAGGTGACACTGCTGGGACATTATACAGTAATACAGGTGGGGAGGGTGACTGGAGAGGTGACACTGCTGGGAATGCTGGGACATTATACAGTAATACAGGAGGGGGGGGGTGACTGGAGAGGTGACACTGCTGGGAATGCTGGGACATTATACAGTAATACAGGAGGGGGGGTGACTGGAGAGGTGACACTGCTGGGAATGCTGGGACATTATACAGTAATACAGGAGGGGGGTGGTGACTGGAGAGGTGACACTGCTGGGACATTATACAGTAATACAGGAGGGGGGGGGTGACTGGAGAGGTGACACTGCTGGGACATTATACAGTAATACAGGAGGGGGGGGGTGACTGGAGAGGTGACACTGCTGGGAATGCTGGGACATTATACAGTAATACAGGAGGGGGGGGGGGTGACTGGAGAGGTGACACTGCTGGGACATTATACAGTAATACAGGAGGGGGGGGGTGACTGGAGAGGTGACACTGCTGGGACATTATACAGTAATACAGGAGGGGGGGTGACTGGAGAGGTGACACTGCTGGGACATTATACAGTAATCCAGGAGGCAGCAGGCTGGGGGGGATGACTGTGTGACCATTGTGTGTGTCAGGTTCCTATAAGGTGTCAGGACGTGGCGGTCTATTTCTCCATGGAGGAGTGGGAGTATGTAGAAGGACACAAGGATCAGTACAAGGATGTGATGCTGGAGGATCAGCGGCCGCTCCCATCAGCAGGTAATAGACATGTAGAAGCAATAAACCTGCTGTGTACAGGGTGTGTATGTGTATATATATGTATGTGTGTGTGTGTGTGTGTGTGTGTGTATAGATATATGTTGTATATTACGGCCGTCGTATGTGTTTGTCTCTTGCACAGATGCATCGGGCTTTGTATATCTGGCAGGGATGGGCCCCAGTCCTCTGTATCCTCAGGATTGTCTGTCGGATAATCCTGATGTCCTGGAGGAGGATGAGGAGGAGGAGGAGGAGGTAGATGAAGCCGATGTCGCCTACTCAGGTTCCGCAAGTGTTTAATCCAAAACTCATTTTACTTTTTTTTTTCCATTTTATTTATTTAGGGTGAAAATCTGATTATTATTAAGGCCGAGGTTTCCGATGGAGAAGAGGAGGAGACGGATGTACAAGACGATCAACAGTGTGAGGGAGAGGAGGGGGAGGAGGAGGAGGAGGAGATCTTTATCAGGTATAAAGGAGAAACAAGCAGCCGGTGTAATCATCATTGTTTTCCCTGCAGATGGAGGCGGTGATGGAAATCAATTAGAGAGGTGTCCCCGCTCTCCGTACTACCAGGAGAGGCTGTTGGGAAATCACCGGAGTGCAGAGGAAGATCAACTGTGTATAAGGGAAGTGGAGGAGGAGGAGGAAACGCCAATAGATGGCACCCCAGGTGTGTACAATGATTGGCCGGTCACCCCCAGGTGTGGGTAATGATTGGCCGGTCACCCCCAGGTGTGGGTTATGATTGGACGTTCTCCCCCGTGTGTAATGATTGGCCGGTCACCCCCAGGTGTGTTCAATGATTGGCCGGTCACTCCAAGGTCCAGTCTCCCCCGGTGGGTAATGATTGGCCAGTCACCCCCAGGTCTGGTCTCCCCCGGTGGGTAATGATTGGACGGTCTCCCCCTGTGGGTAATGATGGGGTCACAGGTTTCTTAACCCCTTCCTGTTGGTGTCTTTAGCGATCAGGCCTCTGGTGGTCATCTCACTATATAACGGCCACTGTCAGGACTGTAAGTGACATTTAGAATCACGGTTGGTGTAGAGGTGACATCTTCTCCCCACAACTAGCTGATCCCCTGTCACAGCCGTCGTCTGATATCAGCCCTGATCACGTGTTTTGTGTTCTAATCTCTGCGGGATTGTACTGAGGTTGCTGCTCGGCCGTGTCAGTACAGTCCTGGGAAGATGTATGAGCTTTCAGTGTTCCCGGCATCATAGTGATATGTGATGCCGGGAGGTCCGTGATTCTGGTGCGCAGCTCCCGTGCTTCATCATGTGGCCTCAGATGGTGCAGGAAATCCAGTTTTACTGGCTCAGAGGTAAGAAGCTTGACGTGACCCTGACCCCCCGGATGCCCCCAGCACCAGGCCTGGTGTATATGACCATGTAGAGTGCACAGTCCATGATGAGGGCCCGGATTGCCCATACAGTGTCATCCGTAGTCCCCGAACCTGCTCACGTGGTCTTACACATACACTCACCGGCCACTTTATTAGGTACACCATGCTAGTAACGGGTGGTCTTCTGCTGCTGTAGCCCATCTGCCTCAGAGTTGGCCGTACTGTGCGTTCAGAGATGCTCTTCTGCCTACCTTGGCTGTAACGGTTGGCTATTTGAGTCACTGTTGCCTTTCTATCAGCTGGAACCAGTCTGCCCATTCTCCTCTGACCTCTGGCATCAACAAGGCATTTCCGCCCACAGAACGGCCGCTCACTGGATGTTTTTTCTTTTTCGGACCATTCTTTGTAAACCCTAGAGATGGTTGTGCGTGAAAATCCCAGTAGATCAGCAGTTTCTGAAATACTCAGACCAGCCCTTCTGGCACCAACAACCATGCCACGTTCAAAGGCCTCAAATCACCTTTCTTGCCCATACTGATGCTCGGTTTGAACTGCAGGAGATTGTCTTGACCATGTTTACATGCCTAATTTGCCGCCATGTGATTGGCTGATTAGAAATGAAGTGGTAACGTGCAGTTGGACAGATGTACCTAATTATTTAGTAATAAAGTGGCCGGTGAGTGTAGGTCCATAGAATAAATAGTGTCCTTAGTATGATCAGCGCCCGGCCACAACACTGCATCTACAGGGCTCCTCCTTCTCTCTGTATCACTGCACCTACAGGGCTCCTCCCTGTCTCTGTATCACTGCATCTACAGGGCTCCTCACTATCTCTGTGTCACTGCATCTACAGGCCTCCTCCTCACTATCTCTGTGTCACTGCACCTACAGAGCTCCTCCCTCTCTCTGTATCACTGCACCTACAGGGCTCCTCCTCACTATCTGTGTCACTGCATCTACAGGGCTCCTCCCTCCCTCTCTATCACTGCACCTACAGGGCTCCTCCCTCTCTCTGTATCACTGCACCTACAGGGCTCCTCCCTCTCTCTGTATCACTGCACCTACAGGGTTCCTCCCTCTCTCTGTATCATTGCACCTACAGGGCTCCTCCTTCTCTCTGTATCACTGCACCTACAGGGCTCCTCCTTCCTCTCTCTGTATCACTGCACCTACAGGGTTCCTCACTTTCCCGTCTGACTTGTCGGTTTCCAATCTGATATAAATTTGTCTTGTTTGTGATTTGATGAAACTAATGGAATCCATTTTGAATTTTTCAGAAAGTTCCTGTGAGGGAAACTTCTTGTTATCTATAAATTATAAAGAGGAGGAGGAAGATGACCTGGCTGTCACTGGACATCCTGGACTTTACCCTCCGGAGCTGTCGTATCGACCTCCTAATGATGAGAAACCGTCTGCTGACCAATCACAGAAAGGGGGGAAAAGATTTCAGTGCGGAAAACAGTTCACTAAAAGTCCTGGTCCCTTCCCACCCAGAAGAAGGAACGCGGTGGAGAAGCCATACTCCTGTTCAGATTGTGGGAAATGTTTTCGGGATCGATCGTGTCTGGTTACACATGTGAGAATTCACACAGGGGAGAAGCCATTTTCATGTTCACAGTGTGGGAAACGCTTTACGGATAAATCGAGTCTTGTAATACATGAGAGAATTCACACAGGAGAGAAGCCATTTTCCTGTGCGCGGTGTGGAAAGTGCTTTACCGATAAATCGAGTCTTATTAGACATAGGAGAATTCACACAGGAGAGAAGCCCTATTCCTGTTCAGTGTGTGGGAAACGCTTTACAAATAAATCCCACTTGGTTACGCACGAGAGAAGTCACACCGGAGAGAAGCCATATTCATGTTCAGTATGTGGGAAATGTTTTACCAACAAATCACACCTCGTTATCCATGAGCGGAGTCATACGGGAGAGAAGCCATTTTCATGTTCACTATGTGGGAAGAGTTTTACAGATAAATCTAGTCTTGTTCGTCATGAGAGAAGTCACACCGGGGAGAAGCACTACTCGTGTCCGCTTTGTGGGAAATGTTTTGCACAAAAATCAAATCTTGTTACGCATGAAAGAAGTCACACAGGAGAGAAGCCGTATTCATGTCCGCTGTGTGGGAAATGTTTCATAAACAAATCAAATCTGATTACACACGAGAGAAGTCACACAGGGGAGAAGCCATATTCATGTTCAGAATGTGGGAAGGGATTTACAGATCGATCAAATCTAGTTACACATGAGAGAATTCACACTGGAGAGAGACCGTATTCATGTTCTGAATGTGGGAAGTGCTTTATTATTAAAGCAAGACTTAGGGACCATCAGAGAATCCACACAGGAGAGAAGCCATATTCTTGTTCAGAGTGTGGGAAATGTTTCACAAATAAGTCGAATCTTGTTAAACACGGGAGAAGTCACAAAGGAAAGAAGCTGTTCTCATGTGCAGTGTGTGGGGAGTTCTTTGTGACTGCTGCCATGCTGAGGGATCACGGGAGAAGTCACACGGAAGGCAAGGTGTTTGATGGTTTGTATGTGGAGAATGTACAAGGAAATAAAATGTGAAATATGGAGTGGAGTAGTGCTAGTGTTATTAATAGGAGAAGAGTCGGGGTGGAGCCGGAGGATTGGAGCGGAGTAGTACTAGTGTTATTAATAGAAGGAGAGCCGGGGTGCGGAGCCGGAGGATTGGAGCGGAGTAGTACTAGTGTTATTAATAGGCGGGGTGGAGCCGGAGGATTGGAGCGGAATAGTACTAGTGTTATTAATAGAAGGAGAGCCAGGGTGGAGTTGGAGGGTTGGAGCGGAGTAGTGCTAGTGTTATTAATAGGCGGGGTGGAGCCGGAGGATTGGAGCGGAGTAGTGCTAGTGTTATTAATAGGAGAAGAGCCGGGGTGGAGCCGGAGGATTGGAGCGGAGTAGTACTAGTGTTATTAATAGAAGGAGAACCGGAGTGGAGCCGGAGGATTGGAGCGGAGTAGTCCTCTTGTTAATAAGAGAAGAGCCGGGGTGCGGAGCCGGAGGATTGGAGCGGAGTAGTGCTAGTGTTATTAATAGGAGAAGAGCCCGGGGTGGAGCCGGAGGATTGGAGCGGAGTAGTACTAGTGTTATTAATAGAAGGAGAGCCGGGGTGGAGCCGGAGGATTGGAGCGGAGTAGTGCTAGTGTTATTAATAGGAGAAGAGTCGGGATGGAGCCGGAGGATTGGAGCGGAGTAGTGCTAGTGTTATTAATAGGAGAAGAGCCCGGGGTGGAGCCGGAGGATTGGAGCGGAGTAGTACTAGTGTTATTAATAGAAGGAGAGCCGGGGTGGAGCCGGAGGATTGGAGCGGAGTAGTGCTAGTGTTATTAATAGGAGAAGAGTCGGGATGGAGCCGGAGGATTGGAGCGGAGTAGTGCTAGTGTTATTAATAGGAGAAGAGTCGGGGAGGGGGGGGGGGGGGGTGGAGCCGGAGGATTGGAGCGGAGTAGTGCTAGTGTTATTAATAGGAGAAGAGTCGGGGAGGGGGGGGGTGGAGTCGGAGGATTGGAGCGGAGTAGTGCTAGTGTTATTAATAGGAGAAGAGTCGGGATGGAGCCGGAGGATTGGAGCGGAGTAGTGCTAGTGTTATTAATAGGAGAAGAGTCGGGATGGAGCCGGAGGATTGGAGCGGAGTAGTGCTAGTGTTATTAATAGGAGAAGAGTCGGGATGGAGCCGGAGGATTGGAGCGGAGTAGTGCTAGTGTTATTAATAGGAGAAGAGTCGGGGAGGGGGGGGGGGGGGTGGAGCCGGAGGATTGGAGCGGAGTAGTGCTAGTGTTATTAATAGGAGAAGAACCGGGGGGGGGGGAGGTGGAGCCGGAGGATTGTCACTGCTGCTGGGTGCAGAGGAAATCCAAAGCTGGTAATCAGAGACGAGCAAATTTGCCGTAATAGTGAAGCTGTTCGTTATCGCTGCCCACTGCTCCTCACCGGCTGCCTTCTGACCGACTGCTGCTCCTCCCCGGCTGCCTTCAGACCGACTGCTGCTCCTCCCCGGCTGCCTTCTGACCGACTGCTGCTCCTCCCCGGCTGCCTTCTGACCGGCTGCCTTTAGAACGACTGACGCTCCTCCCCGGCTGCCTTTACACCGATTGCCGCTTCTCCCCGGCTGCCTTTCGACCGACTACCGCACCTCCCCGGCTGCCTTATACCTGACTGCCCCTTCCTGGACACCAGAAACTTTTCCCGGGACTGTTTCCAGCTTTTCCCAGCACCCATGATGGAGCAGCAGTCAGTTATAAGGCAGTCAGTCAGATATCAGAGATGATGAAGCACTTGGCCTTCTTATTACTGTCCGTTCGCTCATCTCTCCTGCTCAGTTTCCGGGTGAGTATTGGCGCAGTTTCTATCTCGTGATCTTCTATTGGCTGAGAGGACGATATCACTATAGCAACTGAATATAAACGTAATGATGCCGCAGAGCTGTAAGAAATCAACTACAAGACTGAGGGTCCTATTCCACGGGCCGATCAACGGTGTAACCGAGCACCGATCTGCTAGATTACACGGCCCGACAATCGTTAGCGAGGTCTGCAGGGACATCGTTACTGATCTCCTTGCAGCCCTTGTTTCATACATTACCTGTCTGGGCTGCAGGTCTTCTTCTCCCGGTCCAGCGCAGCAGCAGCTTCGGAGCGGCCTGACTGAACTGACAGACCGCTCAGCCAATCACTGGCCGGGACCGCCGCTGACAGTGATTGGCTGAGCGTTCTATCACTGGCCGGGACCGCCGCTGACAGTGATTGGCTGAGCGTTCTATCACTGGCCGGGACCGCCGCTGACAGTGATTGGCTGAGCGGTCTATCACTGGCCGGGACCGCCACTGACAGTGATTGGCTGAGCGTTCTATCACTGGCCGGGACCGCCGCTGACAGTGATTGGCTGAGCGGTCTATCACTGGCCGGGACCGCCGCTGACAGTGATTGGCTGAGCGTTCTATCACTGGCCGGGACCGCCGCTGACAGTGATTGGCTGAGCGGTCTATCACTGGCCGGGACCGCCGCTGACAGTGATTGGCTGAGCGTTCTATCACTGGCCGGGGACCGCCGCTGACAGTGATTGGCTGAGCGGTCTATCACTGGCCGGGACCGCCGCTGACAGTGATTGGCTGAGCGTTCTATCACTGGCCGGGACGCCGCTGACAGTGATTGGCTGAGCGGTCTATCACTGGCCGGGACCGCCGCTGACAGTGATTGGCTGAGCGGTCTATCACTGGCCGGGACCGCCGCTGACAGTGATTGGCTGAGCGTTCTATCACTGGCCGGGACCGCCGCTGACAGTGATTGGCTGAGCGGTCTATCACTGGCCGGGACCGCCGCTGACAGTGATTGGCTGAGCGTTCTATCACTGGCCGGGACCGCCGCTGACAGTGATAGGCTGAGCGTTCTATCACTGGCCGGGACCGCCGCTGACAGTGATTGGCTGAGCGGTCTATCACTGGCCGGGACCGCCGCTGACAGTGATTGGCTGAGCGGTCTATCACTGGCCGGGACCGCCGCTGACAGTGATTGGCTGAGCGGTCTATCACTGGCCGGGACCGCCGCTGACAGTGATTGGCTGAGCGGTCTATCACTGGCCGGGACCGCCGCTGACAGTGATTGGCTGAGCGTTCTATCACTGGCCGGGACCGCCGCTGACAGTGATTGGCTGAGCGTTCTATCACTGGCCGGGACCGCCGCTGACAGTGATTGGCTGAGCGGTCTATCACTGGCCGGGACCGCCGCTGACAGTGATTGGCTGAGTGGTCTATCACTGGCCGGGACCGCCGCTGACAGTGATTGGCTGAGCGGTCTATCACTGGCCGGGACCGCCGCTGACAGTGATTGGCTGAGCGGTCTATCACTGGCCGGGACCGCCGCTGACAGTGATTGGCTGAGCGTTTCTATCACTGGCCGGGACCGCCGCTGACAGTGATTGGCTGAGCGGTCTATCACTGGCCGGGACCGCCGCTGACAGTGATTGGCTGAGCGGTCTATCACTGGCCGGGACCGCCGCTGACAGTGATTGGCTGAGTGGTCTATCACTGGCCGGGACCGCCGCTGACAGTGATTGGCTGAGCGGTCTATCACTGGCCGGGACCGCCGCTGACAGTGATTGGCTGAGCGGTCTATCACTGGCCGGGACCGCCGCTGACAGTGATTGGCTGAGCGGTCTATCACTGGCCGGGACCGCCGCTGACAGTGATTGGCTGAGCGGTCTGTCAGTTCAGACAGGCGGCCCCGAAGCTGCTGCGGCGCTGGATCGGGAGGAGAAGACCTGCAGCCCGGACAGGTAATGCATGATGTTTTGAAATCGTTGGTCGCCCGCCGCACACAGCTATTCCACGTAGCGATGCGCTGGTGGCGGCCGATGATTTTAGGTTTGGGCCTAAATAAACGATCAGCTGATGACACGATCATCGGCTGATCGTTTAGTCTATTCCACCGAGCGATAATCGGCCGATTCAGTTTATAATCACGCCGTGGAATAGGCCCCTTATACACGGCAGAAACGGCCTCAACACCGCTACATGCAGGGGATTTAAAGGGGGAGTTCACCCCAACTTTCCTTCTTTTAAATCAGGTTTGTGATTTTCTGCTAGAAAATTCTCCAGTCTTCCAGTACTTATCAGCTGCTGCATATCCTGCAGGAAGTGGTGTATTCTCTCCAGTCTGACACAGTGCTCTCTGCTGCCACCTCTGTCCATGTCAGGAACTGTCCAGAGCAGGAGAGGTTTTCTATGGGGATTTGCTGCTGCTCTGGACAGTAAAAGTAAATTACAAATCCAAGCCGAATCATGTGACTAATGCTGAAGTTGGTCGGGAAAAGGCTCCGATGTCTCCAGTAATATAGCAAATGTGTCTCCTCTAACTGATCTGCATCTCTCCTTATTGTTCACAGTATCTGTGCAGTGTATGTGTGTGTGTGTAGGGAATGTGTGTGTGTGCAGTGGGTGGGGCTGTGTGTGTGTGTGTAGGGAATGTGTGTGTGTGCAGTGGATGGGGCTGTGTGTGTGTGTGTAGGGAATGTGTGTGTGTGCAGTGGGTGGGGCTGTGTGTGTGTGTGCAGTGGATGGGGCTGTGTGTGTGTGTGTGTGTGTAGGGAATGTATGTGTGCAGTGGGTGGGGCTGTGTGTGTAGGGAATGTGTGTGTGCAATGGATGGAGCTGTGTGTGTGTGTGTAGGGAATGTGTGTGTGCAGTGGGTGGGGCTGTGTGTGTGTGTATGTGTGCAGTGGGTGGGGCTGTGTGTGTAGGGAATGTATGTGTGCAATGGATGGAGCTGTGTGTGTGTGTGTGTGTAGGGAATGTATGTGTGCAGTGGGTAGGGCTGTGTATGTGTGTGTGTGTGTAGGGAATGTATGTGTGCAATGGATGGAGCTGTGTGTGTGTGTGTGTGGGGAATGTATGTGTGCAGTGGGTAGGGCTGTGTGTGTAGGATGGAGCTGTGTGTATGTGTGTGTGTGTGGAATGTATGTGTGCACTGGATGGAGCTATGTGTGTGTGTAGGGAATGTATGTGTGCAGTGGGTGGGGCTGTGTGTGTAGGGAATGTATGTGTGCAGTGGGTGGGGCTGTGTGTGTAGGGAATGTATGTGTGCAGTGGGTGGGGCTGTGTGTGTAGGGAATGTATGCAGTGGGTGGGGCATGTATGTGTGCAGTGGGTAGGTCTATGTGTGTTGAGGGGGGATGGGGCTGTGTATGTGTGCAGTGGGTGGGGCATGTATGTGTGTAGTGAGTGTGTATGTGTGTGTAGGGAATGTATGTGTGCAGTGGGTAGGGCTGTATGTGTGTATGTGTGCAGTGGATGGAGCTGTGTGTGTGTGTGTAGTGGGTGTATGTGTGTAGTGGGTGGGGCATGTATGCAGTGTGTGTGTGTGTGTGTGCAGTGGATGGAGCTGTGTGTAGTGTGTGTGTAGTGGGTGTATGTGTGTAGTGGGTGGGGCATGTATGCAGTGTGTGTGTGTGTGTGCAGTGGATGGAGCTGTGTGTGGAGGGGGGATGGGGCTGTGTATGTGTGTAGTGGGTGGGGCATGTATGTTTGTAGTGTGTGTGTGTAGTGGGTGGGGCATGTGTGTAGTGGGTGGGGCATGTGGGTGTGTATGTGTGTGTAGTGGGTGTATGTGTGCAGTGGATGGAGCTGTATGTGTGTGTGTGGAGGGGTGATGGGGCTGTGTATGTGTGTAGTGGGTGGGGCATGTATGTGTGCAGTGTGTGTGTGTGTGTGTGTAGTGGGTGGGGCATGTGGGTG
The DNA here is from genome assembly GCA_027789725.1 of Dendropsophus ebraccatus. Lineage (NCBI taxonomy): Eukaryota > Metazoa > Chordata > Amphibia > Anura > Hylidae > Dendropsophus > Dendropsophus ebraccatus. The sequence goes on from JAQFWZ010000053.1 coordinate 1,667,813, forward strand.
TGTATGTGTGTGTAGTGGGTGTATGTGTGTAGTGGATGGAGCTGGAAGAAGTCATAGAAAATCAGACGGGATAATAATTGTAAGTTGATGTAGAACAATCCCAGGGTAAGTATATTTATTCATAGTGGAGCGTTCAGGTGAGATTCCATCTATCGGGTGTAAAATAGAAGGGACAATTAAGGGAGGGGGGGGGGGGCACTTTACTTAAAAATGTAAAATTTATTCTATTTTTTTCCTCTGACAATATGTTTTGCAAATACATTACTGTCACATAACCGCCCCGAACCTTAACCGCACCCCCCGCGTTATGCAACAAATGGAGCGAGGCGGTCGAGTGATCGGGGTTCAAATGGGTTGCACTAAGCCATACAGGTCGCTTCACCTATACACACCCTGCTCATGGCCGTACCCGAGTATATACTATCACCTGACACCAGGCGCCCCCTCACAAACCTTCATTACGTCGGGGGTGCACGCTGATCCTGACACAAGATTAAAACATACATCACACACACCTCATCCAATGGTGTAACCCACCGCATGTTACATAACACTATTAGATGGACGGATATGTTACCTGATCTGGTATATAGTTATGATACAATTTGGACCTGATGATGACGAAACTCTATAAAAATATGGAGAAAACTTGTTTTAGGGGATTCTAATAGGTGGTCGTACATCTTCAATAATGGAGCTGAGGAATCGTCCGGCTGTCTATAACTTCTCCCCGTACCCAGGAACATTCAGCACGGCCGGGAGCTCCTGTATCCTCTCTGTGGAGGTGAGGGGTAGAGGTCATGACTGCGGCTTATCTCTCTGAGCCGGTGTATGGGGAGATGAGGGGTAGAGGTCATGACTGCGGCTTCTCTCCCCGAGTGGGTGTATGTGGAGGTGAGGGGTAGAGGTCATGACTGCGGCTTCTCTCTCTGAGCCGGTGTATGGGGAGGTGAGGGGTAGAGGTCATGACTGCGGCTTATCTCTCTGAGTGGGTGTATGGGGAGGTGAGGGGTAGAGGTCATGACTGCGGCTTATCTCTCTGAGTGGGTGTATGGGGAGGTGAGGGGTAGAGGTCATGCCTGTGGCTTCTCTCCCCGAGTGGGTGTATGGGGAGGTGAGGGGTAGAGGTCATGACTGTGGCTTCTCTCCTCGAGTGGGTGTATGGGGAGGTGAGGGGTAAAGGTCATGACTGCGGGTTATCTCCCCAAGTGGGTGTATGGGGAGATGAGGGGTAGAGGTCATGCCTGTGGCTTCTCTCCCCGAGTGGGTGTATGGGGAGATGAGGGGTAGAGGTCATGCCTGTGGCTTCTCTCCCCGAGTGGGTGTATGGGGAGGTGAGGGGTAGAGGTCATGACTGTGGCTTCTCTCCCCGAGTGGGTGTATGGGGAAGTGAGGGGTAGAGGTCATGCCTGTGGCTTCTCTCCCCGAGTGGGTGTATGTGGAGGTGAGGGGTAGAGGTCATGACTGTGGCTTCTCTCCCCGAGTGGGTGTATGGGGAGATGAGGGGTAGAGGTCATGCCTGTGGCTTCTCTCCCCGAGTGGGTGTATGGGGTTGGCTTGTCTTTCTTCTCAGTCTTTATGGTGTTTCCCAGGTGAGACTTGTTCCCACTTCTGAGGGTGAGATCAGAGGATCGGAGATATGCTGAGTGTCAGCGGGTAGGAGAGGTCTTCCGGGGGCAGATGTCGGAGTGCACATCATGAGCACTGCATATGGGCAAAGCTACTTTCACCAAATCACATCAAAACTTCTTCACATTTGCCATCAGAAAGGAGAAGATTCTTCACGATCAGTTTGTGGTCTCCCCTTTGGGTTGGCTTCTGCACCACGCATCTTCACGAAAGTCATGGCGGAATTGTGGCCTGGCTGGAGAATATTTTACTGATTCCAAACTTAGACGATCTGCACCTTGTAGTTTCTTCAGATTTCAGGGTACTAAGAGCAGTGTGGGAGACCCTCAAGAGAACCAAGAAGATGATGCTCAATCACCTAGGAGTAAGAAGGATATAGGAAATCACCACCACAGCTTAGAGACTGGGACTACACATATATAACTTGCACCAACTTCTTATAAGGCCGGTTTCACATTATAATACAGCCACATTTTGGCATCTATATTATGGCCCCAAAACCAACCTGTCATCAGAAACGCAGTCAGTCTATAACGTGTGGTGAAAATATGGACTTTATACCAGTGTGAAACCGGCCTAATCTTCCTCCACATGTGGCAGAGGGGACTATGGACTTGAGGTGTAGAGGTCCGGTGGTGGCTCCTATCTCTAGAAGACCTTAAGCTACTCTGGGGCACTTGGAAGTGTTTTATGACCCTGACTACTAAAACCCCACACAATTCAGTAACAAGACTCCCCAACCTACCTGTATAACAAAATGCAGGACGTGATCTGTGCAATTTACAATTCACGTCTCTGGTCCACTCAGATCATCTCCACTTCAGCTCCAGTGAAGGAGGAGTTGTCTAGTGATCCACCGGAACATAGACTGTACTGCTTGATGTGGCTCCACCATGGACACAACGTGGACCACACATCACCTGTAGAACGCCAATGTTCAGTGTTATGAAGGGACCTCTGCATTCATGACGTCTATTACTGAGCCCCTCTCAGAGGCATTTAGGGCCAACAATTTCCAGAACATTCCTCTGGCATCAACAGAGATGTTCCTCCACTTTTCTGGAACTATTGCCTGATCCCTCCTCACCTTATACCTCTGATCACAGCCCTGTGCACTTCACCAAGGAAGACTCCAATAACGGTAGTGTAGACAAGAACCCCAAATGCCCACACGTCCAGATTGGCAGAGTTCAGGAACAGTATAAGGTGTGAACCAGGACAAGAAAGAGATTATGTGCCCTGGAGCTGGGTCCACAGTCGGCAAGTTTTATCCGGGGACATTCGTCTTCCATCAGAAGAACGTTGTCCAGCTTGATATCCTGATGGACCATTCCTCTGTTGTGCATGAAGAGTAGAGCGCTGGTATCTGAGGAACGCACCGCTTTATGTCCTCCTGCTTCCCGACTTGAGCAGAAGACAACACAGGAGGTCACAGAGCTCTGCAGACAAGACACTGAAGATTATCATAGACTTATAGGGCTGGGTTCACACATAGTATTTTGGTCAAGACCTGGAGTAAAACTGTTCAAGAGTAAACTAACATTGCACCTTGATCTGTGTTCTGGACCAACTTCTGGTTTAGTGGAAAAACAACAATAATGCTGGCCAAACACTAGGTGTGAACCCAGCTGGAGAGTAGAGAGTTCAGCAAGTGACCTATTCCATTTCGTTGCTCATTATATTCGACGATTGTCACCAAACATGTCATCGTAACTCCACTATGGGACATCCCCCAGATGCACAGGGAATCTCTCTAGTTATAGAGGGAGACACAAGTGGATATAGATAGTGAACACTAAGGAAGTGGAACAATAACAGAACCGCAATGGTGGCCACCAGCCTTCCAGCAGATGGCCAAGCAGAGTAGTGGATGATTCCAATATAGCCAAAGTTAAAGGGGAGAGAAGAAAAGGACCTACCCCTACTGCTCTCCGGCACTTCCCTTCCTCCGGACTGAAGGTTTCCTGCCGGGGCCAATTCCTGAATAAAGACGAAACCTCAACTGGTCTGGAAGACAATCTCATGAGTCAGGTCGATGTGTGGGTGACAGCTGAGGGTGAGGGAGATGCTGTATTCCAGAAGCAAGTCATCCTTTGGGGTCTTCTCCTTCCCCAACAATTTTACAGCCACGACCTGACCTGGTGATATGACATGAGGATTACTGGTTTGTCACCAACACTTTCTGTGACACCAAAACAGGATCAATGACGTTATAGAGGAGCGATGACCAGAGGAGAGAGCAAAAGTAGTTCTTCTGATCTTACATTCTAAACAGCCCTACAGACCAGTGATGGGGAACCTGTGGCTCTCCAGCTGTCCCATCAAAGCTTTAGCTGTCCAGGTACAATGGGAACTATAGCTTTGCCTTTGCCGGAGAGCCAAAGTTTCCCCATCCCTAGCAGGCCATAACAGATGACTACAGGCTGAAAAATTTACTGCCAACAAGTAGATATCTCTAAGATTAAGGTCCATTAAGAAACATTTCCAGAGTCCATCAGCCATGATTTATCCAGGCTTACAAAAACAGTCACTTTCCTCCACAGCTCCACTCCTGTCCTCAGGTTGGGTGTGGGTCTTGCATCTCAATTTAATTGAAGTAAATGGAATTGTAATACCACACACAGCCTGAGGACAGGGTGGCGCTGTTTTTGAAAGTAACTTTTGAATCCTGGAGAACCCCCTTTAACAATCCATAGAGAACCAGGCTCCTTTATGTGCTCCATCTAGAGAAGTCTCCTCCATACAGGACACGTCTACAGCTCTGGACACTCCTCACCATAAAGCTGCACAATAAAGTAGCCAGACGGGAAAGATCTTTGATCTTCTGAAGACTTTAGGGGATCCCGATGAAGGTGAGGACAGCACAAGTGGGGGTCATACATCTGGTAAGCGAACTGAATCTTAGACTAGGGTCAGGAGTTTCTTTTTGTGAAAGTTTTTCATTTGAGCCAAAAGCAGAAGTGGACTGGAAAGGTATTAGAAGCATAAAGGAAAGACGTAGACGTCAACTCCTACTGGATCCACTTCTGGCTTTGGCTCCAAAAACAAACAAATGAAAAACTGCCACAAAAAGTTGGGTGTGAATCCGCCCCTGTAGTTTATCTTGGAATCCTATCCTCTCCCAATTTTACCCAAAAATACAATGTGTGACCCCAGTCCTATTCTGGGCACCAGGAGAAGATCCAGATCACTGGAGAAGACAGCCGAGCTCAGGAAAGAAGCCCAATAACACACTACCACCCTCATCATCTCACCTGAATGTTTGTGTTTGCCCATTACAACCTTTCCTTCACGAGATTAAAGTGGTCGGTCACCTCCATCATCCTCAGGTTCTCCGAGGTCTCGGACACCTGAAGTACAAGGTGCCTTGCCATGTTCTTGGTGACTTCCATGATGTGATGAGCCATGCTGAATGAGTATCAGAGATATAGCAGAGATGAAGACTGAAGCCTCAGCTGATCCTTGGAGAGATGATGGTCAATGATGAGCTCCTCCTGGACACCAAGAAGTCTACAATGTGCTGCTCCTCAGAGACCAATACTGATTGCCGATAATTCCCAATGTGGAATAGAGGAGGAGGAGACGGGAGAAGCCTTATATCTGGGGACATCGTCATCGGCCAAGACATGGTGTCTTCTTTTGCACATGGATGGACAGTTGGGTGATTACAAAAGAATGGGGGGGGGGGGGGGGGGATGAGGGCGGCTTATGTCCGTAGACAGGTGGATCATATGTGGTAACTATGTGGTAACTAGTGTTGAGTGGACTGGTGAAGGAATGGTTTGGGTTCGACAACATTCTCTGAGCTGGAACACTCGGCATTTGCTTCTCCGTGGCTGCAGAAGTTGGATGCCGCTCTCGCGCTGCCAGAAAACATGGATACAACCTATGGTATATGGCTTTATCCATGTTTTCCAGGATTCCCTGGGATGGCATCCAACTTCTGCAGCCACGGAGAAGCAAATGCCTAAGCGTTCCACCTCAGAGAATGTTGTCGAACCCAAACCGTTCCTTCACAAGTCCACTCAACACCAGTGGGAACCTTCACTTTCTTGCACTAAATATTGTATTTTACTTATTCTAAAAGAGTAGAAGGGAAACCTTGGACTAATCCTGGGTAAATGAGTCCAGACCCTACAAGTCAGACGGCCGCCACACTTAGTATTTTGGTCAGTATTTTTGGCCAAAACATGCAGGAAATTGGTGAGTCTGCATAAGAGTATAGGATCTTACCGACCATTCCAGGAGGGAGCGAGATGTCACGGTATGTTTACAAGCGGCCTGAGATCCAGCAGTGGCGGGGGAGCGGGACAGGTAAGTATACATCACCTCCCCGACAGGATACATATATAACAGTTTACCTTGGATAACCTCTTTGTGTGTGTAGAAGTAGATATGGCTGTATGTGTCTGTGTGGAGGTATATATAGCTGTATGTGTCTGTGTGGAGGTATATATAGCTGTATGTGTCTGTGTGGAGGTAGATATGGCTGTATGTGTCTGTGTGGAGGTAGATATGGCTGTATGTGTCTGTGTGGAGGTATATATGGCTGTATGTGTCTGTGTGGAGGTATATATGGCTGTATGTGTCTGTGTGGAGGTATATATGGCTGTATGTGTCTGTGTGGAGGTATATATAGCTGTCTGTGTGGAGGTATATATAGCTGTATGTGTCTGTGTGGAGGTATATATGGCTGTATGTGTCTGTGTGGAGGTAGATATAGCTGTATGTGTCTGTGTGGAGGTAGATATGGCTGTATGTGTCTGTGTGGAGGTAGATATGGCTGTATGTGTCTGTGTGGAGGTAGATATGGCTGTATGTGTCTGTGTGGAGGTAGATATGGCTGTATGTGTCTGTGTGGAGGTAGATATGGCTGTATGTGTCTGTGTGGAGGTAGATATGGCTGTACGTGTGGAGGTATATATGGCTGTATGTGTCTGTGTGGAGGTATATATAGCTGTCTGTGTGGAGGTATATATGACTGTATGTGTGGAGGTATATATGGCTGTATGTGTCTGTGTGGAGGTATATATGGCTGTGTCTGTGTGGAGGTATATATAGCTGTCTGTGTGGAGGTATATATGGCTGTATGTGTCTGTGTGGAGGTATATATAGCTGTCTGTGTGGAGGTATATATGGCTGTATGTGTCTGTGTGGAGGTATATATAGCTGTCTGTGTGGAGGTATATATGGCTGTATGTGTCTGTGTGGAGGTATATATGGCTGTCTGTGTGGAGGTATATATGGCTGTCTGTGTGGAGGTATATATGGCTGTCTGTGTGGAGGTATATATGGCTGTCTGTGTGGAGGTATATATGGCTGTCTGTGTCTGTGTGGAGGTATATATGGCTGTCTGTGTGGAGGTATATATGGCTGTCTGTGTGGAGGTATATATGGCTGTCTGTGTGGAGGTATATATGGCTGTCTGTGTGGAGGTATATATGGCTGTCTGTGTGGAGGTATATATGGCTGTATGTGTCTGTGTGGAGGTATATATGGCTGTATGTGTCTGTGTGGAGGTATATATAGCTGTCTGTGTGGAGGTATATATGGCTGTATGTGTCTGTGTGGAGGTATATATGGCTGTATGTGTCTGTGTGGAGGTATATATGGCTGTCTGTGTGGAGGTATATATGGCTGTCTGTGTGGAGGTATATATGGCTGTCTGTGTAGAGGTATATATGGCTGTATGTGTCTGTGTGGAGGTATACAGTATATGGCTGTGTGTCTCTGTGTGGAGGTATATATAGCTGTCTGTGTGGAGGTATATATGGCTGTATGTGTCTGTGTGGAGGTATACAGTATATGGCTGTGTGTCTCTGTGTGGAGGTATATATGGCTGTATGTGTCTGTGTGGAGGTATATATGGCTGTATGTGTGGAGGTATATATGGCTGTATGTGTCTGTGTGGAGGTATATATAGCTGTATGTGTCTGTGTGGAGGTATATATAGCTGTCTGTGTGGAGGTATATATAGCTGTCTGTGTGGAGGTATATATAGCTGTATGTGTCTGTGTGGAGGTATATATGGCTGTATGTGTCTGTGTGGAGGTATATATGGCTGTCTGTGTCTGTGTGGAGGTATATATGGCTGTCTGTGGAGGTATATATGGCTGTCTGTGTGGAGGTATATATGGCTGTCTGTGTGGAGGTATATGTCTGTGTGGAGGTATATATGGCTGTATGTGTCTGTGTGGAGGTATATATGGCTGTCTGTGTGGAGGTATATATGGCTGTCTGTGTAGAGGTATATATGGCTGTATGTGTCTGTGTGGAGGTATACAGTATATGGCTGTGTGTCTCTGTGTGGAGGTATATATAGCTGTCTGTGTGGAGGTATATATGGCTGTATGTGTCTGTGTGGAGGTATACAGTATATGGCTGTGTGTCTCTGTGTGGAGGTATATATGGCTGTATGTGTCTGTGTGGAGGTATATATGGCTGTATGTGTGGAGGTATATATGGCTGTATGTGTCTGTGTGGAGGTATATATGGCTGTATGTGTGGAGGTATATATGGCTGTATGTGTCTGTGTGGAGGTATATATAGCTGTATGTGTCTGTGTGGAGGTATATATAGCTGTCTGTGTGGAGGTATATATAGCTGTATGTGTCTGTGTGGAGGTATATATGGCTGTATGTGTCTGTGTGGAGGTATATATGGCTGTCTGTGTGGAGGTATATATGGCTGTCTGTGTGGAGGTATATATGGCTGTCTGTGTGGAGGTATATATGGCTGTCTGTGTGGAGGTATATATGGCTGTATGTGTCTGTGTGGAGGTATATATAGCTGTCTGTGTGGAGGTATATATGGCTGTATGTGTCTGTGTGGAGGTATATATGGCTGTATGTGTCTGTGTGGAGGTATATATAGCTGTCTGTGTGGAGGTATATATGGCTGTATGTGTCTGTGTAGAGGTATATATGGCTGTCTGTGTGGAGGTATATATGGCTGTATGTGTCTGTGTGGAGGTATATATGGCTGTCTGTGTCTGTGTGGAGGTATATATGGCTGTCTGTGTCTGTGTGGAGGTATATATAGCTGTCTGTGTGGAGGTATATATGGCTGTATGTGTCTGTGTGGAGGTATATATAGCTGTCTGTGTGGAGGTATATATGGCTGTATGTGTCTGTGTGGAGGTATACAGTATATGGCTGTGTGTCTCTGTGTGGAGGTATATATGGCTGTATGTGTCTGTGTGGAGGTATATATGGCTGTATGTGTGGAGGTATATATGGCTGTATGTGTCTGTGTGGAGGTATATATAGCTGTATGTGTCTGTGTGGAGGTATATATAGCTGTCTGTGTGGAGGTATATATAGCTGTCTGTGTGGAGGTATATATAGCTGTATGTGTCTGTGTGGAGGTATATATGGCTGTCTGTGTCTGTGTGGAGGTATATATGGCTGTCTGTGTGGAGGTATATATGGCTGTCTGTGTGGAGGTATATATGGCTGTCTGTGTGGAGGTATATGTCTGTGTGGAGGTATATATGGCTGTATGTGTCTGTGTGGAGGTATATATGGCTGTCTGTGTGGAGGTATATATGGCTGTCTGTGTAGAGGTATATATGGCTGTATGTGTCTGTGTGGAGGTATACAGTATATGGCTGTGTGTCTCTGTGTGGAGGTATATATAGCTGTCTGTGTGGAGGTATATATGGCTGTATGTGTCTGTGTGGAGGTATATATGGCTGTATGTGTGGAGGTATATATGGCTGTATGTGTCTGTGTGGAGGTATATATAGCTGTATGTGTCTGTGTGGAGGTATATATAGCTGTCTGTGTGGAGGTATATATAGCTGTCTGTGTGGAGGTATATATAGCTGTATGTGTCTGTGTGGAGGTATATATGGCTGTATGTGTCTGTGTGGAGGTATATATGGCTGTCTGTGTGGAGGTATATATGGCTGTCTGTGTGGAGGTATATATGGCTGTCTGTGTGGAGGTATATATGGCTGTCTGTGTGGAGGTATATATGGCTGTATGTGTGCGGCCCATCTCCGGCTGTCTCTCTCGTGCATTGGTGCGGCCCATCTCCGGCTGTCTCTCTCGTGCGTTGCTGCGGCCCATCTCCGGCTGTCTCTCTCGTGCATTGGTGCGGCCCATCTCCGGCTGTCTCTCTCGTGCATTGGTGCGGCCCATCTCCGGCTGTCTCTCTCGTGCATTGGTGCGGCCCATCTCCGGCTGTCTCTCTCGTGCATTGTTGCGGCCCATCTCCGGCTGTCTCTCTCGTGCATTGGTGCGGCCCATCTCCGGCTGTCTCTCTCGTGCATTGGTGCGGCCCATCTCCGGCTGTCTCTCTCGTGCATTGTTGCGGCCCATCTCCGGCTGTCTCTCTCGAGCATTGGTGCGGCCCATCTCCGTCTGTCTCTCTCGAGCATTGGTGCGGCCCATCTCCGGCTGTCTCTCTCGTGCATTGGTGCGGCCCATCTCCGGCTGTCTCTCTCGTGCATTGTTGCGGCCCATCTCCGGCTGTCTCTCTCGAGCATTGGTGCGGCCCATCTCCGTCTGTCTCTCTCGAGCATTGGTGCGGCCCATCTCCGGCTGTCTCTCTCGTGCATTGTTGCGGCCCATCTCCGGCTGTCTCTCTCGAGCATTGGTGCGGCCCATCTCCGGCTGTCTCTCTCGAGCATTGGTGCGGCCCATCTCCGGCTGTCTCTCTCGTGCATTGTTGCGGCCCATCTCCGGCTGTCTCTCTCGAGCATTGTTGCGGCCTATCTCCGGCTGTCTCTCTCTTGAGCATTGTTGCGGCCCATCTCCGGCTGTCTCTCTCGAGCATTTGTGCGGCCCATCTCCGGCTGTCTCTCTCATGCATTGGTGCAGCCCATCTCCGGCTGTCTCTCTCGAGCATTGTTGCGGCCTATCTCCGGCTGTCTCTCTCTTGAGCATTGTTGCAGCCCATCTCCGGCTGTCTCTCTCGAGCATTTGTGCGGCCCACCTCCGGCTGTCTCTCTCGAGCATTTGTGCGGCCCATCTCCGGCTGTTTCTCTCTTGAGCATTGTTGCAGCCCATCTCCGGCTGTCTCTCTCTTGAGCATTGTTGCGGCCCATCTCCGGCTGTCTCTCTCGAGCATTTGTGCAGCCCACCTCCGGCTGTCTCTCTCGAGCATTTGTGCGGCCCATCTCCGGCTGTTTCTCTCTTGAGCATTGTTGCGGCCCATCTCCGGCTGTCTCTCTCGAGCATTTGTGCAGCCTATCTCCGGCTGTCTCTCTCGAGCATTTGTGCGGCCCATCTCCGGCTGTCTCTCTCATGCATTGGTGCAGTCTCTCTCCGGCTGTCTCTCTCTCGAGCATTGGTGCAGTCTCTCTCCGGCTGTCTCTCTCTCGAGCATTTGTGCAGCCTATCTCCGGCTGTCTCTCTTGAGCATTGTTGCGGCCCATCTCCGGCTGTCTCTCTCGAGCATTTGTGCGGCCCATCTCCGGCTGTCTCTCTCATGCATTGGTGCAGTCTCTCTCCGGCTGTCTCTCTCTCGAACATTGGTGCAGTCTCTCTCGGTCTATCAGGCTGGTTGGGATCGGCTCCTAGATTGCTATATACTGTGATACAGCGGTTTCCCTGAGCAGTGGTGAAAGCCATGAAATACAACAATCTATAGAGAGCGCCTATCCACTAGCACAACATACCCAGGGGAGGGGGATGACCCCCACACTGTGCTTACTGACGGCTCATGGTGGTCACCGCTGCTCTTCTGGACCGTGGCCAAAATGTTTTCTTACACATCAACTGCTGTCCATGTTAGGAACTGTCCACAGCAGGAAGTGGTGTATTCTCTCCAGTCTTTATCAGCTGCTGTATGTCCTGAAGTGGTGTATTCTCTGACACAGTGCTCTCTGCTGCCACCTCTGTCCATGTCAGGAACTGTCCACAGCAGGAAGTGGTGTATTCTCTCCAGTCTTCCAGTACTTATCAGCTGCTGTATGTCCTGAAGTGGTGTATTCTCTGACACACTGCTCTCTGCTGCCACCTCTGTCCATGTCAGGAACTGTCCACAGCAGGAAGTGGTGTATTCTCTCCAGTCTTCCAGTACTTATCAGCTGCTGTATGTCCTGAAGTGGTGTATTCTCTGACACCGTGCGCTCTGCTGCCACCTCTGTCCATGTCAGGAACTGTCCAGAGCAGGAGAGGTTTTCTATGGGGATTTGCTGCTGCTCTGCACAGTTCCTGACATGGACAGAGGTGGCAGCAGAGAGCACTGTGTCAGAATAGAGAGAATACACCACTTCCTGCAGGACATACAGCAGCAGATAAGTACTGAAAGACTGGAGATTTTTATATAGAAGTAAATTACAAATCTATAATTTTTTTCTATAAGTTTATTTAAACAAAACCACAACTGTGGAAAACTGGGGACAACCCCCCAAAACGTGGGGGAAAAAAAACGCAACAAGTATACGCCAACATATTATGTACACCTGAACATAGATACATTCAAAGGCAAAGTGCTCATGTGAGGAGGAGGAGGAGGAGGAGGAGGAGGAGGAGGAACCCTGTATGCCAACTCCCACCCTCACATGTTCCATCAACTAAATATAAAACTTAATGGAGTGAAGAAACTTAAAAGCCAAGATGGCTCAGGAGGAGAAGAAGGGACGGCAGGAGAGAAGGTGGTGGTCTAGAATGGGAGGAAGAAGGGACGACAGGAGAGAAGGTGGTGGTCTAGAATGGGAGGAAGAAGGGACGACAGGAGAGAAGGTGGTGGTCTAGAATGGGAGGAAGAAGGGACGACAGGAGAGAAGGTGGTGGCCTAGAATGGGAAGGAGGAGGAAGAATTAGAGAGGGAGGAAGAAGGGACGACAGGAGAGAAGTTGGTGGTCTAGAATTGGAAGGAGGAGGAAGAATTAGAGAGGGAGGAAGAAGGGACGACAGGAGAGAAGGTGGTGGCCTAGAATGGGAAGGAGGAGGAAGAATTAGAGAGGGAGGAAGAAGGGACGACAGGAGAGAAGTTGGTGGTCTAGAATTAGAAGGAGGAGGAAGAATTAGAGAGGGAGGAAGAAGGGACGACAGGAGAGAAGTTGGTGGTCTAGAATTAGAAGGAGGAGGAAGAATTAGAGAGGGAGGAAGAAGGGACGACAGGAGAGAAGGTGGTGGTCTAGAATGGGAAGAAGGGACGACAGGAGAGAAGGTGGTGGCCTAGAATGGGAAGAAGGAGAGAAGGAGGAACGACAGGAGAGAAGGTGGTGGTCTAGAATGGGAGGAAGAAGGGACGACCATTCTAGGCCACCACCTTCTCTCCTGTCGTCCCTTCTTCCCATTCTAGACCACCACCTTCTCTCCTGTCGTCCCTCCTTCTCTCCTTCTTCCCATTCTAGGCCACCACCTTCTCTCCTGTCGTCCCTTCTTCCTCCTCCTTCCCATTCTAGACCACCACCTTCTCTCCTGTCGTCCCTTCTTCCCATTCTAGACCACCACCTTCTCTCCTGTCGTCCCTTCTTCCCATTCTAGACCACCACCTTCTCTCCTGTCGTCCCTTCTTCCCATTCTAGACCACCACCTTCTCTCCTGTCGTCCCTTCTTCCCATTCTAGACCACCACCTTCTCTCCTGTCGTCCCTTCTTCCCATTCTAGACCACCACCTTCTCTCCTGTCGTCCCTTCTTCCCATTCTAGACCACCACCTTCTCTCCTGTCGTCCCTTCTTCCCATTCTAGACCACCACCTTCTCTCCTGTCGTCCCTTCTTCCCATTCTAGACCACCACCTTCTCTCCTGTCGTCCCTTCTTCCCATTCTAGACCACCACCTTCTCTCCTGTCGTCCCTTCTTCCCATTCTAGACCACCACCTTCTCTCCTGTTGTCCCTTCTTCCCATTCTAGACCACCACCTATATCATATCATCATGCGGGAATAATATTGTTCTACATTAATAGATCGGACAATTCCGCACACTACAATATCTAATATGTTTATTTTGTGTGATATATATTTAATTAAAAAAAAAAAAAAAAAAAAAAAAAAAAAAAAAAAAAAAAAAAAAAAAAAAAAAATATATATATATATATATATATATATATATATATATATATATATATATATATATATATATATATATATATATATATATATATATATATATATATAGTAAAGGGTGGGTTCAATTTCTATTGGAGGAGGGGCTGTGTAATTAAAAAAAATTTATTCATTTATTAATTTATATTAACGCACTTTCTATGTCCCCCTAGAAGACTGTTCACCGCAGTGATTGGATTGCTTGTACGGCTATATACCACTACATAGCATTGATCAGTGTCATCGGCACACAGACCAATCCAATGCATCATGGGTGATCTAGGGGTTAACACAAATGTAATGTGAATCCCCCCTTATACAGAGACCCCACCCATGAGGGTTGCAGGACATAGTATTAGAGACACATATGTTACCTTGAAGTATTCATCTTTTAGCGCCAACCAAATGGCGGCACAGGTCTCGGGGATGACCTTGGATAGCGTTGGCTGAGACATGGCCGTTGTGGAGCGCAGCTCCTGCAGTGATCTCCCTGTAGCCAGAAACAGTAGAGTTGCTGCGAGCCGCTGATCTGCCGGGATAGCTTCCCGCATGACCGTGTTCTTCTTCTCGATGTGCGGTTTGACGAGGTCCGGGAGCTTTACGAAAGATGTTTCTGACATTTGTAAGTAACTACGGAAGTCTCCTGGGTTGTCCCCAAGTTCCCCCAGAAGTGGGGGGTGCGAGGTGTGATCCTGGGACCGCAGACGCCTCCTGCGTTTTCGTGGTCGATCCGTCTCATCCATCTCCAAAGCAAGCAGGATCATCGCTAATGCAAGCTTCTGTCTGACTGAGTAGGACATGGCCGGAGAGCTGGATGGAAAATGTAGGAAAAGCTGAAGCAGGTGGCCAGGCTCCTCAGAGGATAGCGCAGGCGGGGTGCTCCACAGAGGACAGCAACTCCCAGTGCAGCCTGGACTCTTATATTGTAGGTGGGCGGAGCCAGACTGGGTCAGGGTTACACCTGTGTTCACACCTGCTGCTACATTCTCTACACCTGGCTGAGGCTGGGGTGTCTATTTTACCTCCAGGTCACTGATCTCATATACATGGCTGCTCTACAGGAGTCTGTATATAGGGACACAGAAAGGAAGAACATTGCCGGACGTTATATATGGCAAGACACATTATTATTATCTATTGTACGAGTATAATGGAGAAGATTTACTGGGGTATATTGGGTTGGGGTGAATGTCGCCCCCATGGCGGCTCCAGGAGACTGTACACAATACTGAACATCACCATTTTGCTTCTTTATCATAATCATGGTTTATACTGTTTTATTAGCTTTTGTATTTGCAAAATTTTTAACAAACATTGAAATCTGTGTCCTGACGTGTAAATCATTCAGAGAGAATGAACAGCCAGAGCCGATCGTCATAATAACCTCATGTTAGGCTGGGTTCACACTATGGAATCCGCGCAGATAAGTTCTGGCGGATTGCATCACCTGTACCCGAATTGACATGTCACTTCTTTTGGCAGAATGCGGAATCCACCCGGCCATAGAATGGTGTCAATGGAGTTTATCCGCTCAGATTCCGTAGTGTGAACCTACCCTGACATCTCTATAGCTTGTAGCCCCGGTCTCCTGTGTCGCCCCCTATTGTCTGCCACCACCCTATATTCTCATGTGACATACAGCGTTCTACGGAGGAGAGAGTCAGTCATTGTCTACACATAAGATATTGTATCAGTCTGCCCCTAGTATAACATGATACATATATATTATATATACCTTCTATATCCATACACCATGTGATACCTCCCCCGCCCCCTGTATTCTGACTGATAGATGGGACACACTAGACTCCATATAGTCACATATTAATCCCGGAACATGTGATGCAGAAATGTGATCGGCCGTCTGTATGGAGGGTATATAGAGTGTAAGCTCTGCTGGTGAGGATATTACCCTAATGGAGGAGGTAACCCGTGATTGGTGTTATTTGGGGCTAATATCATGCGGTGTCAGCTGTAACCATTACCATAAATCCATCAGAAGTGTAAAGTGACAGCGATCGGCCGAGGAGAGGGAAAATGCTCGCTCATCAGCTGATCTATCACTATCAGCCGCACATCTCTAGGTAAACATAGGATGTCTGGCCAATAGGAATACAGTTAACACAGTGATCATGTGTGCGACGTTCCTTTTTGTCCTTGTGCGGCCCCATGTTGGCCTGCATGAAGGGATCCTTACATCTAAGGAACAAATCTGAAATGTGACTATTAGAAACATGATCCCTATAGTCTCCATATTAGTAGATACTAGAATCCTCATCTTACACATCTCTCCATTCCTCAACTTTTCAAGTTTATTCATAGAACTTTTGATCTACTAAGAGATAAAAACTTTATTACTATAATTTATATCTAAAAACATTACTGGATATATAATAACTGCAGCAGAATATCAGGTTGGGGTGAATGTGGCCCCCATGGCGGCTCCAGGAGACTGTACACCATACATTGCATTTTTGCATTAAAATTGTAGTATTTCTGCAAAATTTTAACAACTGACAATGAGAAGAGACTCTGCCTATAAACATAATAACTTCATGTTATATCTCTATAGCTTGTAGCCCCAGCCTCCTGTGTTGCCCCATATTGTCAACCCCGTCCTCTATTCACATGTAACTACAGGATTATCCACCGACTCAAGGCCCAAATGCTGGAAACAAAGGTCGCTCCTCACCGATGTCTGAACCTCCAACCTCTGAATACACATCCAAGAAGCTTCTAGAATATTATTAACATCTCAGTATCTGGTGACATACAGCGTATAATGGAGAGGAGCATCATCTGTACCCAGTATAACATGATATATATAGATTATATAACTTCTATTTATCTTCTGTATAGACAAAGTAACAAAACTATAAATTTTACATTATAATAATCAGTATAATAACCAGTATTGTGTACAACGTCCTGGTGCCGCCATGGGGGCGACATTCACCCCAAGTTATCACCTGATAGTCTGCTGCAGTTATTATATATCCAGTAATGTACTTTTATATTAAGGGGGATCAGGGTTCTCTATATTACAGGATATATACAGTCATATAATAGAGTTCTCTTATCTTATAGTAGATGAAAAATTATATGAATAAACTTGTAAAGCTGAGGAACGGAGAGATGTGTAAGATGAGGAATATAATATCTGCTAATATAGAGACTATAGGGATTGTTTATCCAATATTCACATCTCAGATCTGTGACTTTTCCATAGATGTAAAGGAGACTTGTAAGGTCCCTTCTCACAGCCCGACATGGGAGTGTACAAGGACACAAGGGAACGCCGATCAGTGCAGAGCCTTCAGACAGCACGGCCGGGCCACACCATCAATCACTGTATCCTTTGTGCACTCATGTAAATGTATTTCTATCAGTCACATATCACCTGTTAGATGTGCGGCCAATAGCAATAAAGATTTATAGACCGCACAAACTATCCGACAAGCGAGCATTTCCCCGCTGATCGCTGTCACTTTACACTTCTAATAAATTAATAGGAATGTTTACAGCCTACACTGCACTATATTACCTCCAATAAGACCGGACCCCAATCACAGGATGACCCCCTCCATTACTATAATACTCACCAGCAGAGCTTACACTCTATATTACCTCCATATAGAAGGTCGATCACATGGGCAGATCTATATGTGACTATATGGAGTCTATCGTGTCTATTAGTCTATATACAGTGGGGGAGGTAACACATGGTGTATGGATATAGAAGGTATATATATTATATATGTATCATGTTATACTGGGTGAAGACTGATACAATAACCTATGTGTAGACAATGGCCGCCGCTCTCATAATAACGCTGTATGTCACCAGATACTGAGATGATTATATTCTAGAAGCTTCTTGGGTGTGTATTGGAGCGATCTTTGTTTCCTCGGTCTGGGCCCGGAGTCGGTGGATAATCCTGTAGTTACATGTGAATAGAGGACGGGGGGCCGGACAACAGGGGGCGATACAGGAGGCCGGGGCTACAAGCTATAGAGATATAACATGAGGTTATTAGGAGAATCTGCTCCAGCCAGGGGCGTAGCTAATGTCTCATGGGCCCTGGTGCCAGAGGTCCACTTGGGCCCCCACGCAGTGCCACGCCACTCCAAAACTGCAACCCGACCCAGGAAAATGAGTATATATCACTGGAAAGTGTCCCAAACAATCTCTAGCTGACTACATTATGCCAAGTGAAGTGAATGGGG
The DNA here is from genome assembly GCA_027789725.1 of Dendropsophus ebraccatus. NCBI lineage: Eukaryota > Metazoa > Chordata > Amphibia > Anura > Hylidae > Dendropsophus > Dendropsophus ebraccatus. The sequence continues at coordinate 1,685,675 of JAQFWZ010000053.1, forward strand.
CCTGCTGCACTACACCACAGTATATGTCAGCATCTCTTTGGTGGTGGGATGCTGAAAGTGTACCTGTCATTATAAAAAAACATTTGACATGTCATAGACACATCATAGAGACATGGCAAAAGTTTTGATCGGTCTGGGTCTGGGTGTTCACACCTGTACAGATCATGAGAACGAGCCAGGATAGGATGGCGCTGCAGTGCTGTCCGCTTTCGCTCAGGCTATGTGCACACTGAGTCATTTTGACATAAACTCCATTGCGGTATTCTCAGCTTGCGCCCGCTCGCGGACTGCGGCAGGAGCGTGCGTCTCCGCCCTTGTCATAGACTCCATTCTATGCACGGGCGGATTCCGTCCTCTATCCAGAGAATGAACTTGATCATTCTTTGGACGGATGAAAGAATCCGCTTGCGCATAGAATGGAGTCTATGACAAGGGCGGAGACGCGCACTCCTGCCGCAGTCCGCGAGTCCCACAATGGAGTTTACGTCAGAATTACTCAGTGTGCACATACCCACAGTCAGTAAAAAATGGCTGGGCTTGTAATGTAACTCTATGGAGTCCGACTTTTTTTTCTCTTAGGCTAGGTTCACACTGCGTTTTCAGCATCCGTTTAACGCATCCGTTTTTTGCAAAAAACGCATGAAAAACGGATTGCAAAAAACGGATTCATTTGTGTGCATCCGTTTTTCCATTGACTTCCATTGTAAAAAAAAACGGATCCGTTAAACGGATGCTGAAAACGCAGTGTGAACCTAGCCTAACAGAGAAAAAAGTGGACGTGCTGCAGCGCGGTCCTTTCCTGGCTCATTCTCCTAAACGGCACAGGTGTGAACACTCAGATCCAGACGGTACAGGTGTGAACACTCAGATCCAGACGGCACAGGTGTGAACACTCAGATCCAGACGGTACAGGTGTGAACACTCAGATCCAGACGGCACAGGTGTGAACACTCAGATCCAGACGGCACAGGTGTGAACACTCAGATCCAGACGGCACAGGTGTGAACACTCAGATCCAGACGGCACAGGTGTGAACACTCAGATCCAGACGGTACAGGTGTGAACACTCAGATCCAGACGGCACAGGTGTGAACACTCAGATCCAGACGGTACAGGTGTGAACACTCAGATCCAGACGGTACAGGTGTGAACACTCAGATCCAGACGGCACAGGTGTGAACACTCAGATCCAGACGGTACAGGTGTGAACACTCAGATCCAGACGGTACAGGTGTGAACACTCAGATCCAGACGGTACAGGTGTGAACACTCAGATCCAGACGGTACAGGTGTGAACACTCAGATCCAGACGGCACAGGTGTGAACACTCAGATCCAGACGGCACAGGTGTGAACACTCAGATCCAGACGGTACAGGTGTGAACACTCAGATCCAGACGGTACAGGTGTGAACACTCAGATCCAGACGGCACAGGTGTGAACACTCAGATCCAGACTGGTGAAAACTTTTGACCTTTCTCTATGTCTCTATGTCATCATAGAGACAGGTCAAAAGTTTTTTTATAATGACAGTGACACTTGAAGTTTTGCTCTAAATGTGCTGCTCACATGTGTAGTGTGTATTAGGGACATCATATACTTCTCTCTCTTCTCTGCAGCTTTTATTACAGCAAGTCAGGTTTAACCCTTTGACTGCTTTCCTCCAGATACTTCTGATACATTAGCAGCAGAAGAAGAGAAAAAGGGTTAAACTTGACATACAATAAATAATGGTGGTTTTACACGGAACGATGTATCGTTCGAATTTGCCCGATAACGGTCGAATTGGAACGATAATCGTACGTGTAAACGCAGCGAACGATCAAGCGACGAGCGAAAAATCGTTCATTTTGATCTTTCAACAAGTTCTCAAATCGTCGTTGATCGGTCGCAAAAAATTTGCAGATTGTTCAGTGTAAACATTCTTTCAACGATTTCCCCTATGTGTGAGATAGGCTTAAGCGATCGCAAAACGAATATTCCGTACGATGTATCGTTCCGTGTAAACGCTGATCGTTATAAAAGAAAAATCGTTCATTCAAAATCGCTATTCGTGCGATTGGGCGAATTATCGCTCCATGTAAAACCACCATTAGTTACAGATGAGGAGACAGGAGTAGAATGGAGAGAATGGAGCACCCCCTCCAGGGCCATGACAGGACTGCTGCCCCCACCTCAGGGCTGCGCTGTCCCTGTCACAGCCCCAACTCATTAATTACTCACAGTTGCTGCTCTGTCAGCCGGGGGAGGGGGTTTCCTCACTGTCCTGTCAGGACGGGTCTGCTGGGCTTTGAAATGTGCTCCACTCCCTGTCGCTCCTCTTCAGGTGCTGGAAAAGAAGATGGATCCAGTCCTGAGAAACTGGGAGAAGTTTCCCAGGACTGGATCCATCTTTTCCCAGACCCCGGGGGAGGAGCGACAGGAAGTGGAGCACATTTCAAAGCCCCGCAGCCCGATGAGCAGAAGATACTGTACGCTTCGTTCCTACTGTAAATTCGCTCATTACAATAAAAGAGCTGAAGTGGTGGTGAAGTTCCTGAAATAACTAACAAATAAAACAATGAATTTGACATATATATATATATATATATATATATATATATATATATATATATATATATATATATAAATATATATACACACATACACTATCAGTATAATAACCAGTATTTTGTACAGTGGTGCAGCCATGGGGGCGACATTCACCCCAAGTTATATATATATATATACAGTCATACCTTGGTTTAAGAGCGTTTTGGTTTAAGAGCTCACAGTTTTTCAAAATTTGTGACTTGGTTCAAGAGCATTGCTTTGGTTTAAGAGCTCCCAGTACGTGGTTGGAGGTAGAGTGGGGGAGGGACAGGGTCTGCATAGCGGGGTCTACAGCCCTGTACTCTGACCCAGGAAGTCTCCCTCAGCTTTCAAATCATAGCAGATCCACTTCAGGCTGGGGCTTGCATCAGGGGACAGGACTGTGGAGGTAATCTCTTCATAGCTGTAACCCCTCTCTCCCTGGACAGAGAGTGCTGCGGACAAGGAGCGAGAGTTTTCCCCAGCTGATCCCTGTCACTTTACACTTCTGATAAATTTGTGGGAATGTTTACAGCTTACACTGCATTACGCTGTTATCCCCAAATAACATCGTACCCTGATCACAGGACAACCCCCTCCATTACTGGGGGAGATACAGGAGGCCGGGGCTACAAGCTATAGGGATGTATCATAGAAATGAGCGAACCTCGAACACGCTCGAGTCCATCCGGACCTGTTTATAGGCAGAGTCTCTACTCATTGTCTCTGAATGATTTGCATTGTTAAAATTTAGCAGATAAACTACAGTTTTATTGACAAATAAAAACTAAAAAAAACAACATTATATATAATTTCAGTATAATAACCAGTATGGTGTACAGTCTCCTGGAGCCGCCATGGGGGCAACATTCACCCCAACCTGATATCCTGCTGCAGTTATTATATATCCAGTAACATTCTTATATAAAAATTATAGTAATATAGGGGGAGATTTATCAGACATGGTGTAAAGTGAAACTGTCTCAGTCGCCCCCGGCAACCAATCAGATTCCACCTTTCATTCCTCACATACTCTATGGAATATGAAAGGTGGAAGCTGATTAATCGCACGGCAGCACAAATGATCACCGTGTCATTCTTGCGGCCATGTAATTGTATCACTATTGGCCGGGCATCCCATGTTCACTCAGAGAGATGTGCAGCTGATACACTCTATATACCCTCCATATTGAAGGCCAATCTCATGTCTGCATCACATGTTCCGGGAGCTATGTGTGACTATATGAAGTCTATCATGTTCCATCTATCAGTCAGTATATGGCAGGGGGAGGTAACACATTGTGTATAGATATAGAAGGTATATATGTGTGTCATCTGTGTAGACAATGGCCGCCACTCTCCTCCATTATACGCTGTATGTCACCAGATACTGAGATGATTATGTTCTAGAAGTTGGATGTGTATTGAGGTCCAGACATTGGTGAGGAGCGACCTTTGTTTCCTCGGTCGGTGAATAATCCTTTAGTTACATGTGAATAGAGGACAGAGGCAGACAATAGGGGGCGACAAAGGAGGCCGGGGCTACAAGCTATAGAGATGTAACATGAGGTTATTAGGAGGATTAGCTCTGGCTGTTTATAGGTAAAATCGCTTCTTATCGTCTCTGATTTATTTACAGATTCTAATTTATGTTTAAATTTTACAGATATTAACGAAGTCCAAAAAACAGTATAAACCTTCTTGATAATAAAGGAGCCAAAGAATGATCAAAGTGGCGACATTCCAACAATAAATTTCACATTACACATACATATATATGTATTTTTTTATTGGTATAATAACCAGCATTGTGTACAGACTCCTGGGGCCGCCATGGGGGCGACATTCACCCCAAAGTATCGCTATCAATAGAATTTTTTTATCTCATAGTAGATGAAAAGTTAAATGAGTAAATTTGTAAAGTCAAGGAAAGGAGAGAAGTGTAAAATGAGGAATATAATATCTGGTAATATGGAGATTATATGGATCACTCATTATATTCACATCTCAGATCTGACTGTTCCATAGATGTGAAGGAAACTTGTAAGAAGCAATGTCCAGTATGGAGGGAAATAAATCTGACCCTTGAAAATATACAGAATAAATGTCACATAGAATGGACGTCTATTGAATCCTGCACATTGATGGTTCCTTCAGGGGTGGGGGATGGGATCACAGTGGCAACTCCTCTGGGGGTGGGGGATGGGCTGATAGTGGAGGCTCCTCCGGGGGTGGGGGATGGGATCACAGTGGTGGTTCCTCTGGGGGTGGGGGATGGGATCACAGAGGAGACTCCTCCAGGGCTGGGGGATGGGATGACAGTGGTGACTCCTCCGGGGGTGGGGGATGGGATCACAGGGGTGGCTCCCCGTGGGGGTGGGTTTGGGACCACAATTGCAGCTTCTCCAGAAATGGGGGATGTGTTTCATGTACTGTTTTTTTCTTTTTTTAAAAAGCAGCATGCAAAACCCACGTCAGGTGATTGTTGTGGTAGAGCGTTATAAGGTGACACTTTGCTGGGTTTATCTGCTTATTTATTAGGGATTATACATAATCATAGGCTTGGTGAGATTGATGTAGCATGTATTGGGGACATTGGTTCCCCATATATATATATATACACACACACACATACACATCCCCTTCCCTGCAATAAGTCTTTATGTATTTCCACATTGCCTGATATCTTCTAGGTTATAGGATCTGTGATTGATTACATTGGTTTCCACCTCCCCATAGGGGTCTCCAATATCTTGTTGTTTTTATTATAATTTGTGTACGGTCTATTTCATGTAATAAAGTATATAACATTTTATCATTTTGTCCAGTAGTTTATGTCAGTACTTTGCGTTTATATATTGTTTGGCGTCTGGACGTGTAACATTAGGGCTTCTAACCGGGGTGTGCAGACCATCATACCCGGCCAAGGAAAGATGGCGGAGCGGCTTCCTCCTCTGTCAGTGATCTGTATCTCCTGGTGGTGTGTGCCTGGTCATGTATGAGCGCAGAGAGTCACATCCGGGTCCACATGTAGCATGTGCTCAGCCCAGAGCGGGTCCAAAACACGGGAAGGAGCAGCTCCTCCTCCCACATAGCCGCTCTCTCTGTAGGTCGGGGTCACACTTTAGGAGCTAACCAAAACCACCAGAGCAATGAACAGAAAGCTGTATCTGGGTTTTTGACCCATTTCTGGCTTCAGTGAAAAATCCTGATGGGTGTGACCGGCCCGAGGGTCACACTGCGCTATGTCCATCCAAAATATCCATCGGCCTTCCATCGAGAAGAGGATATATATAAAACATATACAGACAACCACAGGGTCTATTCATTTCAAGGGCTAGAAAGATGTTAAATCAGTGTATACTGCCTGGTAATGGGACTGAGCAGTGCAAATGTAGTAATACATGAGCAGCAGAGAGAACACAATATGATTATAGTATGACGTCCGGATACAGATGTGTAATATGGACGTATTTCATCCACATACACGGCCATCATAAAGCCCTACAGGGTAACATTATCTCCGTATTACAGAACATAAAATATAGATAATAAATCCACCCGAGTGCAGCCGCCTCTGGACGTGTTCACACAACTTTTTCTGGACTCTTCACTTAAATTTAAGAAAAAACATGAATCCAAAATTGCCACAATAAGCCGTGTGTTAAACCTTAGTTTTTTTTCCCTCAGTGTTTAAGCTAAAAGTAGTGACTGGAATACTGAGTGTGAACGCAGCCTAACCTGAAGTACCTTAAGATCTTGGACTAATATTGATTAAATAAGTTTTTGTTTTTATTTAGAAAAATACAATATTTAGCGAAAGAAAGTGAATGTTCAATGTTACCAAATTGAATTAACCTGTCTACAGACATGATTTGCCCCCATCCCCCATTCATGTGGAATCACCTATTACCTGGCCTCCAGAGACTCCTCACTGTCCATTCATGTGCAAATGGAGACACCAAGTCTCGGCCAATGACGATGTCCCCTCAATCTCCACACTGTCCCCAGATATAAGGCTTCTCCTGTCTCCTCCTCTCTATTCCACATTGGGAATTATTGGCGTTCAGTATTTGTCTCTGAGGAGCAGCACATTGTAGACTTCTTGGTGTCCAGGAGGAGCTCATCATTGACCATCATCTCTCCAAGGATCAGCTGAGGCTTCAGTCTTCATCTCTGCTATATCTCTGATACTCATTCAGCATGGCTAATCACATCATGGAAGTCACCAAGAACATGGCAAGGCACCTTGTAAATCTGGTGTCCGAGACCTCAGAGAACCTAAGGATGATGGAAGTGACCGACCACTTCAATCTCTTACATGAACTTGGTGAAGGAACGTATGGAAAGGTTGTAATGGGCAAACATAAGCATTCAGGTAAGATGATGGTGGTGATTGTGTACTATCCGGCTGTAGTGTTAAGTGAACTTTAGAAAAGTATCTGGTTTTGGCCATGTGGTGAAACCCAAAATGCTTGACATTCTATTTCTGGCATCTGGGAGAAATTAAATGCCAACCTAGGGCTGCCTAGAAAACATGGATACAGCCTTTGGCCTTATCCAGGTCTTCCAGGACTCCCTAGGGCGGCAGCCAATTTCTCCAGACTTCAGAAGTTGACTGTTCGTGTTTGGGTTCAACCACATGGCCAAACCCAGACACTTTTCACTCAGCACTAGTCTTCTAAGTTCCACTGTCTTCTCATGGTGTCCAAAATAGGGCTGGGGTTACACTTTGTATATTTGGCCAAAATAGAAGAGTAAGTGATTCCGAGAAACTGTAGGAGAATTTGTAGGTTTTCATGAAGTTTTCATTCACTGTTTTTGGAGTAAAAGCTAGAAATGGATCCAGCAGAAGATGTTGACCTCTTTACTTCATATTTCTGAATGGTTTTTGAGTCCATTTCTGGTTTTGGTTAAAAAACTGAATGAAAAACTTCCACAAAAATCTACATGTGAAACTGGCCTCATGGGAATTTTTGGTTTAGATTTACTCTTTTTGGCTAAAAAAAATGTAACTCTAATAATGTGTGACCCCTGACCTAGGACTCATTTGTTACTTCTATTACCCCCATTTGTGCTCCCCTCACCTTCATTGGGATTCCCTAAAGTCTTGAGATCCAAAGGTATTTTCTATCTGGCTTCCTTATTGTGCACCATTAGGCTACGTTCCGTCTTTGGGAACATATTGGGGGAACACAGCCACCTTGTTAAATAGAAGAGTTAATAAAGATCATGTTCTTTATTAGCCGGCGACTGATCGACGAGATGGCCAGATTCAATGATATGTTCCTGAAGTGTGGACATATATAGTCTAAAGGTAACAAGATCGAAAATATAATGCGGAATGGAGAGTCCAGAGCTATAGACGTGTCCTGTATGGAAGAACCTTCTCTAGACGTAACCCAAAATGGAGGCCAGTTTTATATGGGATTGGTCAGAGAGGAAAGCATGGCTGGCGGCTTCGGGACCTAAATCTCAGAGTTGTCTATTGGTTGTCAGGCATTTCATACTGAAGTAGTAAAATTTGCTATTATAGTCAATTTCTCTTATTCTAATCTTGTGATTGCTCACAAAACTTGTTGGTGACAAATCAGTAATCCTCATGTCATATCATCAGGCCAGGTCGTGGCTGTTAAAATGATGGCGAAGGAGAAGACCCCAAAGGACAACTTTCTTCTGGAATACGGCATCTCACTCACCCTCAGCTGTCACCCGCACATCATCGTGACGCATGAGATTGTGTTCCAGACCATTCGGGATTTCGTCTTTATTCAGGAAGTGGCCCCAGCAGGAAACCTTCAGTCCGTTACAAAACCTAAGGTGAGTTTGTATCCAGGAATTTTCCACTTTCACCGTATTGAAATCATTGTCTACTCCGCCATTTCCTGGTGGCCTCCATTACAGTTCTCATGTCTTTCTTAGTGTTTACTATCTACATCTATATCCACTCCTGTCTCCCTCCATAACTGGGAATATTCACTGGGGATCTGGGCGACATCACATATAGGAGTGATGACACATAATGGAGACTGTTGGGCTGGGTTCACACATAGTATTTGGCCAGTATTATGTTTATTTTTGGCCAAAACCATCAGTGGGTCCAGAACAAGGTGCAATGCTTTTCTCAGTTTCCCTTCTAGTCATGACCAAAATATTGTGTGTGAACCCGGCCTTACAAGTCTTACAATAGTCTTGAGTTGTCTTCTCCTCTGCTAAAATTTTCCTATCTGTTGTTCAGCTGTGTAACCTCTTGTTGTCTTCTGCTCAGGTCGGGATGCAGGAGGATTTGGTGAAGCGGTGTGTTCCTCAGATCGCCAGCGCCCTGGACTTCATGCACAACAGAGGAATGGTCCATCGGGATATCAAGCTGGACAACGTTCTTCTGATGGACGCTGAATGTCACCAGGTGAAGCTTGCCGACTTTGGACTCACCCGGCTCCAAGGCACCTACACCTCTTCTTTGTCCTGGTTCATACCTTACACCGCTCCTGAACTCTGCCGCTTAAAACAAGGGGAGCAGCTCTTGCTCCATGCCAGTCTGGACGTGTGGGCATTTGGTGTTCTTATCTACACCGCCCTCACTGGAGTTTTCCCTTGGCAAAGTGCCCAGAGTTGTGATCAAAAGTATAAGGAGTTTGCCTGGTGGCAGGTGATGAGGGATCTGACAACAGTTCCAGAAAAGTGGAGGAACATCTCCGTTGACGCCAGAGGAATGTTCTGGGAATTGTTGGCCCTAAATGCCTCTGAGAGGGGATCAGTCATGGATGTCATGAAATATATGCACCTGCCATGGAAGGAGGAGGTCCCTTCATAATAGAGAATGGCATGGTGATGTGTAATCATAGGATGTCCATGGTGGAGCCACATCAAGCAGCAAAACCCACATTCTGCTGGATCACAAGACAACCCCCCCCCCCCATACTACTGGAGCTGAAGCAGAGACCATCTGAATGGACCAAGGACATGAAGGTAGGTTGTAAATTACACAGCTCCTGTTCTGTATTTTGTTATACAAGTAGGTTGGGGAGTCTTGTTATTGAAATGTGTTGAGTTTTAGTATTCATTTCACATCTCTATTTTCACTTTAAGTACTGTCTGGACCGAGAGGGCTAAGGGCCCTTATCCATGGAGTAAAAGAGGCTGAATGTATGAGCAGAGTACGTTTGAAATTATGCCCATCCTACTTCCTCAATTCAATTTCTCTTGTGCCTCTTCTCCTCTCCACGAGGAGAAGAGGCACAAGAGAAATCCCATGGAGGAAATAGGATGGGGAGAATTTCGAATGGACTCCTCTCGTAAATTCAGCCTTTTACTCCATGTGCAAGGGGGAAAGCGAGCAGCTGTCGAAGCGCAGTGAGGTGGCAGAAGGTAGAGATGAGTTTTCAAGTTGCTTTTGATGGTGGGTGAGAGCCAGATGTGTTAGGGTCGCGAGTCTCAGAGTATAAGGGAAGCTCGGGAGACCTCTTGGGAGGTTGTAGTATATGGAGTAGAGGGCACAGACTAAGGTCTTGTGTGTAATGTTGCAGTAATATCAGAAAAGTGTCTGGGTTCAGCCATGCGGCATTCAGCTCCTGCCATATAAAGTTGGATGCCACGCTGGGATATAGCATCCAATTTCTCCAATTCCCATCTCTTGGGTTCAGACACATGGCCGAATCTGGTCACTTTTCCGATGTTCGCTTAACGCTACTTGTGAGGAGAGGTATGGGGATTTCAGGCCAGAGATGTAGGGAGGGGACAGGTTTGTGTGTCATGGTCAACAGTTTAATCGGAATTTTTTGGGCAATGGGAGCCAGTGATGGGAATGGCAGAGGGGGGGGGGGGGGGTTGATTAGTTGGGTTAGAAAATTTGCTGTTCATTTTACTGGAAGGTCCATGTGGACTTATTTATGTATGACGGACAGTTCAATTTACGTTAATGATCGGCCTCGATGGAAAAAGATTGATAATATCGGTAGGGTACCCTGCGTTGTTTATTCTTTTTCCCTCTTTGCATTGTTCTGTGTGTCTGGTCTGTAAAGATTGCCACCTGTTGTCTTCTCCGACCACTCTATACACGAGGTCGGAGAATATATAATGCGTCCCACCCATCATACATCTTAGACAGCTGAACGGGCTGCAGTTGGCGTATTTATTAGACTTTAGTATAAAGTCTCTGGGCACCTGGACATCTAGATCCTATGTGTTCACTGAGAGCGTGTCAGAGGATCGGACGTCACTGATGATGGTCCTCCTCATTACCATGCCATGACTTATATCCAGCGCCAGAGTCATGGTGTGGAGTCGGGAATCACTGCCTGTATAATGTAATACATTCATTTCTGACCGACCACTTGTAATGATCTAATACGGAACTTGTCTGGATTGTAGGATGACGGGTGGTAGAGGGAGGACGGGTGGCGGATGGAGGACGGGTGGTAGATGGAGAACGGGTGGTGGTAGAGGGAGGACTGGTGGTAGAGGGAGGACTGGTGGTAGAGGGAGGACTGGTGGTGGTAGATGGAGGACGGGTGGTAGAGGGAGGACTGGTGGTAGATGGAGGACGGGTGGTGGTAGATGGAGGACGGGTGGTAGAGGGAGGACTGGTGGTAGATGGAGGACGGGTGGTGGTAGATGGAGGACGGGTGGTAGATGGAGGACGGGTGGTAGATGGAGGACGGGTGGTAGAGGGAGGACGGGTGGTGGTAGATGGAGGACGGGTGGTGGTAGATGGAGGACGGGTGGTAGATGGAGGACGGGTGGCAGATGGAGGACGGGTGGCGGATGGAGGACGGGTGGTGGTAGATGGAGGACGGGTGGTAGAGGGAGGACAGGTGGTAGAGGGAGGACTGGTGGTAGATGGAGGACGGGTGGTGGTAGATGGAGGACAGGTGGTAGATGGAGGACAGGTGGTGGTAGATGGAGGACGGGTGGTGGTAGATGGAGGACGGGTGGCGGATGGAGGACGGGTGGTGGTAGATGGAGGACGGGTGGTGGTAGATGGAGGAGGGTTGGTGGTAGATGGAGGACGGGTGGCGGATGGAGGACGGGTGGTGGTAGATGGAGGACTCTTCTATGATAGGTCTCCAGGAGCTGCAGACGATGATGACGCTTGGGTTGTTCTAGAACACAATCTCTGAGTCCGCAGTGCTCTGGAGCTCCTCACAGTTCAGGGTCATCATCTACCATGGGGCGGTCATCTGAGGAGTCTATGTTGTTTCTGGATCTCAATCAAAACTTTAGATTTGACAGAAACTGAGAACATAAAATCATATACTTGATGAATATGGGGGGGGGGGGCGGAGGAGGATTAATGGTTACATGGACTTGGTGAAAGGATCGGGGTGGGGGTGGAGTAATGGTTACATGGACTTGTGAAAGGATTAGGGGCGGAGGAGGATTAATGGTAACATACTTGGTGAATATGGGGGCGGAGGAGGATTAATGGTAACATACTTGGTGAATATGGGGGCGGAGGAGGATTAATGGTAACATATTCTTGGTGAATATGGGGGCGGAGGAGGATTAATGGTAACATATCCTTGGTGAATATGGGGGCGGAGGAGGATTAATGGTAACATACTTGGTGAATATGGGGGCGGAGGAGGATTAATGGTAACATACTTGGTGAATATGGGGGCGGAGGAGGATTAATGGTAACATATCCTTGGTGAATATGGGGGCGGAGGAGGATTAATGGTAACATACTTGGTGAATATGGGGGCGGAGGAGGATTAATGGTAACATGGACTTGGTGAATATGGGGGCGGAGGAGGATTAATGGTAACATATTCTTGGTGAATATGGGGGCGGAGGAGGATTAATGGTAACATATTCTTGGTGAATATGGGGGCGGAGGAGGATTAATGGTAACATATTCTTGGTGAATATGGGGGCGGAGGAGGATTAATGGTAACATATCCTTGGTGAATATGGGGGCGGAGGAGGATTAATGGTAACATGGACTTGGTGAATATGGGGGCGGAGGAGGATTAATGGTAACATATACTTTGTGAAAGGATCGGGGTGGGGGTGGAGTAATGGCTTTGTAAGTGGAGTGCCACATTTTGGGGATTACCCTTGAATCTCTTACAGCTGGTTTTGGCTTAGTGTTGGCGCCGCCGCCTCCTCTGCCATGTAGCTGATATAGAGGAGTTTTCTATATTTGTCCTTCAGTTCGATGCCCTTTTGCCTTAAAGGGAACCTGTCACCAAGACAATGCTCTCTAGTCTATCAGCATCATGTTATAAAGTGGGAGGAGCTGAGAAGAGTGATATATATATATTTAAGGGAAAAGATTCAGTATAACTTAAAATCCCTGCTCATGCTGGGTTGAGTCCAGGGGGCGGAGTCACTATGAACTGGACTCTTTAGCATGAAAACAGAGATTTCAATTAAAAAAAATTACAAGTTATATCAAGTTATATATCACTCCGCTCAGCTCCTCCTGCTCTATAACACGATGCCGATAGCTTAGAGCGTCTTTAGTGTGACGGGTTCCCTTTAAAGGGGTTTTCCAGAGTTCTCCAGACAGTCATATTATATGTACAGAAATGGAGGAAGAATTTAATGTTTCTGTTTTAGATATTCCATTTTCCTCCAGTTCAGCAGCTGCTGAGAGTAATAAATTAATATTTATCCCCCTCATTCCAGAGTTTAGAAATATCCCTTTTGTGGCCTTAAATTGTTACAGCGGCTACTTTGGCGGAAAAAAAAAATCTTTCAAATCACCTGGTGTCAGGAAGTTATATAAATTTGTAATTTACTTCTATTTAAAAATCCTCCAGTACTTATCAGCTGCCGTATGTCCTGCAGGAAGTGGTGTATTCTCTCCAGTGTGACACAGTGCTTTCTGCTGCCACCTCTGTCCATGTCAGGAACTGTCCAGAGCAGCAGCAAAGCCCCACAGAAAACCTCTCCTGCTCTGGACAGTTCCTGACATGGACAGAGGTGGCAGCAGAGAGCACTGTGTCAGACTGGAGAGAATATACCTCTTCCTGCAGGACATACGGCAGCTGATAAGTACTGGAAGATTGGAGATTTAATAGAAGTAAATTACAAATCTATATAACTTTCTTACACCAACTGATTTGAAAAGTTTCTATTTTTTGCTGGAGTTCCCCTTTAACCCCCACAGCGGCCTCAGACGTGACTTATTCAGGGTTTTTGCAGCCACGACTCAGGTTAGCAGAGGGCTTGGGTCATCAAAATATTAGGGAGTTTGTTTTTATGGTTGTCTTTGTGGGGCACGTGTGACAGTATGATCCCCCCCCCACGAAAGTGTAGTGCTCTATACTCACCTGATTCGTGTCGACCTCCGTCCGCCACCTTGTGACAATGATGTCATCTTTGGCCGGACGGCTGAACAGCTACGACCGTCCCTCATGCCGGGCGCCCTCTGCCGCTCAGTCGCGATTGGCTGAGCATAACTGTGCGTGGGTGGGGGGGAAACACGGGGAAGGGGGCCATTCACTAACATAACATACATTACATAGTTGTATAACTTTGTAATGTGTGTTATTTAGTGAATAATAGTTTAGCGCAGCACTACCCCTTTAAAGACGCCATTTATAATAGGAAAAGGGGGATTGTGCAGTTAATTTTTAAATTGTTTTTAGGATCATTCTACCTTTTTCTGCTCCAATAGGGGATTTTACTGCAGTGTATTATATGTACAGTCAGCAGTCCACATCTGTACCGCAGTGTATTATATGTACGGTCAGCAGTCCACATCTGTACCGCAGTGTATTATATGTACAGTCAGCAGTCCACATCTGTACCGCAGTGTATTATATGTACGGTCAGCAGTCCACATCTGTACCGCAGTGTATTATATGTACAGTAAGCAGTCCACATCTGTACCGCAGTGTATTATATGTACAGTCAGCAGTCCACATCTGTACCGCAGTGTATTATATGTACGGTCAGCAGTCCACATCTGTACCGCAGTGTATTATATGTACGGTCAGCAGTCCACATCTGTACCGCAGTGTATTATATGTACAGTCAGCAGTCCACATCTGTACCGCAGTGTATTATATGTACGATCAGCAGTCCACATCTGTACCGCAGTGTATTATATGTACAGTCAGCAGTCCACATCTGTACCGCAGTGTATTATATGTACAGTCAGCAGTCCACATCTGTACCGCAGTGTATTATATGTACGGTCAGCAGTCCACATCTGTACTGCAGTGTATTATATGTACAGTCAGCAGTCCACATCTGTACTGCAGTGTATTATATGTACAGTCAGCAGTCCACATCTGTACTGCAGTGTATTATATGTACAGTCAGCAGTCCACATCTGTACTGCAGTGTATTATATGTACGATCAGCAGTCCACATCTGTACCGCAGTGTAATATGTAGTCAGCAGTCCACATCTGTACCGCAGTGTATTATATGTACAGTCAGCAGTCCACATCTGTACCGCAGTGTATTATATGTACAGTCAGCAGTCCACATCTGTACTGCAGTGTATTATATGTACGGTCAGCAGTCCACATCTGTACCGCAGTGTATTATATGTACGGTCAGCAGTCCACATCTGTACCGCAGTGTATTCTGTCTGATCAGCAAAAAAAAAAAATCCATTTTAATCAGTTTTATTTTTTAAAGGGTGTTCAGTGAAAAACTCATCAATAAGTTTCAGAAAGTTATATAGATTTGTAGTTTACTTTGATTAAAAATCTCCAGTCTTCCAGTACTTATCAGCTGCTGTATGTCCTGCATGAAATGTTTTATTTTCAGTCTGACACAGTGCTAACTGTCCAGAGCAGGAGAGGTTTTCTATGAGGATTCCCAGAGAAAAGTTCTCCTGCTCTGGACAGTTCCTGTCTCGGCCAGAGATGTCAGCAGAGAGCAGTGTTGCACTAAATAAAACCAACATTTCCTGCAGGACATACAGCAGCTGATAAGTACTGGAAGACTGGAGACTTTTTATTAGAAGTAAATACAAATCTATATAACTTTCTGACACCAGTTGATGTCTCTGGACAACCCCTTTAAATAATAGAAGTCAATGGTAAAACAGATCCAACTGGGTGCAGACAATTGCATTGTTTTTCATCCGTTTTCCCTCCATAAAATGTTTACATTACAGAGATGGCAAAAGCGCAGTGTGACCGCGGCCTTAGTGGGTCCTAGTGATGCCACTGACGTCAGATCAGCTGCATGTGATGTCCGTGCAGAACTCTTGGGGTATATAGGGCTCCTGGCGATTTCCCCATTAACAAAAAAAACGAGGGCTTAGATTGGCCTCCTGGGCGCCCATGGAACAAATCTAACACACGGACGCATTATACTCGGGCAGCGCTGGGGACGTCTTCTAGTCAGGCTGGGTTCACACTGCGTTTTTGCCGTTTATCAGTTTAAATGGTTAATTTAACGTACAGAAAAAACATGGTGAACCAGGTGCGCTAAAAGAAAGGAAAAAATGGAAAAACCGATCCAAACGCACGGCGCACACTTGCATCCATAAAACAGACATTAAAGGGGTACTCCCCCCAATAGCTAAAAAAATAAAATGCCCCCAAACCCAGCTGGTCTTACTCACCAAGTCCCCCTGAGAATTCTGAGCCGTCTCCCGTCTTTCTAGCGCCTTCCGTTCCATAGTTACAAGTTTTTAAAAAAAGCCGAACTATATCCAACATGGCGCCGGCCAGAAAACTACATCTCCCATCATGCAATGCTTATGTCTGATTGGTCCATGATGTAGCAGAGCTGATATGCACAATATGCCTGCCGCCGCTGGTTCCTGGGGGTGCCGCCGCTGACTCCTGGGGGTGCCGCTGCTGACTCCCGGGGGGTACTGCTGGTGCTGGTTGTCGCCGCCGCTGACTCCCGGGAGTTGAGGGGTTGCTGGGGGTGAAGGCGCTGCTGGTGCATACCGAAGGGGGGCTCCTCGACGGCCTAGCCCTGCTGGTGGTGGCTCTCTGCACCAATCATCGGGACTGTTTGTGGGGGCCACAAAGGTGACCTGGGAGGGGAGGGGGGGGGGGGGGGGGAGTCGGGAGACACTGATCAGCAGCTGTCAGTGTCCTCACTCACTTCAGTGGACTGGGTTAGAAGCACTAGCCCGGCCCATTGAAGAGACTGAGGACACATGATGCCGTCTCGGAGGGTGGGGGCCAGGAGCAGGGAGCGTGTCGGGTTGGGCTGAGAGCAGATGATTCTCTGCATTCGGTGGGGGTGGGGGCACCTAGATTACAGCAAAACAGTGCAGAATCCGTAATAACTTTATTGGAAAGATGGAAAACTAGGGGTGGGCAACGTATTAATGCAAAAAAAATTTTTTTGGGGGGGAATACCCCTTTAAAGATGGAGGAAAGAAGGATGAAAATCCTGGAAGGCAGTGGCTCACTGCGAGAGGTTGGAGAATGAAGACCACTTCTGAGATGGCCTCCCGGAGAAAAGGTGAGGAAGTGGAAAGAGTGGGGAAAATGGCGACAAAAAGCTGGAGAGAGCGGGGGAGGGGACCAGCGACTCAGTGAGGGCCACAGAGCCTGTGAAGAACAAGCATAAGACTCCCGCCAAGCTGAGGCGGGAGGAGAGAGGCGTAAGGAGCAAGGACCTTGGGTGTTCTCAGAGCGCCGTAGTCCAGGGTCCGGCTCCAAGCACAGTCCCTGATGTGCAGGCTGAGGCTCTGGAGGACGCTGTGCTGGATGAGGAGATTAGAAGGATGCACAGAGACGAAAGTGAAATGGCCAGATCCTCTGATTCCTCCCAATATGAACGTTTGGATGAGGGTTTGGGGGGGAAGGGCAGACAAAAGCCAGGCCTGGTGGTAGTTGTGAAAGAAAAATAATTAAAGGGGTTGTCCAGCAAAGTTTTTTTACTTTCGGGTACAAGTTGCCTCGGGCGGGGCGCCGCCCTATGCGGTAGCCGGCGGAGGCTCACCACAGGCGGCAAGGACAGTGCATCGCTCAGAGTTATCAGAAGCCTGGGGAGAAAAGAGCGCCGCTCCGGTCCCCGCTGGCGGGGCGCGGAGGCCTGCAGCAGCCGGGGCGGGAGAGGCAAAGCCGGGAAGCAAAGAGCGGCGCTCTGGTCCCCGCCGGTCTCCCCGCCGGAGCTCCCGAACATTGTCATTTTCTTGGGCAGATGTCCGAGGAGATGGCGCGGCCGGGCGAGGGTGTACCCTGCCCGGCACCCGAGACCCGACTGTCCCGGTCTCCGCGCCGGAGCTCCCGAACATTGTCATTTGTCCGAGGAGTCGGGCGAGGATGCACCTTTCCCGGAGGCAGGGATGAGAGCGCCCCGGTCTCCCCGCCGGAGCTTCCGGACTAGTTCATTTTCGGGGGCAGATGGCTCGGGAAGCCGGCGGGCGAAGGCTGGGGAGCGGGCGGTGTCCCCGGGAAGGCAGTGGACGGAGCCCAGGGAGCCAGCAAGCGGCATCAGGAGCCCCCGCGGGGATCCTCGGGGCTCAGGCAAGCGGGTCAGATGGGTAGCCCTTCTCCAGAGGCCCGAAGGTGCGGTACCAGCTCTTCCCCCCACCCCAGGCAGAGGTCCTCGGAGCGCTGCCGGCAGGAAAAGTGGGGAAAAAGGACCCTCAGACCTCGGAATGAGGTTGGATTTGATGGCCCAATCTGACCCGGAGTTCCAGGAGGTCGGCAGCGATGCGAGGGAGCTGCCGTAGAAATGGGGGTGGTGACGCTCCTCGCAAGACCTAGTTTCCGTCACCACGCGGACGAACCTTGAGAGAGGCATAGGCAAGCCTCTCTCAGGGACGCCGCTCCTTGGAAAGCCTTGCCCGGCAGAAGGATAGAGGGCGCGCCGCTAAAAGTCCTGTAACTTTCTGACTTTGTCATTTTTCACCCCTCTGCAGGAGAAGGGGTGCTTCTCATGCCCGCTAATCTGCCCCGGTCATGGGACTCCCCCAGATTACTGCACCGGTCCTCAGACGGAGCAAAAAAAGAGCTACGAATCCTGCCTCCCTCCTCCCGATCGATTAGGCAACGGGCCATTCGGTGGGGAGAGACCCCTTGCTCGGCCGGGGAGGTCTCCCTTCCCTCTCCTGGATCTGAGCCCCAGAAGGTCGCGATCCCACCCCAGGTGGGTCGCGGGCCCCCTGCTGGCCAGTACGCCTCCCCCGGTTAGCTGGCCAAGAACAGAGATCGAGGATTGAGGTGCCCTCTCCTCACCGGGACGGCCGGCAGAGCCCTCTGAGATGGCGGCTTGATTCAGGACCCTGATGAGGGTCTCTCTTCCCACCCCTCTCCGGAGTGCGACGGCTTCTCACATCCGACTCCCCAAACGTAGCCTCCTACGAAGACCACCACTGAGGGCCAAGCTCATCCCCTTCCGTCCCTCCGCGGACTGTTCGAGGCGGCCGACGATAGGCCTGGAAGAGCGGTGGGGACCCCCCCTTCGCGGGGCGGGGTCTGGATGCCCCCATGAAGCGCAACGGCAACAGTGTGGGAGGCTCAGGCAGCGATGGGTCCTTGGGGTTCGCCCTTACCGGGCTAATAATTACCCATCCTCCCGGCCTCTTCCTGAACCGAAGCTGAATGTGCGCAGCGGGCCCCTTGTCAGCCTTCTTGGTCTTGGCTCCAAATCCAGGCGGGAGGCCATGCACCCTCCCATCCCCGGAACCCCCATGGGTCGTGGCTAGGCCCAATAGAGCGCGGCAGGGGACCCCCCCTTCTCCGGGAAGTCTCGGCGCTCGCAGGAAGCGCAACGGCGCCGGATCCATCCGGAGGCAGAGTACGCGCAGCTGGCCCCTGCCGTCCCTCTCCAGTTTCACCTCCACTCCTCTGGACGGAGCGTGGATAGGCTTTTGAAGAGCGGCGGGGACGTGTCGGGTCCTTGGGGTTTGCCTTTACCGGTTAACATCCCCATTCCCCAGGCCTTTCACCGATCCAAAGCCGGGTGCGTGCAGCTGGTCCCTCTCCACCTTCCTCAGCCTTGGCTCCCGACAGTGAAACTGCGAATGGCTCATTAAATCAGTTATGGTTCCTTTGATCGCTCCAACCTGTTTCCTTGGATAACTGTGGTAATTCTAGAGCTAATACATGCCGACGAGAGCTGACCCCCAGGGACGCATGCATTTATCAGACCAAAACCAATCCATGGGCCCAGGCGGTGGCGGGTCGGGCGGCCCTCAAAAGCCTTCCCCCGCCCTGCTCTCCCCAGCCGCCCGTGACGGCGACGACGCATTCGGATGTCAACTTTCGATGGTACTTTCTGCTCCTACCATGGTGACCACGGGTAACGGGGAATCAGGGTTCGATTGCGGAGAGGGAGCCTGAGAAACGGCTACCACATCCAAGGAAGGCAGCAGGCGCGCAAATTACCCACTCCCGACTCGGGGAGGTAGTGACGAAAAATAATACAGGACTCTTTCGAGGCCCTGTAATTGGAATGAGTACACTTTAAATCCTTTAACGAGGATCCATTGGAGGGCAAGTCTGGGGCCAGCAGCCGCGGTGAGCAGACGTGTTTGCAAGCAGCCGAAGAGGAAAGCCTGCAGAGGCGTGGGGAGAAAGAAACCTGGGTGAATCTGTGGAGACATTCTGTGCAAGGATGACCGCGAGGTTCGCTGAATACGAGACCCTGGGCCGGCGGCTGAAAGCTGCAAAAGAAGAGATTCAAGTGGCAAAGAACCTTGCAAATAGCTCTTCAAGGTCCAAAAGAGGAGTACATGCCCAGAGGGTGAAAACCCCAAAAGCAGAGATTTCTAATATAGGAAGAAGACAAGAGATCCTGGAGGGGAGTGGAAGTTTCAAGGAGAAGCTCCTAGAATGATGACCGCTTCACCGCCATGAAACCCCATCTAGAGGTAAGGAAGAACGAGAGTGTGAATCCTTAGGAGGATGGGGGGAGTAGTGGCGGTGAGGCAGAGGTAGAAGGCGGTGAGGCTGTGGTGACATGCTCCAAGTACCCCAAGTGCACCCAGTGTTGCATGCACCCCCATTGAGAGTAGCGGGGGTATAATACCTGGTCAGATTGCCTTGCCGCCGTCTTCTGAAGACGAAGAGGGGGGCGATAGTGAGGAAGGCTTAATGGACAGTGGATTACTGCGGGCCATTGTAATGCAGGAGTCCCCTACCAGACTTGAAAACTTTTCCTTTGGTGCAGATATGCCTATGGACTCTAAAATAAGAAAGAAAGATAAAAAATAAAAAAAGAGTGGAGGAGACAAGATTAGTGTATACTACCTTTCAGGAGCCTGGTCCAGCTGAAAAGCTGGGTCATGCTCCTGGATCCCCAAGCCTGCCAGCCCCCGTTCCCCGTTTCTGAGGTGAAGAGGGGCCAGGAGAGGGGGCAAAAGCACATGGCAAACGACAAGATGGAGGAAGACGTCGCTCTCAGCAGTGGGAGTGACGTCATAGAAGTAGAGGGGCCAGACAAAGGGCCTCAGGGCCAATCGGTGGGCTCAGGCTCTGCAGGCCACGCCCCTTATCGTGGGGGCGTGGCCGGGAGTCCGGGTCTGAGATGGAGGTGGGGGGTGGCCCCCAAAGTAAGCCTATTGTGATTGCAAGCTCCCCTGCAGGCCAAGGGGGGGGGGGGAGCATGGCAACAGTAAAATCCACCTCTCAAGTGTCGGCGGAGGGGCTCGGGCGGCCAAGCAGCGACGCCGGGGGAAAGGCAGGGGGCGTTCCCCAGGCCGGAATACACTCCCTTGTGGGCGGGGGGAGTCTTTATGGGATCGCGGCCCAGAGTGAACAAAAGAAGGCAAAGAAACTCCCCCAAAGTGATGTGTCAGCTGCGGGGCGGTCCCCAGTGGTGGAGGGGAGTGCCTGCAGCATACACGAGGGCCCCGGAGCGGGCGGCGCTACTCGAAGTGTAGGAATGACGCGGCCTGCCCCACTTCCGGCTGTGGCGGGCGCTTCACTTCCGGTTTGCGGCCCAGAATCAAAATCAGCGTCGGAGGTAAAAGAACTTCCCCCTTGTGATGTGGCCGGTGGAAGATGTTCCCCGGTGGAAGAGGGGAGTGCCCGCAGAGTGATTCTGGCCCCTAGAGGAGGGGGAGATAGTGGAAGTGCCGGAGCTGCCCCACTTCCGGTCCGGCGGGATGGCAGTGAATGCGGTCCGGCCGGAAACCAGGGAGGCATCTAAGGTTTCCCCCAGGGTGGAGGGGACGGGGAGTCCCGGAAGCACTGGGGTGACATCAGCGGCGTCTATACTGGCCATAAGTCACCAGCAGAGAGATCCAAATGAAAGGTGCCCATCAGAAGCCCGGGAAAGCCAGGTAATACTCAAACTGGCAACGTTTGTGTTCAGACCCAGCCCTGGCACATGGAGGGAAGCAGTAAGTATGGAAATGGAGAGCATCTCAAGCATCTCCAGTAGTATGAATGTGGGTGGGTGGGTGCCCTCCGGTTGTAGCCCCTGCCAATTTAGCCCCAGATACAGCCCTCAGTAAAGCCCCTGTCACAGTCCCTGTAAACAACATCTCAGCTAATGGTCAGCAGGTGGGAGGAGCTGGTGATGGTAAGGGGGTATCCGGTCCAGCTGCACCCCCAGTCCGTAGTTATGGCAGTGTGGCTGCCGGGGGTTTAGGGGGGTCCTCGGTCTCATCTGCAGGGCAGGGTGATTTGCCACTGCGCCTCCTGGGGGGCTTTAGGCAGGGAGACAAGTCGCTCCACATAGAGAGAAGGGAAGTGGACCTGTCGTTCTGGGTCGAAAGACACGGATTTTGTGCCTTCCGAGAGAGAAATGGGGAAGTGGTCTGGTCGCTCCCTACAGCCGGGCAGGAAGTGGGCCGTAGGAATGTGGCCCGCCTGATTTGGAGGGGCAAGGTAGTGGAGCTCCTGTTGCAGGCGGGTTTCACGGCAAGTGACATCTTTGCCTTGATTCACCCCTACGGTTCCGCTGAGTTCGACGTCAGCTTTGCTAAGGCCGAGGGGCTTGAAGCCTTCTGGTCCTATTATGAGCTGGCGAAGGAGGAGCTCGGCTGGCGAGATTTTGCTGTAAAAGCGATATCTCGCCAGAATATGGTGAAGTGAGCATTTTGACTCGTAACGAGTCACTTTCTTGTATCATGACCTGGCTAGGCCGGTATGGGGAGGTGACTGACATCCCCAGAAAGAACTTCAATCAGTATGGGATCTGGTCTGGGGCCTGGACGTTTTCCGCCTGCCTAAGGCGCTCAGGTAATACAGTGACGCACATTCCCTCTGCTACTTTCCTAGGGCGCGATAGGATCCAGGTCTTCTACCAGGGGCAGCCGAAGCTGTGTCACAGGTGAACCCACTCACCTTAGTGTGGTGGGGAGGGTCATCTAGCCGCGTCCTGTGACCAAATTAGGTGCCACCTGTGTGGTGACTTAGGTCACCCTTTTAGTCAATGTCCACGCTCTTTTTCCAGAGCTGCGATCGCTCCAGCCAGGGAGAGCCTAAGGGTTGCTCTGGCGGGAGAAGGGACCAGCGAAGGGAAGAGGGCATCCGGGTCAGTGAAGAAGCATAACACCCCCTCTCAGCGTAGGCGAGAGGAGGAGTGCAGGAGGATCAGGGAGCTTGGAAGTTCCGAGGGTGTAGTCCAAGGACCTGCTCAGAATGCTGTTCCAGAGGTGCAAACTGAGGCCCTGGAGGACATTGTACTACATGCGGAGGTCCGGAGACTTTAACGAGAGGAGGGCGAAATTGCCAATCCCTCTGATTCCTCCCTTTATGAAAGTTTGGGTGAGAGTCCGGAGGAGTGGCAGACACAAGAAAGGCGTCCTAAGAAGAAATCCACCCAAAAGAGCAGTAAAGGCAAGGGTAAGGCAGGCCCCTCAAAAAATGCCAAAAAAGCTCTTAAACCAGACCAGAGACCAAAGGAGGGCTCTACTACCCTCCCTCTGATCAGCGTGTCAAATTGCTACCAGTCCCTGGATGGAGGGGAGGGGCTGGAGGAGCCTTCAGGGGGAACAGGGCCTGCCTCTTCGAAGGTAATTCCAGCGGAGGTGCAGGCTGATCAGGCAGTTGGGACCGAGGACCTTGGCATGGACTTGTCCATGTCTCTTAAGCGCCTGAAGGAGGCCTCTAAGGAGTCCTCCTCGGATGGGGAGAGTCAGGGTAGAGGAGGGAAGAAGAGGGGATTGATAAGTTGAAATTGTATATATTTTTGTGTGGTGTAAGACCGTCCAACTCAATCACCCTCTATGGCGGTACTCACTCCATTGACGCTGGCCTTTATTTACTGCGCCAGCATAAAGTCAGATACGTCTCACTTTGCGGCATATAGCTTTTTTGAAAACAAATTGAGTAATGTAGATATTTCATTTTTGCAGACCAGGTTAACAAATCTTGCCGCCATAGTGAAGGCCAGGAGGGAGTGGAGGTCTGGGCCTTCGCACTGGTCTCTTGCGACAGAGATGTATAGTGGAGTGGCGGTGCTTTTTACCGCACAGGTAGAATGTCGACGGGTTATCGATTTGGAAATAGGGATCTTGGATCACCTCATGAAGGGACAGGAGCTTTGGCTCATTAATATCTACGCCCCGCAGACAGTGGGGCCGTAAAGATCTCTTCATGAGGATCAAGCCTTTCCTTTTTACCGGCCGGCAGGTTATTTTTGGTGGGGACTTTAATAATGTCACCAGGTCCCATGATAGGAGAGGCTCTAATGACCAGCTGACCTACAGTGTCGCGCTGAACAGCATAGTTAGGGAAGCTCGCCTGGAGGATGCCTACATCCGGAGCCCCTCGGGTTTCACCTATCATCGAGGTAGCTGTAGGTCAAGACTAGACAGGTTTTATTTGAAGGAGGTAGTAGTCTTTTTTGCAGCAAAGGTGGTTGAGGTGGAGTTCTCCGATCACTGTCTGATTTTGATTCTTTGAATGTTTCAGAGACTCCCCAGATGGGCAGAGGTTACTGGAAGCTTAATTCGTCCCTCCTGGAAGAAGCAGACGTAAGACAATCCTTTGAGGACTTTCTTCAGAGACAGGTACCTATTCTGGACCATATAGTAGTAAGTCAGAGTGATGGGAGATCCTCAAAAAATGGGTTGCCAAGTTCTTCCACCAGCTCTCGAGCCTCAGAGCCCTGAACAGATACTGTCTGTATCAGGGCCTGAGGGGGAAACTCGAGCATCTAGTCTCGACTGGAGGTGGCCTCTCGGAGATCTCTAGAGTGAAAGCCTTGCTCATGAGGTGCCAGTATGATAGGCAAGCATCTTTGTTTTTTAAGAGGGATTTTGGGAGATCCCGCTCGCCCGACCCTTACAGAAACTGCAAGATGTCAGTGAGTTGTAAGATCGTGACGGGTCTCACTGACAGTACAGGATCTCTGAAGTGGTCCAGTTCAGAGATCTTGGAGATAGTCAGATCCTACTATTCGGACCTTTTGGGGAGGAAGGATCTGAACCGGGACAGGATGTCTGCTTTCCTGGCTGAGGCAGCTCCTCAGCCGGGAGCTGACCTTCATCTTGACTGTTTGACAGATCCGATCAGGGAAGAGGAAGTGAGACTGGCGATTGACAGGCTTGGCCTGAAGAAATCGCCAGGTCCGGATGGCTTAATATCCGAGTTTTACAAGACCTTTAAGGAATGCTTAATTCCCCTCATGACCGAGGTATTCAATGAGTGTCTCTCCTCGGGCACTCTGCCGGAGTCTATTCTGTTTAAGGGTAGGGATCCTAGCCGTGTTGACAATTGGAGACCCATAGCTCTTCTCAATACGGATAGGAAGCTTCTGGCCAAAATACTATTCAATTGGTTGGTGCATTTTGCGCCACAGCTCCTTTCTGGGACTCAGCATTGCTCGGTTCCAGGCCGAAGCGCTTAAAGTGCTGTCCTGAGTGTCAGGGAGGCAGTGGAGTGGAGTAGTGCTGGTCTCTGGAGGGGCTACATGCTGTCCTTGGACCAGGCCAAAGCATTTGATCGGGTGAATCACGAGTACCTCTGGTCTGTCCTTCTGAGGTACGGCCTGCCAGAGGGGTTTGTGAATTGGCTTAAGATCTTGTACACAAGGGCAGAGAGTTTCCTGCTTGTGAACGGTTGGTCTGGCCGCCCTTTTGAGGTTGGGTCTGGCATTCGTCAGGGTTGTCCTTTGAGATGGCTGTTATATGTGTTCGCGATAGACCCTTTCCTCAGGATGTTCGATTGTGGACCATTGGCGGGATTTGGGATTAGCCTGGCGGAGCCGGAAGCCACTGAGGGTGGTAGCGTACGATGTCACCATCTTCGTGTCCTCAGTGGATGAGGCGCGAGTGGTGATGTCTGAATTGGAGCGCTACTCGGAGGCCTCCGGGTCCAAGATCAACCGGGACAAGTGTGAAAGTCTCTGGCTGGGAGGGGGAGATGCCACCTTTGACCTCCCGGACATCCTTCCAGAGCCCCAGTCTTCGGCTAAAATCTTGGACAGCTGATTCGGCCCGGGTGATTACCCATCTGTCAACTGGGATGGCAGGCTTAAGGATGCCGCCCAGAAAGTAGACCAATGGAAGGGATGGTCTTTGACACTGAGGGAAAGGGTGCACCTGATCAAATGCTACCTGCTCCCTTTGTTCATCTACCTGGGCAGCGTGCGTATTTTGCCAGAGGCGTCCTATGCTAGGATCTACAGCCTGTTCTTCCAACTGTTATAGGGGAACAGGTTGAACCTTGTCGAGGGGGAGGTCATGTATCGCACGAGGAGACTAGGGGGGTTGTCTATGGTCAACCCTGTGGTGTTCTTAACCAACACCTTGGTTAAGATCAACATCTCCAACCTCTGGAAAGAGAGGGCTCCTCCAAAGATACTCTCCTGCCGGGAGTGGTTTTGTCCTTTCTTTTAGGAATGGGAGACAGGAGAGCGAAGGACTTGCGTACACCTCACGGGCATCTTCCGGCTTACGCTACCCCGACTCTGAAGGCGATTCTTCGGTGGGGTCTGGGAATGTGGGAGATCAGGACCCAGTCGAGGAAATTTCTCGACAAACTGGTTCTGTTGACCCATTTCCAGAAGCCCCTGGCGCGCAGGGATTGCGCAGGTCGGGATCCAGGGGTGGGCTTAAGCTTGCTAAATTCCAAGAGGATCCCCTTGAAGTTTTGGGACTTGGCCTGGCACTGCTTTCAGGGAAGGCTATATGTAAGGGACAACCTGAAGTACAGGAACTCTGATGATCATAGGTGTCCCCGTGAAGAGTGCGGGTCCACGCTGGAAAGCATAGATCACTTCCTGCTTCATTGTCCTTTTAATATAGCCGTATACAAACGGGTGGGAGCTCCCATCGGCTGGAGACAACTTGCCGGCCTCTCCTATGCGGAGTGGGCCTATGGGACATTCAAGAGCCTTGGTGGCAGAGATCGGGTAACACTTTTTTTTAGTTAGCCTAGTGGTTAGGTACTACACCTGGAATGCACGGTGCTTAGTGTCCACTCAGCAGAAAGTCCTCTCCAAGGTGGAGGTGAGTAGGAACGTCACCGGTGACCTCAGGAGGATCAGGTCTTTAGAGTATGGCAGCTGATAGAGAGGATTTACTTTCGATGTGCCCTAGTTTTCTTTAGCCTTTAATTTGTAGGGATAGTGGTTAGGGAGAGTTGTTAGGGATAGTTTATGCAGGAAGAGAGTTAGGGGAAAAATGGGGACAGTTTGAAATTTAGGGAAGTATCTGGGTTGCCATACTCTGCTCCCGGTGGAGCGCTGTTGCATGCCGCTTTAGCTTTTTGTTTTGAAATCAAAAACAAGGTATAAAAGGTGTACAGGTTACCGAACTTGGGTCCAGATTGTGTTAGTGTGATATGTTTTCAGTTGGGGGGGGGTTTCTGTCGCCATTTGGGGGTGGTGCGGCCCGGTCACCAGGTGGGGGCCGTGCTGTCTCTGGGGGGCGGTGGCGGGGCCCTCCTGACGTCGGATGGTCTTCTCCAGAGTTTATTGTTATACTGAAGTATATTGGTTTGGTTTTTGGTATGCTGAAGCAAGTAAGATAGGTTTGGTTTATATTATGGTTTATACTGAAGCAAGTCTGTTATGTTTTAAAACTGAGTGTAATACATACATTAATACATGGTGAGTTGTATTTTGTTATAATTTAAGCTGAAGTAAGCATTTCATTTTTTTTGTAATAGTGTGTATAAGGTTAGTCATAGGTTGGGTGGGGGGTCACAGGGGGTGGTGGATACCCTCCCAGGAAGGTGCAGGAGGCAGAGCAAGAACTCTGGACTGGGACTCCGGGACAGTCGCCATGTCTGGGAAGGGGGGGGGGGGGGGGGGGGGTTAGGGTTGTCAAATGGACAAAGTGAGGACATTGGGATGGTGTACTAAGGAGATAATTTGTATAAGTGTTAGAGAGTAAGTATTAGAGTGTGTATATATAAAAAAAAAATTGTGCGCATATATTGAATTGAATAGTATATTGTATATAATACTTATTGTTTGAGGTTGATCGAGTGTATATGCAATAAGGTAAGGCAGCCGGACCGGCTTTTGTTTATGTATTTGGGTTTTGCTTAGTAGCATAATTGCTTATTATTGTTATTTTCGTATTATGGCGGAGGCCAGTTCTTATTCCTTTTGTGGCAGAGTCCCTTATTTTATTTTGGTTATTTTTTAATGGGCGAGTAGCCTTTAATTTATTTTCCCTAATGAAGGCGGAAGCCTTTCTCCCTTGGTTTAGGCGGTGTCCTTTTCCTTCGTTATAGGTCTTAGGCGGTGTCCTTTTCCTTTGTTATAGGTCTTAGGCGGTGTCACCAGGTCACACGGCGGGTGGCGGCACATCCCGACTCCTCTCTTCTCTCACTTCTCGACTCCTCTGACCTCCTGCTAAACTGTGCTGCAGCTATCTCTATGCTCCAGCTGATCAGTTTTACCAGTCAGTGCATTGAACACCTGCTTCCAGATGGCAGATATTGTCTAAAAGCAGAGAGTATTCTCCAAATCTCTCTCCCCCCCTCCCCCCGGCGGCCCTGCTATATCGCTCATCAGGCTCTGCTATATCGCTCACTCGGCTCTGCAATGTCACTCACTCGGCTCTGCTGTATCTTGTGCATATCAGCTCTGCTACATCATGTACCAATCAGACATAAGCATTGCATGTTTTCTGGCCGGCACCATGTTGGATATAGTTCAGCTTTTTAAAAAACTTGTAACTATGAAACGGAAGCGGCTAGAAAGACGGGAGACGGCTCAAAATACTCAGGGGGACTTGGTAAGTAAGACCAGCTGGGTTTTATTTTTTTAGCTATTGGGGGGGAATTCCTCTTTCAAGTTCTTTCACCTTTGCAGAGAATGGGGCTCTTCTGTTTGTAATGCCGCAGTCTCTTCTTCCGGCCAGCAGAGGGAGCTGCTTTTATTTCATACAGCAATCTGAGGGAAGCCAGGACCCAGAGGAGAAGGGTAGATTCAAAGCCCACCTGCAAACCACAGATCCAGGGGAGACAGGAGGTCCAGGAGCGGCCACGAGGAGTTCAGCCACAGTTACCAGTGTGCACAGATCCCAACCAGCGAGTGGGGCCACACTGTGGGGAAGAGACTAAGTGCAGCTCAGTACAGGGGAGTGGATGGTTCAGCTGAAGAGAAACGGGTCACTGCCCCAAGTAGTCCTTGTGTGGGACCTGGTGCTCTCCGTAACCCTGGGAGACGGCGTGTGGCGAAGACAGGGTTAATAACTAACAAAACTACAGACTTTTTGGATGTAAAGACTGTACGTTGTTGTTCATATTACTAGTTTTAGTAAAGTTATATTCTTCAAAAGCCGGTGTCTGACCCTATTACTGCAGGCCTCCAGTACTTGTTCTTGGAAGAGTTGTCAGCCAGCTTCCTGGTCACCCGTAATTGTTCTGACTTTCTTTAGCTTCTTTCCCAGCAGCTCTGCAAACAGCCGCCATCCGGGAAGCAGGGATGGCTACAGACTCCTTACGGCCTCACTCACTCCATAGCTCAGCCCTCCTGCAAGAGCTTGAGACTCTCCAGCCGTTGCCAGGGGAGAAGGGCCCACAATCATGTGCTGGACTTCCTCAACCCACTGGCCAAAACAATCCCTGGGGCACTGGCCGCTATCTTTCCCACTCCACCCCCCACTGGCCAGAACTGGGGAGCAGAGACACGAACCTCCATAGGGCAAGTGGAGAAACTCTCCCCAGGAACCTGCCACCTTCCTGGGGAAAGCAACATGAAATTCTCCCTCTCTCTCTGGTTGTAGCAGGAGCTCAGCACGCACGCACGCGCACACGCACGCACGCACGCACGCACGCACGCGCACACACACACACACACACACACACACACACACACACACACACTTACTTTGCGGCTGCTGGGACCAGACTTGCCCTTCAATAGATCCTTGTTAATGGATTTAAAGTGTACTCATTTCAGTTACAGTGCCTTGAAAGATTGTATTATTACTGTATTATTGTTCTTTGTCACTACTTCCCCCGACTCGCGAGTTTGTGATTTGCACGCCTGCTGCCTTTCCTTGGCTGTGGTAGCAGTTTCTCCCTCTCTGGAATGGAACCCTGATACCCAGTTACCAGTGGTCACCATGGTAGGCGCAGAAAGTACCATCGAACAATTGAAAGTACCATCGAAAAAATTGTCTTCAGCAGGACATCGCCAAAAATCATGCCAGGATCCTGGAGCTCTGACTAGGTGTTCAAATATGACCTCATCCTGGTTCTCTAACTGGGAGCTACCAGGACCCTCGGTCCAGGTGGCAGTTCCAGGAAGCTGGCATCGGGGGCCACCGATCACCCGAAACTGACGCCAGAGCCATGATCAGGGCACCCACCCGACCCCCACGCAGCAGATGGGGCACTGCTTGCTTTGCCTCACCCTTGTTGGCTGTGGCAGGGCAACCCGCCCCACATCTGAGCACTGGAGCAGTGCCCCATCTTCCTCCAGCCCACCACCCTGGAAACTTTTGTCCACCCGACTCCAGCCTTGGTCGTCTCTTCCTTGCAGAGACAATTGCACGATGCAGCTTGGTGCACATGGCACTGTACACCCATCTCAAGCGCCATGAGACGAGACCGCGAGGAGAAGATATGCTCTCCCTGGGATAAAGCGAGGGCTCGCTTGCTGAAAAATCGCATCTAAGGGCACCACCATCGACTAGAGGGAGCCTGGGGACCCTGGAGGACTATGTGGAGTTCCTAGAGGAGAGGGGATTCCTCATTTTTGGAAAGCCTTGGCCATTGAGTGCAGGGCCCTTGTCACAAAGCGGAGCACTCCTAAAGCGGCTAAGCATGAAGAGTGCAGGACTACCGCAGACATCCCACCACCAACCCAGCACTGGCAGCCTGTGTCAGGTACCTGCGGGGGAGACTTGGAGTCAAATGTTAAGAGGTTGAAAACATGGGACGCAGTCTGTACTTTATGAATTAAAAAGTGACAGTCACCCCCCGCCCCTTCGGCTAGAGATTGCCAAAGTTGCCA
The DNA here is from genome assembly GCA_027789725.1 of Dendropsophus ebraccatus. Lineage (NCBI taxonomy): Eukaryota > Metazoa > Chordata > Amphibia > Anura > Hylidae > Dendropsophus > Dendropsophus ebraccatus. The sequence continues at coordinate 1,716,504 of JAQFWZ010000053.1, forward strand.
TTGTCTTTTTTGGGGAATTAAAAGGCTTCTAATCATTAGTGGACAGGGTCACCTGCTGTGGCGTCCCCTCTCTCTGGTGCTGTAATCCCCCCCCTTGGTGACGTCACTGGGACAGGTTGGTGGTGGGGAGACCACCCAGATACAGAATCTTACATCTTTGGCACAGGTGCAGTGAGGCAGTGAAGTCTCTAAAATCTCTAACCCTACTGCTTTTGTTCCCCCTCACAATCTGCCACCAATCTGCCTGTTAAGGTATCTGCCCGAATTCCGCCATAAAAAGCGGGCGGAATCTGCGTGGAATTCCGCCCGTGTAAATGTAACATTGCTCCTTCCATAGAGAACAATGGGATTTCCAACTGCCCGTGCACACAGAGTAAATTTCCGTCCGGAATTCCGCTTTTCCGCCCAAAGAATTGACATGTCATTTCTTTGGGCGGATTCCGCTGGCAGAATGCCATAGAAGTCTATGGGATTTTTATTTTCCGCTTGTATTTTATTTCAGCGCCTAATCCGGGTGGAAAACAAGCAGAAATCCACACTTTAATTATAATACAATTTAGCAAATATTCCACCCCCTGGGCGGTACAATGGCCTACAAAAACTCCTATTTTTGCTGGACCAACAGCCATTTTTGGACCACAAGTTTTATGTGTGCAGATGGCTTCAGAACGAGTCCAGTTGCATGCTCCTGTAGAAGAGCCAAGGCTACGCCTTCAAGATGACTTTTTGCAGCAGCTTTTACTTCAAGCCCTATGAGTAATGCGTCGCCGACGCCGTAACCAACGACAACAACAACAGGTCATGTTGTTTGCTCCATTTAGCAAACTAGCATGTTTTTGCTTTGTATTCTGTGCTCAGTCTTTGCTCAGTCTTATCCCTTTTTGCAATATCCCTAGTTTATGTTCACGTTATTTGTGTTAACCCTGATAACGTTATTTTTCCTGGAAAGCTAAATACTGTACATCATGTAACCATAGAATAGTGATAAATTCCTATGTATATTTTGATGATGCAGGATGTGTTTCCTTATAATAGACTTAAATTAGCAAGCTCAATATCTGCCTATGTTGAATTGTTATTTTTTTATTTGTTTGTAGACCATATTTCAGGGACGACGTTTTTGGGTACACCCAATTAATCTTCGTCGGCACGAATGGTCAACTGTATGCAGAATTGAGGGAGTGAGTTTTTTTGTGTACTTTTTGCCTTCTAAATCTTATTGGTACTGAGTAGACTTGTAACTTTTTTTTTCCCCCAAGGTATCCGGACAAGTTTTTGCGTTTTTTTTCGGATGCCAATGGATGCCTTTGATAAATTGGTAGAAATTTTGGGTCCACATCTCAAAAAGCAGGATACACAAATGCGAAAAGCCATCACTCCCAAGGAGCGACTGATGATCACGTTGAGGTAATAATGTATATTATAGATTTTAGATATTTTGTTAAATGTTTAGCGCTTTATAGAACATGCATGTTTTTGTTTTGTTTATTTGCATAGCTTTTTCCATGATTAGTTTATTGGCATATGATGAATGTTAAGTATGCTATAGAAATGATGTCAAAATATTCTAATTTTGTCTCTCTTTTGTCTCTTGCAGATTTCTGGCAACTGGGGAGAGTTTTGCATCGTTGCACCTCCAATTCAGAGTCGGGGCAGAGCACCTCCAATTCAGAGTCGGGGCATCTATCTCTGCAATTGTGAGGTCAACATGCCACGTGATTTGGGAGTACTTGCAGCCTATTTCAATGCCCAGTCCAACTCAGGAGACATGGTTGCAGGCAGCAGCAGGCTTTCAGTCTGTGGCCAACTTCCCGAACTGCATAGGTGCCGTCGACGGTAAGCATGTTCGAGTTCAGCAGCCACCGCGATCAGGATCACTGTACTTCAACTACAAGAAGTATTTTTCAGTGGTCCTGATGGCGGTGGCTGATGTGAACTATAAGTTCATTGCTATCAAAGTCGGTGCCTATGGAGGGACCAGGGACTCCCGAGTGCTGATGTCATCTGAATTTGGGAGGCAAATAATTGTAAATCAGGTGACTCTACCCCCTCCACGTTCTCTCCCGGGAACCACGCATCCAGTCCCCTTCGTCTTGGTATTGGATGAGGCCTTTCCACTGATGAATAACCTGCTGCGCCCATACCCACAGAGGGGCTTGAATGCCCGGAGGAGTCTCTTCAATTATAGGCTGAGCCGGGCATGACACTTCATGGAGTGCACCTTCGGGATCTTGTGTAGTAAGTGGAGGGTCTTCACCAGTGCTATGCAGTTGGATGAAGCCACAGTTGACAGTGTCATCAAAGCTGCATGTGTGCTTCACAACTTTGTGCGTGACTACGATGCTAGTTCGGACATTGAGGTGGAGGCACGTGAAGCTTTTGATGGCACCCCTGTCAACTGGGGCTTGGGGCGGCCATCCAACCGTGGTGTACTGGTGAGGGAAACCTTCACGGACTATTTCAGGTCCCCCGAAGGTGCTTTGCCCTGGCATTGGATTCAGCCTCCGTGATCACCACTCGCTCCTTGGGATGATGGCTTCTCTACCACTTTTTTTTTTTTCCCTTGCTGGAACCGGCATCCTTGGGACTATGCACTCAAGCTAAACATTATTTTTTGTGCCAAAGTCCCGGCATCAGTGCTCCTGCCCAGCTGTGACTTTCACCCAGTGTATCCTGCCTCGGATGCCAGTTGACATTGTCCTTTCTTTGCTTATGTGATAATTTGTTGTTAAATGTTTGGCATTATGTTCTTACTTACTGAACTAGTTTTTTATTTGGTTCAATATATAATCAAGGTTAAGATAAAATACCATTTTTATTTTCAAATTACTGTTTGAGTGCTTATCCAATTATTGTACACATACTATACATGTTGGACATAATTTTACATTTACTTGATGTCAATCTTTGCAGGCCCAAGCAGCACACCCAATGAAAAGGCTATAGTGTCCCCGTCCTTTGAAATCATTATTGGATTTTAAGTCTTGGCTCAGAGTGACAATAATAGATGAAATTTATGTGACGTATTTCTATGCAGAATTACATGATCACCTTGCAGCTAGCTGATCATCAACAGGGGTCTGTCCAGTTAATTTGTTCCAAAAGGAAACTCACCTTGCTTTAATGTAAACTTTGGACATGGACATGACAAATTCATGTTGCTGATGTTTAATGTCATTCAGTAATACTTAAAAAGGGCTTTGTCTATATATGCTCTGGTATGTTAATATATAGAGGGAGATTTATCAAACATGGTGTAAAGTGAGACTGGCTCAGTCGCCCCCGGCAACCAATCAGATTCCACCTTTGATTTTCCAAAGAGTCTGTGAGGAATGAAAGGTGGAATCTGATTGGTTGCCGGGGGCGACTGAGCCAGTCTCACTTTACACCATGCTTGATAAATAATGTGTAAATGCTTATGTATGTACATCAGCCTGTTTTCTCTGGGAACCTGCTGCCACACACACAAATTACTGTGTTGGACCAACATGTCACCAAAAACCCAGGCTGGAGCACATGCTTAACATAAATCGGCATATGCATTCAAATATTAAAATATAAGGAATACAAGAATGTTTTTTGTTTTTTAAATTCTTTTATCAAGCCTTAATTCAAGCAAAATAGACTTCTTTCAAGTCAAAGACAAAAACTCCCCCCAAAAACCAATGTAACAAGCAAATTAATAAACAAAAAAAGGAAATCTCAACCACACATGGCTCAACTAGCTGAGGTCTGTGAAATAAGTAGGGGATCTTCCCATGGTACTGGGGTCATGCTGGCCACTTGTACGTTGTGAAGGTCCAACATTGTACTGGTACTGGGGGTAAAAAGGATTATTTGAAGGCCAACGTGATGTTGGCAGATGGACCTGAGATTGGATATCTGTCTGGATAGCCTGGTCATTTGTGCTCTCCCGCCGGCCCAAAGCAATGTGCAGCTCTTTTACCATATCTACCAGTGGTGGCATGGATTTTGCTAATTCAAAAGCTGTTGACATGGTGAAGGAAAGTGTCATAAAATGCCCAACTAAATTACGATCCATCCGACGACAGGAGGCTGCCATCAGCGAGCCCAAGTGATCAAAATCTACCCGTCGAATAAGAGATAAGGTTTAGTTTTCTACATCAAGTTCCTTATCTGGTATTTGAGGGGTCCTTAGATTTTTCCAAATTTGGAGGGGCACACGACGAGGCTGAGCAGAGGTGGTCTCAGCCTGGGAAGCAGCAGTGGTGGCAGTGGCAGGCGATTTGATGTTTGGAGTTGGGGAAGGGGTGTTTGAGCGTGTGGAAGGCGAGTCAGGGATGTCCATGAAGATACATGATGTGCCAGACTCCTCCTCATCCTCCTCCGTTTGGGCCCTTGATGCAGTGGCACTGCTGCTTGACCTCCTTTGTGGCTGCTGATGTTGTTGCTGCTGGGATTGTTTTTTCCCAAAATTCCCAGAAGTACTAGTAAAATAAAAGGAGTAATGTCAATTTCAAATATATTTGTAATTCTAACCTTGGTGAACATATATTGATTCAATCCTTTACCTCTGAAATGCCTTTTTCGAAATCAAGAATCTTAACGAATCTTCGTATGGAATGGCCTTTCTCTTGCTTGGTGAGGCACCACTCCTCTCTGCCTCCATCATCCCCTTTGTAAAATAATCTCATATGGACTTCCATCTTGTCCGCAAGCTTTTATCTGTGTAAAATGTAAAAAATGTTGATTTTGAAATATAACATATTAGATTAAAGGGGCACTCCGGCCTGGTGTGCTTTTTTGCCTATGGCCGGGGAGGAGGTAGATGGAGATGGTGGATGCTGGGGATTGAGATGTGACGTTTCAATTCTGCTCAGCCAGTCAAAGGCAGAGGCGGTATCCCTGACTGGCTGAGGGGACTTCAAACATCACATCTCAAGCCCGCGTCAGAGACCAGAAAGCGTCCGGCCAGCGCAGACCGGGAGTGGCGGGATCCGGGACACAGCGCTGGAACAGGGGAGGTAAGGGGACGTCATTGCCCTCATTCACCTCCTCCCCGGCCATAGGCAAAAAAGCACACCAGGCCGGAGTAACCCTTTAACAAAGGTTTACATTATTTACACATAAAAATACCTAATTCCACCTGCTCCTCAGGCTCAAGATCATCAAAATCGTCAAACATTGCGTTGGCCACCTCTCCCCATAATCTGGCCTTTAACTTGCGGTCAGAGTAGCCCTTTGCCGCTTTGTCCCACAGAGCTGGTCTAGCCTCCACCTATAAACAATTAGAAATCAAATCATGTCATTAAACCAGAAAGTAAATGCAGAAAAACATAACTAGCAGAGTACAAGAAAAAAAAATTCTATTCAAATATTGCTGAGCATCTAAAAGGCAAAAAGGTGAAAGGATGGTTATAATAATGGCCATAAAGACATACACACAGTGGTTGAGATTCAGCATGCATGGCGTAAAGTGAGACGGGCTCAGTTGCCCCTAACAACCAATCAGATTCCACCTTTCTTTTTTTAAAACAGTCTGTAAAAAAGGAATGAAAGGTGGAATCACCTGACAAGGTACAGCAAAGTCAGAGGTCTACTATAACATTGTAGATGTCACCAGTTCTGTTAGTCACCAGTTCTGTTAGAGGATAATTTGTTTCATTCATACTTATTTCTACAGGGATTGTCCAGTGTGCCAAACCCTCACCCTTATTGGCCGACCTCTCCACGGCCTGGTGAGAAAACATCACAACAATGACAATTCCTACAGCTGGCATAAAATACAGTGTGGAAGATACATAGACCATGCGCTCATATAGCCACAACCCCCCCAGGTCAATGTTACCATTTTACCTAATCATGTGGGATAATCTGAGGCTTGTACTTTAAATGCTATATCTGTCTCTCACCCAGCATGGCCGCCCACCAAGAACATGGCGAGACACCTTATACATCTGGTGGCCGAGACCTCGGAGAACCTGAGGATGATGGAGGTGACCGACCACTTCAATCTATTGCATGAACTTGGAGAAGGATCTTATGGAAAGGTTGTAATGGGCAAACACAAGTATTCAGGTGAGATGAGGGTGATGGGTGATGGCTGATGAGGGTGATGGATGATGAGGGTGATGGATCCTACATATTATGACTAGTAATGAGCGAACATGCTGGTCCGAGCTTTGTACTCGGAGTATTCGGGTATGCAGTGTCCCAGAACACGCTGTCTGTTTCTCACTGTCAGTTCACTTTTGCTATTACAGCCATGCCTGTTCTGGAAACTATTTGCACTGCAACTGTGACTATATAGTCCCTATTACTCTCAGGTTCCTGTATATTGTATATGTTTTTAATTCTGTGCAGTGGTATGCAAAGGCTGAGGATCACGTGACCAAGCCCTGTAACCATGGTTCCTCCAATGGCCATCGAGCTTTGGTCAGGAGTACCATGTGACTTCCCCTTGCTGTGGAGTTCTGTCCTCTACCTCAGAGAGGAAGGAAGTGGTCTTCTCCCTGTCCTCTAGGGAGGAGGTTGTGTATTCCTGTCTCCTACCTTCAAGGAGATAAGGTGTCCTACGTCCCTCTTCACCTTCAGAAGAGAGGCTGGTGTTCTGCTGTAACAGATCCTGGCTGTCTGTCTGCCCAAGTGCCTGGAGTATCCCGTTATTCATCTCCTCATCAAGTCAAGATTAATACCACAAGTACTCCAAGTCCACCCAGCATCTCTATTCTTCTCCCATCATCCGGCACGCCTATACAGCACCACCTTAGCTCTGTCTATATAAGTCTGCTATATACCCGGTTGCATCCGAAAGAGACTGTTGCTACCAGTTACCTCAGTTACAATAAAAGTGTAACCACCGCTGTTACTGAGCCCTGGCATTGGTGTCCGTTTACTGGTGCCCCGACTAGGTACAGCGAAGCAATTCTACCGCAGTATCTGCAGACCGGTCCCTCAGCTGTGCCATCCTCAGGCCCTATACTGTGACAATCCTATACCCTGCAGCTGCCCCGGTTCCTGCCCGCTCACATTATCTGCACTGCGAAGTGACCCACACGGGTCAGGGCATCGCAGGTTCTCGATGGTACTCGTTACTCGGAGGATAATTTTGCGATACTCGAGACAATGGCATCTTCCTCTTTGTGCATGTTTAGAATCGTACGTACAAAAAGGCTGAGTATACAGGGGCCTACGCATACCTATTTCTCCCAATTCACATACTGAGGACCCTGAATTTATTAAAGGCTGGGAGAGTTTACTCACCGATAGTTCATTACGGCTTATGAACTCTGTCAAATTACGAGCGGACGCACTTACAAAAAGTGAGCGAGCAACGCGATAAAGAAATACAGGAGATACAGCAGTATAAAACTAATCCTGAATTCCAAAAATCTGAATCTAAATTTACAAAAATACATTGACACACTGAAAAAAAAAAAAATTAAGGAAAGAAAATATAGAAAATTTGTCAGAGACGCCACTGATTTTGAAACTGGAAATATAATATATATATATATATATATAAAATCTAAAACGCACTAATAGGCCAAACTCTAAACCTAAAACAAGAGAAACTGACTTTTCTGAGTCAGATAGATCAGAGATCGTGCAGTAGAGACAAGTAAATAAGGAGAATGGGAGCGTATTTTCAGCGACAGGGAGACATACGGAAGGACAAGGTGCGCTCTGTCCACTCCTGATATATGATGCTTTCCCTGCCTTTTGGGGTGACCCACCTCCTTAACAGGGTGGCCCCAACCACTTAGACGTTCCCTTCTCTAAGTGCAGGACAAATCACATACAAACACAAAATGTGAAAACACACAAAATAATCAAATACCACGCCAAAAAACTCCAGCAGAAAGGTCGAGGTCTCCCCCACTGATGACCAAATGGGAAAAAGAAGCCACAGATAGTTCTGAGATTTATGAATCTTCTCCTGGACACGGAGCAGACCACACTATCATCGGCTACACAGAAGTTGCAGGAGATTATAGGTGTAGCGCTTGGTCAGAAACAAGAATCAGAGTTTGCCAAGAAAGAACAGGAATTACAGGGCAGAATTGGAAAATTGGTGTTCACTATACGGCTATGTTCAGACTATGTAACTGTGCGGCTGTATAATTTTTTTGTCCGTACATGTCCAGGTGCTCTTGCGTCCGTGTTTGAAATGCACTTACGGTCTTATCGTAAGAGCACGTCCGTACTGTTATGTGGCTTCCTGGCTTGGTTCGACCCGGCCGGAAGCATGTAATTTATTCATGAATCTTTCCCCGGCCCAAATAAGCACACCCCATCCCTATAAAATCTACGCCCACTCGCAAAGTGCGCCCATATGCTTTTGTATGTCTTTAATAGCAAGACAATGTCAGGAAATACTGCCCCCCAGTGTCCTGCACGGAGAATGCGGCTTCTGAGAAAGCACCAGCCGCTGGTCCTGGGTGTCCTGTGGAACCTACGCCATCATTACCTCAGATTGTGTGTAAGTGTGCTGTTTATATTTTTTTTATTTTTTTTTCTAGTTAAGCTTTCTACACGTTTTTTTAAATAGCGTTACTAAATGTTTATGATTAGAATCAGAAACCATTGCTTTAATGTATTGTTTCTGCGAGCTCCCTTAAGTACTGTTGACAAAAGGTCCTTAAATGCAACTGTTGAATACCTTTCAGACTAATTTACATGTGTACAAAAATAAAAACAATCTTTTTATGTTCTCAGAGGCGACAAAACAAACTGCAGCGCCGTCATGTTGGGCGGCGCTATTGGGTGCACCCTATAAATTTGAGGAGGGAGACCCGTGGCCACATCGGTTGCCTCTATGACGATCTGCGCCGGTAGGTTTTATTTTTTAATAATTTTGTTTAATATTTTTATATATTTGTTTTTAATAGACAATTTGACCAAATGTCCATTACGTGCATTATGTCCATTAGGTTATTTTTAGCTTTACAAGCTTTATGAACATTTCTGCCTTTCTTTCCCTCTCACACCTTCCTATGATCTGTGTCTGTGTTATTTTTCTGATAAATATTTTTCTACATTTGTTGCAGCCATCCGGATAAATTCCAGGCGTCCGTCAGGCTGCCTATGGAGGCGTTTGATAATTTGCTTTCCCTTTTGAGCCCACATCTCCAGAGACCGGACACCCACCTGTGGAAATCCATCCCTCCTGTGGCCCGTCTGCTCATAACGTTAAGGTGAAGACCCTTTGTTTTATGTATTAGTATTTTTTCATGTATTAATTTTTTTTTTTTTTTTTTTTTACAGGAAAAATGTCTCTTTAAATATTTAATTAATTTGAATATTTTTCTTTTTTATTCCAGATTCTTGGCGACGGGGGAGAGTTATGCATCATTGCACCTCCAATTCCGGGTTGGTAAGTCGACCATCTCTGGAATTGTGAGGTGCACGTGCGGCGTGATCTGGGAGCATTTGCAGCCCATCGTGATGCCCAGTCCGACCCGGGAGATTTGGTTGCGGTCAGCAGCAGGCTTATAGTCTGTGGCCAATTTCCCCAATTGTATAGGGGCGGTTGATGGGAAGCACATACGTGTGCAGCAACCACCGCCATCCGGCTCACTGTATTACAATTATAAGAAATACTTTTCTGTGGTCCTGATCGCGGTTGTTGATTCCACGTATCGTTTCCTTGCCATCGACGTCGGCTCCTATGGCAGTACTGGGGACTCCCGGGCGCTACTGAGATCAGAGTTTGGGAGGCGAATACTGTTAGATCACGTGACTCTACCTCCTCCCACTCCTCTTCCGGGTACCACGCATCCCGCTCCATTCGTCATGGTAGGGGATCAAGCCTTCCCTTTAATGCCCAACCTGCTGCGCCCTTACCCACGGAGAGGGCTGGATGAACGGGGGAGAGTATATAACCAGAGGCTGAGCCGGGCGCGTAACTTCATGGAGTGCGCCTTCGGAATCATGACTAGTCGGTGGAGAGTCACTGCCCTGCAGTTGAACTTGGGCACAGTTGCCTGGTCATTAAAGCTGCCTGTGTTCTCCACAACTACCTTCAGGACTATGCTCCCCGGATGTGGACGTGGAGACACTGTCAGCTTTTAGTGCCCCTCTCAACTATGGCCAAGGGAGACAACCCAACCGCGGGATAGTGGCCGGGAACCTCTTTGCTGACTACTTCATGACTCCTGAAGGCGCCGGGCCCCTTTCACAGCCTCCGTTATGAGCCACGGCCACAGGACTGATGGATTTCTGCATCACCGTCACCTGTCTCTGGGATGTGTCAGCTCTTTTATTTTGTGTTTTTTTTGTTTGTTTATATATTTTATTTACTGTATATTTATTTTTATAAAAAAAAAAAAAAAAAAATACATTATTTTCTACTAAACAATGTGTCTGGCCTTTCAATGTATGTCAACCATGTAGTGGCTGCCCACATAGTTGTTGTGTGCTAAAATACACATAACCTCACTAGATCTACTAATGGGCAGGAATTAGCGAGCAAGGCCAGATCCTGCTAATGTTCCAATTGGATAGTCCTTTCAACCTAGTGTGCAGAAACAGTGATGTGACCCAAACATGTGTCTTTCCTATGGAGTGACCAGCAGGGTGCGCACTATATGTAGAACGTTATAGTCTGGGATATGTAACAGGATCGGATTTCTTCTAGGGACACAGGCCATCTCACTTGTTACCAGTAATCACCATTAACACACCACATATATCCCTCCACCCATCACCCAGGTGCGGCCGGCGGATGGAGGGATGGATGTGGCTACTTCTGTAGCTGGTTAGCTGTACGTTTACCAATTCTCGACGTTTCTAGGTACTTAGCAGATGCTGGATGTCCTGCAGGAGGCGATTTCTAAGAATCTCTGACACATTGCTCTCTGGTGAAATTTGTGTGGCCTGATCATTAAGATTAATTTAGTCAACTAATTGGCCATCCCAACCCTCTCCTGCTCTGGCCACTTCCTGCCTTGGCCACAGATGGCAGCAGAGAGCACTGTCAGACTTAAACAACACATAATAGCTAAATTCACAACATCTTATTATGCAAACAAAGTAGCAAATGTATTGTTTATACTATTTTTTGGGTTCCTTAGTGGCACTCAGTAAATACTACATTGGATTTTAATGGTTCCCCACAGAAACCAACATAACAAAAATACCACAATTACGCAAACAACCATATATCGAAATGGATTTATTAAATGTAAAACAAAAATAAACATCACATGATAGTGGTTCTGGGGGGATGGGGCAGAGGGTGTGTGACCAGATTGACAGGAGGTGGAATAGTGGGCAGAGGCAGTAGTCTTCCCATTATGTCAAGGCCACAGCCACCCTGACTGTAGGCTGCCAACACAACCATAAAAAGGACATCCCCATCCCCCCAAGCGCTTTCTGCCATCTGTAGCCAATGGGATGCCAGACATTGTAAAGAGTCTGGGCTTGATGTGGGCCGGGTGCGCAGAAGTTGGCAGAAAAGATGAATCCTAGTAATCGTACGTTGGCCCTACAGTGTAGCAGACAAGGGGTGGTGGAGGTGAGGAGAGGGAGTGCGGGCCGTTCACTAATGTTGTTGGACGGTCAAGCCAGATGTTGGCCTCCCTCGCCAGGCTCCACAGGGCCCTCTTGCCATCTTGGTGGTGGAGTCATGGGCAGTGCCTCTGGCAGATGAGGTTCTTCATCCGATGAGGCCTCTGCTGGTTGTAGAACTAGTTCTGCTCTGATGAGAAAAGACGCCGGTCACAATCTGTGATTCCAAATAGGTTTTCAACATTGTTGGAAGTTGCAATAAGCAATATGCATCCAATGCAGTATGTTAGTCCGGCTGCTTGGGGAATAGTTCCTGCAATATGTCCAATGTGTCAGCCTTGAACTTTGCTCTCAAGCTACAGTATTGGATCAACATTCACACACTGGTCCCCAAAAATCCTGGTCGTCACAAACCGACCGGAGTGGAACATTGTTAGGTCCTATGGACAGATTTGGTCCAATTTTTCACCATTATTCCTACAGTCCATGCTTTGGGCCAAAATGTCTTCTATCATGGACTGATCAAAATCAGTTCCAAAGCCGGTTATGCCACGCTGCATTTGTTAATTATCTTGTGTCCAGCAGGGGGCGCATGATCTTAGCAAAGTATATATTAGTAAAGTGGTACATAAATATAGTGCTCCCCCTGCAGGATTTTTCCTTGCTACACGCCATGTTGTCACTTATGTGGGTGGGTTATGGAGCTTCCCGTGCAGCTAACTCCCTCCCTCCCTCCATGATGTCTGCTGGCGGCCCATATCATACACACAGTACACTACTACTCCCATCATGTGTTGATAGTATAAGGCTAAAATAGATCTGCTTAGTACTAGGGAATGGCACCCCACAATCTGGTGCGGGGGGCTGGTATCGGATAGCGACACAGCGGGGACACGCCTCCTCTCTGTAGGATCGGCACATCAGCACTGGGCGTAGCGGATGGGGGGGGGGGCAATTGTGTGTCCTGTGATAGGGTAATGGCTAAGTGAGACGATGTTACGCTGGTCAGCTTTGCCATTTTTCCGCCCTTGTCACGTCGGAAGCAGCTGCACTACAAGTGCCATAATGGCCGTCCACGGCGCTTAGAACGTGGCTGCTGCGTATTGTGTGTGCTTCCGACGTTACAACGGCTGAGAAAGTAGAAAGCAGAGCAGCGGTAAAAGCAGAAATAGCCATTAGCCGAGCAGTGAACACAATTAGCAGAGCACAGAAAACACTCAGGCTAACACCCCCCCCCCCCTGCTACGCACAGTGATGAGGTGCATGGACTACAGAGAGGAGGCGTGTCCCCGCTGTGTCACCACCCCCCCCCCTGCTACGCACAGTGATGAGGTGCATGGACTACAGAGAGGAGGCGTGTCCCCGCTGTGTCGCCACCCCCCCCCCCGCTACGCACAGTGATGAGGACTACAGAGAGGAGGCGTGTCCCCGCTGTGTCGCCACCCCCCCCCCCCGCTACGCACAGTGATGAGGACTACAGAGAGGAGGCGTGTCCCCCGCTGTGTCGACACCCCCCCCCCCGCTACGCACAGTGATGAGGTGCATGGACTACAGAGAGGAGGCGTGTCCCCGCTGTGTCGCCACCCCCCCCCCCCGCTACGCACAGTGATGAGGACTACAGAGAGGAGGCGTGTCCCCGCTGTGTCGCCACCCCCCCCCCCCCCGCTACGCACAGTGATGAGGTGCATGGACTACAGAGAGGAGGCGTGTCCCCGCTGTGTCGCCACCCCCCCCCCGCTACGCACAGTGATGAGGACTACAGAGAGGAGGCGTGTCCCCGCTGTGTCGCCACCCCCCCCCCCCCGCTACGCACAGTTATGAGGACTACAGAGAGGAGGCGTGTCCCCGCTGTGTCGACACCCCCCCCCCCCGCTACGCACAGTGATGAGGTGCATGGACTACAGAGAGGAGGCGTGTCCCCGCTGTGTCGCCACCCCCCCCCCCCCGCTACGCACAGTGATGAGGACTACAGAGAGGAGGCGTGTCCCCGCTGTGTCGCCACCCCCCCCCCCCCGCTACGCACAGTGATGAAGTGCATGGACTACAGAGAGGAGGCGTGTCCCCGCTGTGTCACCACCCCCCCCCCGCTACGCACAGTGATGAGGTGCATGGACTACAGAGAGGAGGCGTGTCACAGCTGTGTCGCCACCCCCCCCCCCCCCGCTACACACAGTGTTGAGGTGCATGGACTACAGAGAGGAGGCGTGTCCCCGCTGTGTCACCCCCCCCCCCCCCCACTACGCACAGTGATGAGGTGCATGGACTACAGAGAGGAAACGTGTCCCCGCTGTGTCACCCCCCCCCCCCCCCCCCCCCGCTACGCTACGCACAGTGATGAGGTGCATGGACTACAGAGAGGAAGCGTGTCCCAGCTGTGTCACCACCCCCCCCCCCGCTACGCACAGTGATGAGGACTACAGAGAGGAGGCGTGTCCCCGCTGTGTCACCACCCCCCCCCCCCCCGCTACACACAGTGATGAGGACTACAGAGAGGAGGCGTGTCCCCGCTGTGTCACCCCCCCCCCCGCTACGCACAGTGATGAGGTGCATGGACTACAGAGAGGAGGCGTGTCCCCGCTGTGTTGCCACCCCCCCCCGCTACGCACAGTGATGAGGTGCATGGACTACAGAGAGGAAGCGTGTCCCAGCTGTGTCACCACCCCCCCCCCGCTACGCACAGTGATGAGGACTACAGAGAGGAGGCGTGTCCCCGCTGTGTCACCACCCCCCCCCCCCCCGCCACACCCAGTGATGAGGTGCTTGGACTACAGAGAGGAGGCGTGTCCCCGCTGTGTTGCCACCCGCCCCCCCCCCCCCCCCGCTACACACAGTGATGAGGTGCATGGACTACAGAGAGGTGGCGTGTCCCCGCTGTGTCACCACCCCCCCCCCGCTACGCACAGTGATGAGGACTACAGAGAGGAGGCGTGTCCCCGCTGTGTCACCACCCCCCCCCCCCGCTACACACAGTGATGAGGACTACAGAGAGGAGGCGTGTCCCCGCTGTGTCACCACCCCCCCCCGCTACGCACAGTGATGAGGTGCATGGACTACAGAGAGGAGGCGTGTCCCCGCTGTGTCACCCCCCCCCCCCGCTACGCACAGTGATGAGGACTACAGAGAGGAGGCGTGTCCCCGCTGTGTCGCCACCCCCCCCCCCCGCTACGCACAGTGATGAGGTGCATGGACTACAGAGAGGAGGCGTGTCCCCGCTGTGTCACCCCCCCCCCCCGCTACGCACAGTGATGAGGACTACAGAGAGGAGGCGTGTCCCCGCTGTGTCACCACCCCCCCCCCCGCTACGCACAGTGATGAGGTGCATGGACTACAGAGAGGAGGCGTGTCCACGCTGTGTCACCACCCCCCCCCCGCTACACACAGTGATGAGGACTACAGAGAGGAGGCGTGTCCCTGCTGTGTCGCCACCCCCCCCCGCTACGCACAGTGATGAAGTGCATGGACTACAGAGAGGAGGCGTGTCCCCGCTGTGTCGCCACCCCCCCCCCCCCGCTACGCACAGTGATGAGGACTACAGAGAGGAGGCGTGTCCCCGCTGTGTCACCACCCCCCCCCCGCTACGCACAGTGATGAGGACTACAGAGAGGAGGCGTGTCCCCGCTGTGTCGCCACCCCCCCCCCCCCCCGCTACGCACAGTGATGAGGACTACAGAGAGGAGGCGTGTCCCCGCTGTGTCGACACCCCCCCCCCCGCTACGCACAGTGATGAGGTGCATGGACTACAGAGAGGAGGCGTGTCCCCGCTGTGTCGCCACCCCCCCCCCCCGCTACGCACAGTGATGAGGACTACAGAGAGGAGGCGTGTCCCCGCTGTGTCGCCACCCCCCCCCCCCCCCCGCTACGCACAGTGATGAGGTGCATGGACTACAGAGAGGAGGCGTGTCCCCGCTGTGTCACCACCCCCCCCCCGCTACGCACAGTGATGAGGTGCATGGACTACAGAGAGGAGGCGTGTCACAGCTGTGTCGCCACCCCCCCCCCCCCCCGCTACACACAGTGTTGAGGTGCATGGACTACAGAGAGGAGGCGTGTCCCCGCTGTGTCACCACCCCCCCCCCCACTACGCACAGTGATGAGGTGCATGGACTACAGAGAGGAAACGTGTCCCCCGCTGTGTCACCCCCCCCCCCCCCCCCCCCCGCTACGCTACGCACAGTGATGAGGTGCATGGACTACAGAGAGGAAGCGTGTCCCAGCTGTGTCACCACCCCCCCCCCGCTACGCACAGTGATGAGGACTACAGAGAGGAGGCGTGTCCCCGCTGTGTCACCACCCCCCCCCCCCCGCTACACACAGTGATGAGGACTACAGAGAGGAGGCGTGTCCCCGCTGTGTCACCCCCCCCCCCCGCTACGCACAGTGATGAGGTGCATGGACTACAGAGAGGAGGCGTGTCCCCGCTGTGTTGCCACCCCCCCCCGCTACGCACAGTGATGAGGTGCATGGACTACAGAGAGGAAGCGGGTCCCAGCTGTGTCACCACCCCCCCCCCGCTACGCACAGTGATGAGGACTACAGAGAGGAGGCGTGTCCCCGCTGTGTCACCACCCCCCCCCCCCCCGCTACACACAGTGATGAGGTGCATGGACTACAGAGAGGAGGCGTGTCCCCGCTGTGTTGCCACCCGCCCCCCCCCCCCCCCGCTACACACAGTGATGAGGTGCATGGACTACAGAGAGGAGGCGTGTCCCCGCTGTGTCACCACCCCCCCCCCCGCTACGCACAGTGATGAGGACTACAGAGAGGAGGCGTGTCCCCGCTGTGTCACCACCCCCCCCCCCCGCTACACACAGTGATGAGGACTACAGAGAGGAGGCGTGTCCCCGCTGTGTCACCACCCCCCCCCGCTACGCACAGTGATGAGGTGCATGGACTACAGAGAGGAGGCGTGTCCCCGCTGTGTCACCCCCCCCCCCGCTACGCACAGTGATGAGGACTACAGAGAGGAGGCGTGTCCCCGCTGTGTCGCCACCCCCCCCCCCCCGCTACGCACAGTGATGAGGTGCATGGACTACAGAGAGGAGGCGTGTCCCCGCTGTGTCACCCCCCCCCCCCGCTACGCACAGTGATGAGGACTACAGAGAGGAGGCGTGTCCCCGCTGTGTCACCACCCCCCCCCCCCCCGCTACGCACAGTGATGAGGTGCATGGACTACAGAGAGGAGGCGTGTCCACGCTGTGTCACCACCCCCCCCCCCGCTACACACAGTGATGAGGACTACAGAGAGGAGGCGTGTCCCTGCTGTGTCGCCACCCCCCCCCCGCTACGCACAGTGATGAAGTGCATGGACTACAGAGAGGAGGCGTGTCCCCGCTGTGTCGCCACCCCCCCCCCCCGCTACGCACAGTGATGAGGACTACAGAGAGGAGGCGTGTCCCCGCTGTGTCGCCACCCCCCCCCCCGCTACGCACAGTGATGAGGACTACAGAGAGGAGGCGTGTCCCCGCTGTGTCACCACCCCCCCCCCCCGCTACGCACAGTGATGAGGACTACAGAGAGGAGGCGTGTCCCCGCTGTGTCGCCACCCCCCCCCCCCCCCCCCCGCTACGCACAGTGATGAGGACTACAGAGAGGAGGCGTGTCCCCGCTGTGTCGCTAGCCTATACCATCACCCCGCGCCGGATGGTCTGCTTGATTTGCCTGCTATTAAAGAGAACTCGTTATGATGACACTATCAGCACATGATGGCAGGATTTGTACTGTGTATCTGCTATGTGCCGCCAGCAACCATGATGGAGGGGGGGGGGAGGGAGTTAGGTGCACGGCCATCTCGCTAACACAACACATAAGTCACGCCCTCGTTTCCCAGCAACATGTGCTCTTACAAGGACAATTCCTCGACTAGCCATTACTTAGAAATTGCGCGGAAAACATTATGTGCGTGACATAGGGAAAAATTGCTAATACATTGCATTATTTTTAAGTCAGACACATAGCCAAAGACAAATCCATTGATTGATCGATTTCAAGCGCCCCCTGATGGCAAACCCATAGGAATTACACACAATCGTACTTACATTAACTATTATGAGCGATGTCTTGTGGCACAAATTCACACTGATTAAAAATCAATAAAATATAATATTGGTGTCAGAAACTGAGATAAGTACTAAATGTTTTTTTATAATTACCTATAAAACAGCCTGGAAGAACATATCTTCTATTTAGACATTAAATCAACCGGGATCAAATCGAATGATTATAGCTAACACATATATATATGACATCTTATTATAACATGCATGTAAATGTTATTGACACAACAACTCTAAGAAATACATCAAGTGAGAGTCACACACATCGCTTGTCATCCTCCAAAGGAGAAAATAGGTAAGCTCTTCCATCTACACATATCTACAACGGACTCAACACGTGATCACCTACTTACTTCTAATATAAGCGTGATGACGTCGATTAGTGACCTATCGATAACCATCTCTGGGTCCATCGATTTGCCTTTACTGTAAAACAACCTAATTCAGTCAGCAGATGTGCAAATCCTGAAAAATCCCAACTAACCTTGGCTTCTACCCATAGGAACCCAAAATGATAAAAAATGTATCTCCATCCAGTCACAGCACGGCCTAGCTGAAGCCTGGGCACAAAGGCCTCTTACATTCATCCCTGAACTTTCTGCAATCTTTGAAAGGAAACACAAAGCATAAAAAAGATAAGCGTCACGTGACTAATGCTTCATTAACTGCATTTCTATAATGTAGCATCTTATAATAGCCAAAAGTTTTAGGCTATGAGGCTATAAATTCGAAGTGCCGATCCTGCTCTCATCACACAAGTGCAACTATATAAAGTGTAGGGTGGCACACAGCAAACTGCACTACAATGCGGTATAGCACTGGCCCACTCCTACAAGAAATGGACCCCCAACACACAGCAGTCTATTCCCTTCCGGGCCACAAGGCACCTGCAGAGGTCCAGGACACACGTCCACCCTCAGACAAGGCCGATAGCAGACCAGTCCCAACGATACCTCATACCCAGCCCTCAGGCCAGGCACTCACTGGTCGTCAGTTACTATACAGAGTACTATACTTTTTTCCGAGAGTCCGAGGAGCGTGCTTTTTTCCGAGAGTCCGAGGAGCGTGCTTTTTTCCGAGAGTCCGAGGAGCGTGCTCTCACCCAAGTGCACAAAAAGGTGCAGACGTGCCACACAAAAAAGTGCAACAAGGATGCAGTCTATCGCAGGCACACTCTAAAAAGAGATGGGCCCCCAACCAACCACATTCCCTCCCCTTCCGGGCCAGAAGGCACCTGCAAAGGTTCAGGACAAATATCCTCTCACTGCCGAAGCAGAGAGAGGACCAATGCCGCTCACAGCAACCACCCTAGCGTTAGCCAAGGCGTTCGCCGTTAAGCAGCCATACCAACGGTTTGGCTATCTCCCGAAGGAGACCCAGGGGTGCAGGGAGGCAAGGAACCTGATGGCCACACATGCCTCCACTAGACCTCTAGGGGGACACCCAGAAGGGCGACCGCAACCTAGAAAATCCTTGTGACAAACACACGTGAAAAGTGAACACACAGTGACAAAAATTTAATTAAATAAATAAAGATGTGTGCTGTGTGATACAGCCCGGACATCCGGCCGGATCTATAAAAATTACCCATAGCTCTCAACAGCCGGAGACCGGAAAGCTAAAGGTGAGTGTGCTCAAGGGGTGATAGTGAAGTACCATGCTAAGTGCTTTCACTCAGTGGGATCCCATCTCCAGTGAGTTACGGCACCCTGGGGTCACCACTCCCAGGGCACTTCTGGCACCTCGGCTCTCAGCCCCCTCGAGCCCCTGGCACAGATCCGGAGGGTCATGGCATCTTGCACCGGCTGACTTGCCGCGCCAGCCACCTGCTCAACCCTTATTCCCTCCGTGTGGTTCCCTGCTCTCTCACGAGCGGTAATACACTTGATCTTAGCCAAAAGGCCGAGAAGCGATGACAAGAATAACATGTTATTCCGCAGTTCATTCCTTAGACCCCTTTGTTCGCACTATGTCCTAGATGGTTGCGGCTTGGGCCCCACTATTTCACTGATCCTTTCTATATTGAAGCCACCGAACCTGTGGATCAGCCACTATGGCCATATGTGAGCGAGCACAATGATTTACATATGCTAATACTAAGGCCTTTGCGGCAAAGAGCAATGTTGGTTGGAAATCTAAGCTAGCTTTCTGCTTTGTTACTGCAAGGGTTAACAAATGTGGGATTAGCGTATGAAATTAATGCTTTGTATTCACTCATAAAAAGCTTATAAATCTGGAGACACGGATAATAGTTCTGTCGCATTAATGCTCGAAATAAAGCTGAACAAACTGCAGAACCAGCGAAGGTTTTTAGAGGACATGTGAAAACATGAGACATTATATAGAAATATCCATGGAATAGTATTCCGAAACATTGTCAGACTTGTCCAGCGATCTGACCTCACAACGGTAACAAAACCAAAAGAGTTGGACAGAGGGGGAAGGGCGCAGGAACCTCCAGCTTACAGATCATTGGATTCTGCTGCAGTCTCACAAAGCCCAATCTCATGGTCCAGTCTCGGAGCAGACAATCATCTATTGCTCCAATACACACCACAAATAAAGCCTTGGTCACGGGTTAGCGTTGTGGCAGAAGATGCTTGGAAAAGCCTGACACTATTGGCATCTAAATGTGACATATACATCGTGAACACACATCAACTGCACTATGCGCCAAACAATCATCAGCAGAACAATCCAATGTGACGTCTTACCACATGTGAACATATCCTTGATGTATAATTGTAAAGGCTTTAGGCCTGTCCATATTACCAATGGCCACTTTAGTGCATAGCCAACATGGAGTCTGGTCAATATTTCTTGTGCGTTGAGGAAATGCGCTACATTCCCCAACCCAATCGAGAGACAATAACGCTGATGTGTGTTGGAGAATGTGAATGATTCCAAACTCATAGACAATGCATCAGTGTTTATGAAAAAAAGATACAAGCGATTTTCTTCTGGATTATGAATGTAGTTATGATGAAAAATATAAGTGAGATAGAAAATTAGTTACAATAAATATATCATGTTCTCCATCAAATCTCAGCTGCAAGGGATTACAGTAGAGACGCCACTAATTATGGCCCTTTTACACACACAGATTAGGTGACAGATTATCTGTCAAAGATCTAAATCCAAAGCCAGGAATGGATTAGAAAAGAGGAGACCTCTCAGGCTTTCATTTATGACCTGATCTCAGTCTTTAGAATCCATTCCAGGCCTTGGCGGAAAAACTTTGTCAGATACTTTGTGCAAAAGGTCCCTTACACACCAGAAACAGGCGCCCTGGAGATATTAGGAGATTTAGGATTGGACAGCTTTCTAACTTGGTTTGTAATATGAGGATCTTAGCAAAGTGTTTGATGAAACAGAGTGTACCATGTCACCACGGTAAGGTGTCCTCAGGGACATGGACCCTACTCTAACCTAACAGAAAATGACCTCTCTGGGCCAGAAGAAGCCCACCACTTGCCTTCAAAATGTTTTGCAAAATAAAAAATTAAATGAAGGATAAAATAAGATGATGTATTGCCTCATACATCAAGACTAGAAATCATAAACGGGGGAGGCGACCTGAAGCCCGAGAGCGCCGTCCACGTCGTGGCTGGCGCCTAAGAACGGCCCTAGTACCCTCAGATGGAGGTGGCATGGCACCAGGTGGCTCTGGAGAAACAGGTGGGGGCACAGGGTTGTATGGAAAACGGTGGATATCGTCTGGCATTCGTGGCCTCGGAAAATGGACTCCATACACAGTCTGTATGAGGTGGCCCACGTAGGAAGGGTCGGCGAGAGTCTCAGGGTCAGCCCTCTCGTGGCACATCATTACGAACTCCATGACGACCCGTGCACTCCGTGTGCACTCTAATGTGAGGCACATCACGTAAGCGGACTCCCAGATGCGAGAAGAAATCATTCTGGTCATCATCCCCATCAAACCGCCTCACAAACTCGATGACCGAATGATCCACCTCAGACAAGGCTGACTGAGGATCCTATTCTCGGCGCCGCCTGGTGGTGGTGGTGGACCGCGTCAGTGGCTGACGTGGCCTAGCTGCCGGGGGCACACCACTGGGAGCTGCACCCGATGTGGACGGTGCTGCTGCCTCCTCCTCTTCGGGCATGTCAGTGGAGCCAGAAGGTCCTGGCATCTGCTCCGTGCCCTCGGATGGAGTCGGCCTGCCTGGCTCCTGGGATGGCGGTGGCATGGCACTCTCAGCATAGAGTATTCAGGAAGTGACTAGTGTGGCCCGACCACCAGCTCTCTGACTGGTTTGGACAGTAGGAGACATAAGATTGAACATTATCCGCTGGATGGAAAAGGCCATTTCATTCACCATGCTTACTGGGTCGGCCACCTACCGCACACGCTAAACATCTGAGAAATTCACAATAATTGGATATTTTGGTGTAGCTCCATGACAGTAAGTCATATATTTTATATTAGAGGATGCTGAAGCGTGAGTGAGAGTGGTGTGTAAGCATTTGGTTGAGTGTGAGCAAAGGGGCCAATTGGGATTGATCAGGATAGATTAACCCTCTCTGTACAGTCACATACACCATCATGAAGGATAAAAAACATTACACAACTAGGGCCCTAGAAAGAATGGAAATTGTGTATGTTTTGTAAAAATATATACATTTCTGATCTAGTATTGTCATTCATAGAAAATCTCTACATCAAGCAGAATGTGATGGGGAGTGGATGATATCAGCTGGCACACAGTATGGAGCAGGCTCAGCTCAAGATCCCAAGCCAGACTTTGGAGAGAATAGGGACATCAAAGCTTTTCTATCATCAATGAGATATTGGAGACTATATGATACTATATACATTAGCAAATAAGCCAAAGATCCTTACAGACGTTGACTCCGGCTCGGGAGAAACTCCAACAGGGGCGCATAGCGCATAGAGGTCGGCTCCCCACCCCTCTCCTCCGTGCGCACCGCCCGTTGGTACTAGTCACGAACACTTTGCCAGCGGGTCTCCACTGCTCGGACTGACAAAGGAGAACAAAAAAGGACAAGCTTAAACCAAAAAATAATTTTTTTAAAAATTCTAAGGCTTTGAAATCTTCGAAAGATTTTCATTCATACATGATGTGACAATAAGACATACCCATTCTCATCTGCTCCGCGTCCGACACCTCTCCCCACTGTGGGACTACCAGAGCCGCTATTGTGTCCCACGTCTCTCGACGCAGAACGCGGTCGTGGTAGCCACGCACAGTCAAATCCCACATATGGGGACGTGAACGTACCTGAAATATAAATATATCAACACATAAATCAATACACATCTCCATCTGACTTCACCTCTCTGTGTGTCTAGATCTATTTGAAGAATAACACGAATAACATGTTTTCCATAATGAAATTACATAGAGTGGTGATGGGATTGGAACAGACGACCTGTGTCATCTAATGCACACAGCCTAATAACCACTGAGCCAAGACGCACAACACAAAGCAATGCTGGAACTCTTGGAAGAGACTTAGGAAAAGATCCTAACATTTGTCAGCAATTATTTCATTTAGTAAAGGATTGTTGTCCTAACTGGCACTAATTTGGAGTCCACAAGACCAGATCAATGAGAGCTTCATTGAGTCCTAAGGACAAAGAAAATCAACATTCCTTGGAAAACCATCAACACATGTGCAAACCAGTCAAGCTAACAATGACACTACTGCGGTTGTTGTTCTGGGGGGTGGGGTGTGTTGCCAACAGTAGTGCGGCCAAAAACATGGCTCAACGGCTCTGGTGACACACATTGCAATTTGGTCCGAAGTATGGTCCAGATTTATGGAAAAAAATAAAAAAATAAAAATTTTAACAAAATGTCAGGCCCAAAAAAAACATAGAAGGTTATGTATTGTATTCTGTAAAAGATTCAATGAGACAGACACTAACATTCCACAACGTGGAAACTAAAGCTACATGAAAAACGCACCGAAAATGCAACATTTTTCACACAACATGAAATACGCCTCAAAACAAATACATTAACACAACATGAAAAATGCTTCTAAAAGGCAACCTTTATAACACAAATGACAAACGCATCAAAAACAAGACATTTAGAACAGAACATGAAAAACACATCGAAAACGCAACTTTAAGAAAACATAAAAAACGCATAAAATACGCTATTACATTTACAACGATACAAGAAAAAGGGAACAAGAACAACGCTACTATAACAAGGCATCGAAAAATTTACACAAATAACTATAAAATATAACATTATTTCTATAATCAAATACTATAGTATATAAGGAAAAACATAATGATAATGATAATAACAATATGATGATTGTTTTTGAAGAGTTAGAAATCATGTTTGTAATTATTTGTAAGGGCCAATTCACACGGGCGTCTCGCATAAGAAATCTGCTGATAATCCGCAATACACATATATATGGGGAGCAAAATGTCTCCCCAATATACTAATCTTATGGCCAAACTGGAGGAGTTCCTAATGTCTTATGTACATTTCTGGTACGTAGATCTACTCAGAATTTGGACAGGATCTGATGAGGAACCGCTTACTTTCCACAGAAACTAACTCCATCCGACCATTAAAGGCTCAGCTACTCAAACAAGAAAACTATAATCTATGAAGACCCCCACCATACAAACATCGATCTACAAGAAACCCAACATATCTAACATAGAACAGCTTTCATCCAAACCACAAGTCAATCTATAGCCAAGCCCTGAGATACATCCGGATTTGTTCTGATAAGAATAGAGAACACCATCGATCATATTTAGGAGAGATCCTTAGAACAAGGCTTCCACTCATTAACTATAGATGAACAGATGGGCCGAGCCACAAGAATTCCAAGACAAAGCCTCCTCGAATAGGAGCAACAGCCGGAACCATTAGTGGTCACCTATAACCCTCACATGAACATCCTAAAAAAGATTCCAGATATTCCAGAGGGACGACAGACTGAAGGAGATTTTACCAGAGTTAACTCTTTTTCGTACAAACAGTCCCCGGATTTAAGAAACCTTCTTGTAAAAAAAGGCTAACGTCAACCCAGAGACTGGCCCCTCCCCCTGCTCCCCCAGAGACTGGCCCCTCCCCCTGCTCCCCCAGAGACTGGCCCCTCCCCCTGCTCCCCCAGAGACTGGCCCCTCCCCCTGCTCCCCCAGAGACTGGTGCCTTATCTGACAGCAGAGACCGGCCTAATAATTGTGTGGAGGCTTTTGTCAAGTTCATAACTAAGGATCTAAAGAAACTATTGCTCACCACAACAAGGCTTTGTAACACACCTTTGCAAGCTAGACAGGGCCAGGTTGTTACCTCTGAAATCCCAAAGACATAGCTATCAAACCTGCCGACAAGGGTGGTGCCCTTGTGATAATGGACACTTTCTACAAGGCCAAGACCATGGGCCAACTAGAGGATACCTCTGTATATGATTGCAGACAGCCCTACCTCTGCCTACACCAAGGAACTTCAAGCCCTGATGCATGAGACAATGACTCCTGTCTTCCCAGTGGTCTCTGTGCTTTAGATTGATAAAGAATGGGACCAGAATGTCCTCCAAGAGCAACTTCTCCCAACCGTCCAAGAGCAGTTTGGCCACCAACAATGCCTTTTCCAGCATGATGGAGCACCTTGCCATAAAGCAAAGGTGAAAACTAAATGGCTCAGGGAGCAAAACAGATTTTGGGTCCATGGCCTGGAAACTCCCCAGATCTTAATCCCATAAAGAACTTGTGGTCAATCATCAAGAGACGGGTGGACAAACAAAAACCAACAAATTCTGACAAAATACAAGCATTGATTGTGCAAGAATGGACGGCTATTAGTCAGAATTTGGTCCAGAAGTTGATGAGAGCAGCCGGGGAGAATTGCAGAGGTCCTGAAGAAGGGTCAGCACTGCAAATATTATAGACTTGCTGCAGTAACTCAGTCTGTCAGTAGAAGCTTCTGTTACTAATAATATGATTGTATTGTATTTCTGTATGTGATAAAAATATCTGACAAACACACATAAGAACCAGAGGGCAGAGGATCATGGGAAATAGAAGATTTGCGTCATACTCAGAACCTTTGGCCATGACTGTACACAACTGAAGGTTCTCATCCAGCTGTATATGGATATCACTGGCTAGAAGAGCAGCATCTACTGATGGGACCATTGCCGATATAAAAAGGGGGCTAGCAATAAGGGATGAGACTATCAGTAACCAGCAGAGGACCATACAAGACCAAAGACTTACCCTCAAAACAAATGTGTCCTTCGTGCAAACAGGGGGATGAATGGAGTGTAGGCCTGTGATCTCTTCAGGCCGAACCTCCACAAGGCCTGAGCCAAAGTAGACGGCTTCTAATGGTGCCGCAGGAACGGCTGGTGAGGGGAGAGACTTGGAGAATATAGAGACCACAACCAACACCCAAATATATCCGTAACAGCAGAATTACAGTCTTCCCATAACATGGGGGATACAACTCCTGATCATCGCATGGAACTGTTCAGACTATGGTTACCTAGACAAAGATATTGTAAGATACAGCGATGGCATCAGTGACTATGTGCAAATATTATGCATAAAATTGATAAATAATGGCTGTAATAGTTATAGAATTAATGTTCTACATTTGTAAGAACACCCAGCAATGTGGCACAAAAAGTGTCTAAATTTGGGGTTTTATAAGCCGTTATACTGGGGGTTATTGTTCATTCTGCATTGTTAATCAGGAGGCCAGAGAAAGGTTTATGGGTACGTTACAAAGGCTCCTGAAGAAGTCACAGTGTCTGCTGGTGCCATCTCCCATAATGTGCAGACGAAGAAGAGTCCACTTGTAATGTAAAGTACGAGATAAGAGGACGAGATAAGAGGACATCGTATTGGGAGGGAAAGCAAAAAGATCAGAGAACTCAGAAGTGGGAGTCTAAATTACTATAAAATACCCAGGTTTAGGACATCCGGAGGACATCAGGAGGACACCTTGGAGGACACCTTGGAGGACACCTTGGAGGTAGCTTGAGGGCTCTGAGGTTGGTGTCTGTTAGCACACCGGGTGCCAAGTCTCTGGGAGAGATTCCTGGGGTGACCAAACCATTGGAAGAAACAATCTGCTTCCATTGTCTGCAGTATGGCCATATAAAAACGGGCTGTTCACGTCTCTAAACCGTACAATCATATCCAAGGACGGACAATAAGACATTTCCCTTGTCAACACACGGGCCAAGCATGAGCGGACCAGACATGGATACTGGGACTACTAGGGATCTGGTATAGAAGATTTATAAGTGGGGGTCCCTAAAGATCTGGCCCTAATATCCAACGTCGGGGATACCACTTATAGTGGCCGGAATGTGTGATCATTGTATGGGAAGCAGGGTTCCTCCATGTGTGGTGAGAGGAGATGAGGGATGGGATTGGGAGTACTGTTTCAGGACTGTGTTTAAGGTGCCCCCTGTGGATGAGGTTGTTAGGGGCACAGCGCCCCCCCTGTGGATGAGGTGGTTAGGGGCACAGCACCCCCCCCTGTGTATGAGGTGGTTAGGGGCACAGCGCCCCCCCTGTGGATGAGGTGGTTAGGGGCACAGCGCCCCCCCTGTGGATGAGGTGGTTAGGGGCACAGCACCCCCCCCCCTGTGGATGAGGTGGTTAGGGGCACAGCACCCCCCCTGTGGATGAGGTGGTTAGGAGCTAGAACCTTCTGCTTCAGAGAACAGGCTGCAGACCCTATCCAAGAAGTGCCTGGGCATGGCGGTACCAGCTGTACCCATTCTGTAACTATAATTCCAGCAGCCCCTGGCGGAATGGGAGTATTTGACTTAAGGACAAAGCTTTGGAGGTTTTTGCAACCCTGGCCACAAGCATGGAACATGACCACCAAGCCATCAAAGGGGCTTTAATCCGACAAAGTAACCTCACCCCAGGAGGTATATAGGAAGAGTTTCCGAGGTTTAGAGCGTATAGGTTCTTATAGCTTTTCAGACCGAGCCAATAGATTAAGGATTGTCTTCAGATTGTGGACCCAGAGACTGTCTCCTCACATTTGAGTTGGAGGATCTAATGATCCTGGAATGGATCCTCCATGTTCTCTGGAAGTGAAAGATAATTCTAGACAGTCAGACTCTGGACAAAGCCGTTCAGATTGCAGATGTGTATGCTCCCAACAGGGGCAAAACCAGAAATGGCTGGGCCCCATAGCCACCCCCGTGGGAGATAATATACAGAGGATCCCACTACAGTAAGCTCAACAACCAGCTGGAAGTCGCCGTCCATCCACTGGTTCCTCAGATACCAGCGCTCTAGACTTCATGCACAATAGAGGAATGGTCCATTGGGACGTCAAGCTGGATAACCTTCTTCTGATGGACGCTGAATATCACCAGGTAAGTTGTGGCAATGGACTCCCGGCTCCAGGATACATTCATCTTTGTCCTGGTTCATACCTTACACCGCTCCTGAACTCTGCCGCCTAAAACCAGGGGAGTAGATCTTACTCCATCCCAGTCTGGACGTGCGGGCATTTGGTGTTCCTGTCTACACCGCCCTCACTGGTGTCTTTTCTTGGCAAAAAGCACAGAGCTGTGATCAGAGGTATAAGGATGGCGCCTGGTGGCGGGTGAGGGCAGACAGATCACCAGAGAAGTGGAGGAACTTCTCAGTTGATGCTAGCGGAATGTTCTGGGAATTGTTGCCTGTAATCAGAACGGGGCTCAGTCATGACACCCTGAAGTACATGCACCTGCCATGGAAAGCCAAGGTCCCTTCACAATGGAGAATAATGGCATTATACAGGTGATGTGTGACCACAGGATGTCCATGGTGGAGCCACATCCAACAACCTGCAGGAGAACTTCCATGCCATCTCCTGGATGGTGGCCATGGTTCTGTGCTCATAGGAGAAGAGAAGGAAAGGTCAGTGGTGTCAGTGATCCATCACTATAGCGGTGGAATAGTCTGGGGATCAGGACAATCTCTACAGCTACACAGATTACTGGAGATTGCTCTGCACTTTGGTTAGGCTGTACAACCAACACCGACCTAAGCGGAGAGTAATCCATATAGAGAACCGAAATTTTAAAGCTTGTTATACCCTTTCCTAGCTTTCATGCCTGTACCTACTGTCGCGCCTTCACCTACCGCCACCATCATGCTACCGCCACCATCACCGTACCTGTATTATCTATGCTGCTGTTACACTGAACCTCCCCATGGTGGGACTATTAAAGGAATATCTGGTCTTAGACTAAGCTCTTGTGTCTGATTTGTCTATGTATGTACCCCCAGAATTGTGCAGCGCTGCAGAATATATTGGCACTATATAAACAGTTTAAGGAATTACTGGAGGAAAGATTAAAAGGGAAAAAAAAGGTAAGAAGGGCCTATAGCATATTAACATCCATCTGTGACCAGAGAAACCTATACGGGACATCTGTACAGTTCTTCCTATCCAGGAGATGAGACCACGGAGAATAGGAAGTAATCCCCTTCCTCATGGGAGTTATCATTGGCTCTTACAGCATAGCCATCACCCAAGAGGTGCAGATAGTGAGGATCTGATCCCTCATGGCTCCGACCGCAGATAGAAGACCCTGAAAAACCCTGAGGGCTCCATCTCTGTCTGCTCCTACGCCATAGCCTTGTGCCCAGCAGACACTGTAGAGAAATGTGCAGAGGAGACCTCTGGGGCCCCCGTGACCCATAGACCCTGGAGACCTCTGGGGCCCCGAGACCCATAGACCCTGGAGACCTCTGGGGCCCCCGAGACCCATAGACCCTGGAGACCTCTGGGGCCCCCGTGACCCATAGACCCTGGAGACCTCTGGGGCCCCCGAGACCCATAGACCCTGGAGACCTCTGGGGCCCCCGTGACCCATATACCCTGGAGACCTCTGGGGCCCCCGTGACCCATAGACCCTGGAGACCTCTGGTGCATCTAGATATCTGAGCAGAGAATATTCCAGATTGTGTAATAGACACTACTCATGTATCACAGGAACAATGAAGTCCAGCTCTCCTATATGCATACCTCCCAACTTTTTTAGTGGCCAAAACAGGACACTTATGGTTCAGACATTTCTATGCGTTTTAATTAATGGATTTATTCACTTATACAGGACCTGCTGCAGATTGATCCATATATTTAGTTACATCCTTAGGTCCCATTCACACCCTGTTAGTAACTGTCCGCGTTTGCAGGGACCCACTGTGAGATAGGTGACATGGATCGTGCCTCCAAAACTGATCTGTAACATCTACAGGTGTGTATGGGGCCACACATGTGCAGTGTCCCAGAACAGAGTATTTGTCACTTTATCTCTGCACCTTTATTCTAACCAGTTCTGTTCTGGAAAGCTATGGTCCACTGCAAACTGTGTATCCTGTCACCCCTCTCAGTGTTCAGGTCTGCTATTCCATTCATTTCTTGTATGCATATTCAGTTATCAGTGCCTAAGGGTATTATGTCGCCCCACAGTGTTCAAATATGGTACTTCATGTATATTTGGTCCTATATGTCCTAATGGTGTGATGATGTAATGGCTGGATGTCACGTGACTGCCCCTGCTTCAATGGTAACCCCAATGGCCATCGAGCTTTGGCTGGGAATACCATGTGACTTCCGGTCTGCCTCAGTCCTGTCTTCCACCTTTAGGGGGACAGGTTGTGTGTGTGTCCTCTCCCCCCTGTCAGGAGAGAGATACGTGTACTCTGCTGCAGCATTAGCAGAAGTGTTCCTGGCTGTGTTCTATTCTCAAGTCCTCAAGATTCTCTACTAACCACAAGATATGGGTGCCGTTCTTCAGTCATTCCTCTCATCATCTTCTCTAATCAACAGCAAGTATTCAACTCAGTTTCATTCCTCCCAGCATCTTATCCTCAGTATCACTACTACTCCCATCATTCAGCACGCTACTCTCACAACCTATTGCAGCATCACCCATTACTCTGCCTTATACCCGGTTGCATCCGGAGAGACTGTTACTACTAGTTACCACCGTTACAATAAATATACAACTACCGTTGTTTCTGAACCTTGGCATTGGTGTGATCATTGGTGCCCTGACTAAGGACAACAAAGAATTGCTCGGGCTCCGCATGGTCAGGCTCCTGCTGGTTAGCTGCAACCTAACATCTGACAGGCCGCTGCCCGGGATCCTACCCGGTACTACCATCTACCACTACTCTCAGCGGAGTGGCCCAGCGCACATGATGCATCTGAATACAACAATTTAGGATCCAGCTTGCACCACATGATGGAATAATACACAGGTTTAAGTCTATTATAGAAACCAGACAGACACTTTCTAGAGCAACATAGAAAGTCTATTAATGCCGATCTCATTCCTGGGGCAAAGAGGGACATGGGTGAAAAGTAGGGACTGTCCCTCCAAAAGAGAGGGACACTTGGGATGTATACAGCCCTGTAAAGGAGACAACTTACTGACCACTACAGCTGCCTGTAGACTCCAAACTGGTGGGGACATCAGACCTTCATATCCCGACTACAACCCATGGAGGCTATATATTGTATAGTAGAGACCTCCCATGGAGGCTATATATTGTATAGTAGTAGAGAGACCTCCCATGGAGGCTATATATTGTATAGTAGCAGAGACCTCCCATGGAGGCTATATATATTGTATAGTAGAGACCTCCCATGGAGGCTATATATTGTATAGTAGCAGAGACCTCCCATGGAGGCTATATATATTGTATAGTAGAGACCTCCCATGGAGGCTATATATTGTATAGTAGTAGAGACCTCCCATGGAGGCTATATATTGTATAGTAGTAGAGACCTCCCATGGAGGCTATATATATTGTATAGTAGAGAGACCTCCCATGGAGGCTATATATTGTATAGTAGAGACCTCCCATGGAGGCTATATATTGTATAGTAGTAGAGAGACCTCCCATGGAGGCTATATATATTGTATAGTAGAGAGACCTCCCATGGAGGCTATATATTGTATAGTAGAGAGACCTCCCATGGAGGCTATATATATTGTATAGTAGAGACCTCCCATGGAAGCTATATATATTGTATAGTAGAGAGACCTCCCATGGAGGCTATATATATTGTATAGTAGTAGAGACCTCCCATGGAGGCTATATATTGTATAGTAGTAGAGACCTCCCATGGAGGCTATATATATTGTATAGTAGAGAGACCTCCCATGGAGGCTATATATTGTATAGTAGTAGAGACCTCCCATGGAGGCTATATATTGTATAGTAGTACAGAGACCTCCCATGGAGGCTATATATATTGTATAGTAGAGACCTCCCATGTAGGCTATATATTGTATAGTAGTACAGAGACCTCCCATGGAGGCTATATATATTGTATAGTAGAGACCTCCCATGGAGGCTATATATATTGTATAGTACAGAGACCTCCCATGGAGGCTATATATTGTATAGTAGAGACCTCCCATGGAGGCTATATATTGTATAGTAGTAGAGACCTCCCATGGAGGCTATATATATTGTATAGTAGAGACCTCCCATGGAGGCTATATATATTGTATAGTAGTAGAGACCTCCCATGGAGGCTATATATTGTATAGTAGTAGAGACCTCCCATGGAGGCTATATATATTGTATAGTAGAGACCTCCCATGGAGGCTATATATATTGTATAGTAGTAGAGACCTCCCATGGAGGCTGTATATTGTATAGTAGAGAGACCTCCCATGGAGGCTATATATTGTATAGTAGTACAGAGACCTCCCATGGAGGCTATATATATTGTATAGTAGAGACCTCCCATGGAGGCTATATATATTGTATAGTAGAGAGACCTCCCATGGAGGCTATATATTGTATAGTACAGAGACCTCCCATGGAGGCTATATATTGTATAGTAGTAGAGACCTCCCATGGAGGCTATATATTGTATAGTAGAGAGACCTCCCATGGAGGCTATATATATATTGTATAGTAGTAGAGACCTCCCATGGAGGCTATATATATTGTATAGTAGAGACCTCCCATGGAGGCTATATATTGTATAGTAGAGACCTCCCATGGAGGCTATATATTGTATAGTAGTAGAGACCTCCCATGGAGGCTATATATATTGTATAGTAGAGACCTCCCATGGAGGCTATATATTGTATAGTACAGAGACCTCCCATGGAGGCTATATATATTGTATAGTAGTACAGAGACCTCCCATGGAGGCTATATATATTGTATAGTACAGAGACCTCCCATGGAGGCTATATATATTGTATAGTACAGAGACCTCCCATGGAGGCTATATATATATTGTATAGTAGAGACCTCCCATCGAGGCTATATATTGTATAGTAGTAGAGACCTCCCATGGAGGCTATATATATTGTATAGTACAGAGACCTCCCATGGAGGCTATATATATTGTATAGTAGTAGAGACCTCCCATGGAGGCTATATATTGTATAGTAGAGAGACCTCCCATGGAGGCTATATATATTGTATAGTACAGAGACCTCCCATGGAGGCTATATATATTGTATAGTAGTAGAGACCTCCCATGGAGGCTATATATATTGTATAGTACAGAGACCTCCCATGGAGGCTATATATATTGTATAGTAGTAGAGACCTCCCATGGAGGCTATATATTGTATAGTAGTAGAGACCTCCCATGGAGGCTATATATTGTATAGTAGAGACCTCCCATGGAGGCTATATATATTGTATAGTAGAGACCTCCCATGGAGGCTATATATATTGTATAGTAGAGAGACCTCCCATGGAGGCTATATATATATATTGTATAGTAGAGACCTCCCATGGAGGCTATATATTGTATAGTAGAGACCTCCCATGGAGGCTATATATTGTATAGTAGTAGAGACCTCCCATGGAGGCTATATATTGTATAGTACAGAGACCTCCCATGGAGGCTATATATTGTATAGTAGAGACCTCCCATGGAGGCTATATATTGTATAGTAGAGAGACCTCCCATGGAGGCTATATATATTGTATAGTAGAGACCTCCCATGGAGGCTATATATTGTATAGTAGTAGAGACCTCCCATGGAGGCTATATATTGTATAGTAGTAGAGACCTCCCATGGAGGCTATATATTGTATAGTACAGAGACCTCCCATGGAGGCTATATATATATTGTATAGTAGAGACCTCCCATGGAGGCTATATATTGTATAGTACAGAGACCTCCCATGGAGGCTATATATATATATTGTATAGTAGTAGAGACCTCCCATGGAGGCTATATATATTGTATAGTACAGAGACCTCCCATGGAGGCTATATATTGTATAGTAGTAGAGACCTCCCATGGAGGCTATATATATTGTATAGTAGAGACCTCCCATGGAGGCTATATATATTGTATAGTACAGAGACCTCCCATGGAGGCTATATATTGTATAGTAGTACAGAGACCTCCCATGGAGGCTATATATTGTATAGTAGTAGTAGAGACCTCCCATGGAGGCTATATATTGTATAGTAGTAGAGAGACCTCCCATGGAGGCTATATATTGTATAGTAGAGAGACCTCCCATGGAGGCTATATATATTGTATAGTAGTAGAGACCTCCCATGGAGGCTATATATATTGTATAGTAAAGACCTCCCATGGAGGCTATATATATTGTATAGTACAGAGACCTCCCATGGAGGCTATATATATTGTATAGTAAAGACCTCCCATGGAGGCTATATATATTGTATAGTAGAGACCTCCCATGGAGGCTATATATTGTATAGTAGTAGAGAGACCTCCCATGGAGGCTATATATATTGTATAGTACAGAGACTTCCCATGGAGGCTATATATTGTATAGTACAGAGACCTCCCATGGAGGCTATATATTGTATAGTAGTAGAGAGACCTCCCATGGAGGCTATATATATTGTATAGTAGTACAGAGACCTCCCATGGAGGCTATATATATTGTATAGTAGAGACCTCCCATGGAGGCTATATATATTGTATAGTAGAGACCTCCCATGGAGGCTATATATATTGTATAGTAGAGACCTCCCATAAAGGCTGTATATTGTATAGTAGAGAGACCTCCCATGGAGGCTATATATATTGTATAGTACAGAGACCTCCCATGGAGGCTATATATTGTATAGTAGTAGAGACCTCCCATGGAGGCTATATATATTGTATAGTAGAGACCTCCCATGGAGGCTATATATATTGTATAGTACAGAGACCTCCCCTGGAGGCTATATATATTGTATAGTACAGAGACCTCCCATGGAGGCTATATATTGTATAGTAGTAGAGACCTCCCATGGAGGCTATATATATTGTATAGTACAGAGACCTCCCATGGAGGCTATATATTGTATAGTACAGAGACCTCCCATGGAGGCTATATATTGTATAGTACAGAGACCTCCCATGGAGCTATTATATTGTATAGTAGTAGACCTCCCATGGAGCTATATATATTGTATAGTAGTAGAGACCGTCCCATGGAGGCTATATATATTGTATGTAGGAGACCTCCCATGGAGGCTATATATTGTAGTAAGACCTCCCATGGAGGCTATATATTGTATAGTAGTAGAGACCTCCCATGGAGGCTATATATATTGTATAGTAGAGAGACCTCCCATGGAGGCTATATATTGTATAGTAGAGACCTCCCATGGAGGCTATATATTGTATAGTAGAGACCTCCCATGGAGGCTATATATTGTATAGTAGAGACCTCCCATGGAGGCTATATATTGTATAGTAGAGACCTCCCATGGAGGCTATATATATTGTATAGTAGTAGAGACCTCCCATGGAGGCTATATATTGTATAGTAGAGAGACCTCCCATGGAGGCTATATATATTGTATAGTAGAGAGACCTCCCATGGAGGCTATATATTGTATAGTAGAGACCTCCCATGGAGGCTATATATTGTATAGTAGAGACCTCCCATGGAGGCTATATATTGTATAGTAGAGACCTCCCATGGAGGCTATATATTGTATAGTAGAGACCTCCCATGGAGGCTATATATTGTATAGTAGAGACCTCCCATGGAGGCTATATATATTGTATAGTAGTAGAGACCTCCCATGGAGGCTATATATTGTATAGTAGAGAGACCTCCCATGGAGGCTATATATATTGTATAGTAGTAGAGACCTCCCATGGAGGCTATATATATTGTATAGTAGACCTCCCATGGAGGCTATATATATTGTATAGTAGAGAGACCTCCCATGGAGGCTATATATATTGTATAGTACAGAGACCTCCCATGGAGGCTATATATATTGTATAGTAGAGACCTCCCATGGAGGCTATATATTGTATAGTAGAGACCTCCCATGGAGGCTATATATTGTATAGTAGAGACCTCCCATGGAGGCTATATATTGTATAGTAGAGACCTCCCATGGAGGCTATATATATTGTATAGTAGAGACCTCCCATGGAGGCTATATATATTGTATAGTAGTAGAGACCTCCCATGGAGGCTATATATATTGTATAGTAGAGACCTCCCATGGAGGCTATATATATTGTATAGTAGAGACCTCCCATGGAGGCTATATATATTGTATAGTAGAGACCTCCCATGGAGGCTATATATATTGTATAGTAGTAGAGACCTCCCATGGAGGCTATATATATTGTATAGTAGAGACCTTCCATGGAGGCTATATATATTGTATAGTAGTAGAGACCTCCCATGGAGGCTATATATATTGTATAGTAGTAGAGACCTCCCATGGAGGCTATATATATTGTATAGTAGACCTCCCATGGAGGCTATATATATTGTATAGTAGAGAGACCTCCCATGGAGGCTATATATATTGTATAGTACAGAGACCTCCCATGGAGGCTATATATATTGTATAGTAGAGACCTCCCATGGAGGCTATATATTGTATAGTAGAGACCTCCCATGGAGGCTATATATTGTATAGTAGAGACCTCCCATGGAGGCTATATATTGTATAGTAGAGACCTCCCATGGAGGCTATATATATTGTATAGTAGAGACCTCCCATGGAGGCTATATATATTGTATAGTAGTAGAGACCTCCCATGGAGGCTATATATATTGTATAGTAGAGACCTCCCATGGAGGCTATATATATTGTATAGTAGAGACCTCCCATGGAGGCTATATATATTGTATAGTAGAGACCTCCCATGGAGGCTATATATATTGTATAGTAGTAGAGACCTCCCATGGAGGCTATATATATTGTATAGCAGAGACCTCCCATGGAGGCTATATATATTGTATAGTAGAGACCTCCCATGGAGGCTATATATATTGTATAGTAGAGACCTCCCATGGAGGCTATATATATTGTATAGTAGAGACCTCCCATGGAGGCTATATATATTGTATAGTAGTAGAGACCTCCCATGGAGGCTATATATATTGTATAGTAGAGACCTTCCATGGAGGCTATATATATATATTGTATAGTAGAGACCTCCCATGGAGGCTATATATATTGTATAGTAGTAGAGACCTCCCATGGAGGCTATATATTGTATAGTAGAGACCTCCCATGGAGGCTATATATTGTATAGTAGAGACCTCCCATGGAGGCTATATATTGTATAGTACAGAGACCTCCCATGGAGGCTATATATTGTATAGTACAGAGACCTCCCATGGAAGCTATATATATTGTATAGTAGTAGAGACCTCCCATGGAGGCTATATATATTGTATAGTACAGAGACCTCCCATGGAGGCTATATATTGTATAGTAGAGACCTCCCATGGAGGCTGTATATTGTATAGTAGTAGAGACCTCCCATGGAGGCTATATATTTGTATAGTGTAGAGACCTCCCATGGAGGCTATATATATTGTATAGTATAGAGACCTCCCATGGAGGCTATATATATTGTATAGTAGTAGAGACCTCCCATGGAGGCTATATATATGTATAGTAAGAGACCTCCCATGGAGGCTATATATTGTTAGTAGTAGAGACCTCCCATGGAGGCTATATATTGTAGTAGTAGAGACCTCCCATGGAGGCTATATATTGTATAGTACGAGACCTCCCATGGAGGCTATATATATTGTATAGTAGAGACCTCCCATGGAGGCTATATATATTGTTATAGTAGAGAGACCTCCCATGGAGGCTATAATAATTGTATAGTAGAGACCTCCCATGGAGGCTATATATTGTATAGTAGTAGAGACCTCCCATGGAGGCTATATATTGTATAGTAGTAGAGACCTCCCATGGAGGCTATATATTGTATAGTATAGAGACCTCCCATGGAGGCTATATATTGTATAGTAGAGACCTCCATGGAGGCTATATATTGTATAGTAAGAGACCTCCCATGGAGGCTATTATATTATATGTATAGTAGAGACCTCCCATGGAGGCTATATATTGTATAGTAGAGAGACCTCCCATTGGAGGCTATATATTGTATAGTAGTAGAGACCTCCCATGGAGGCTATATATTGTATAGTACAGAGACCTCCCATGGAGGCTATATATATTGTATAGTAGTAGAGACCTCCCATGGAGGCTATATATTGTATAGTACAGAGACCTCCCATGGAGGCTATATATTGTATAGTAGTAGAGAGACCTCCCATGGAGGCTATATATTGTATAGTAGTACAGAGACCTCCCATGGAGGCTATTTATTGTATAGTAGTAGAGAGACCTCCCATGGAGGCTATATATTGTATAGTAGAGAGACCTCCCATGGAGGCTATATATTGTATAGTAGAGACCTCCCATGGAGGCTATATATATTGTATAGTAGAGACCTCCCATGGAGGCTATATATTGTATAGTAGTAGAGACCTCCCATGGAGGCTATATATTGTATAGTAGAGACCTCCCATGGAGGCTATATATATTGTATAGTAGAGACCTCCCATGGAGGCTATATATATTGTATAGCAGAGACCTCCCATGGAGGCTATATATTGTATAGTAGAGACCTCCCATGGAGGCTATATATATTGTATAGCAGAGACCTCCCATGGAGGCTATATATTGTATAGTAGAGACCTCCCATGGAGGCTATATATATTGTTCTAGTAGAGACCATCCCCTGGAGGCTATATATTGTTTATAGTACAGAGACCTCCCATGGAGGCTATATATATTGTTATAGTAGTAGAGACCTCCCATGGAGGCTATATATTGTTATCGTAGCGCCCTCCCTATGGAGGCTATATCTATTGTATAGTAGTACAGAGACATCCCATAGGAATGCTATATATTGTATAGTAGAGACCTCCCATGAGGCTATATATTGTAGTAGAGACCTCCCAGGAGGCTCTATATTGTCTAGTAGTACAGAGCCTCCCATGGAGGCTATATATTGTTATAGTAGAGACCTCCATGGAAGGCTTATTATATTGTATAGTACCGAGACCTCCCAATGGAGGCCTCATATTATATTGTGTATAGTAGTTAGACCTCCCATGGGCGGCTTAATATTGTCTAGTAGAGAGACCTCCCATGGAGGCTATTATATATTGTATAGTAGTACGCGACCTCCCAATGGAGGCTATATAATATTGTCTAGTAGAGACCTCCCATGGAGGCTATATATTGTATAGTCGAGAGACCTCCCATGGAGGACTATATATCTGGTTTATAGTAGTAGAGACCTCCCATGGCGAGGCTATATATATTGTATAGTAGAGAACCTCCCCTATGTGAGGCTATATATTGTATAGTACAGAACCTCCCAGGAGGCTAATACTTGTATAGTAGAGAACCTCCCCATGGAGGCTATATATTGTATAAGTAGAGACCTCCCCATGGAGGCTATATATATTGTATAGTAGTAGAGACCTCCCATGGAGGCTATATATATTGTATAGTACAGAGACCTTCCATGGAGGCTATATATTGTATAGTAGAGACCTTCCATGGAGGCTATATATTGTATAGTAGAGACCTCCCATGGAGGCTATATATTGTATAGTACAGAGACCTCTCATGGAGGCTATATATTGTATAGTACAGAGACCTCCCATGGAGGCTATATATATTGTATAGTAGTAGAGACCTCCCATGGAGGCTATATATTGTATAGTAGTAGAGACCTCCCATGGAGGCTATATATATTGTATAGTACAGAGACCTCCCATGGAGGCTATATATATTGTATAGTAGAGACCTCCCATGGAGGCTATATATATTGTATAGTAGTAGAGACCTCCCATGGAGGCTATATATTGTATAGTACAGAGACCTCCCATGGAGGCTATATATATTGTATAGTAGTAGAGACCTCCCATGGAGGCTATATATTGTATAGTACAGAGACCTCCCATGGAGGCTATATATATTGTATAGTAGAGAGACCTCCAATGGAGGCTATATATTGTATAGTAGAGACCTCCCATTGAGGCTATATATATTGTATAGTAGAGAGACCTCCCATGGAGGCTATATATTGTATAGTAGAGACCTCCCATGGAGGCTATATATATTGTATAGTACAGAGACCTCCCATGGAGGCTATATATATTGTATAGTACAGAGACCTCCCATGGAGGCTATATATATTGTATAGTACAGAGACCTCCCATGGAGGCTATATATATTGTATAGTACAGAGACCTCCCATGGAGGCTATATATATTGCATAGTAGTAGAGACCTCTCATGGAGGCTATATATATTGTATAGTAGAGAGACCTCCCATGGAGGCTATATATATTGTATAGTAGTAGAGACCTCCCATGGAGGCTATATATTGTATAGTAGTACAGAGACCTCCCATGGAGGCTATATATATTGTATAGTAGAGACCTCCCATGGAGGCTATATATATTGTATAGTAGAGACCTCCCATGGAGGCTATATATATTGTATAGTACAGAGACCTCCCATGGAGGCTATATATATTGTATAGTAGAGACCTCCCATGGAGGCTATATATATTGTATAGTAGAGAGACCTCTCATGGAGGCTATATATATTGTATAGTACAGAGACCTCCCATGGAGGCTATATATTGTATAGTAGAGAGACCTCCCATGGAGGCTATATATTGTATAGTACAGAGACCTCCCATGGAGGCTATATATATTGTATAGTAGAGAGACCTCCCATGGAGGCTATATATTGTATAGTAGTAGAGACCTCCCATGGAGGCTATATATTGTATAGTAGAGACCTCCCATGGAGGCTATATATATTGTATAGTAGAGAGACCTCTCATGGAGGCTATATATTGTATAGTAGAGACCTCCCATGGAGGCTATATATATTGTATAGTAGAGACCTCCCATGGAGGCTATATATTGTATAGTACAGAGACCTCCCATGGAGGCTATATATATTGTATAGTAGTAGAGACCTCCCATGGAGGCTATATATTGTATAGTAGAGACCTCCTATGGAGGCTATATATATTGTATAGTAGTACAGAGACCTCCCATGGAAGCTATATATTGTATAGTAGTAGAGAGACCTCCCATGGAGGCTATATATTGTATAGTAGTACAGAGACCTCCCATGGAGGCTATATATTGTATAGTAGAGACCTCCCATGGAGGCTATATATATATTGTATAGTACAGAGACCTCCCATGGAGGCTATATATATTGTATAGTAGTAGAGACCTCCCATGGAGGCTATATATTGTATAGTAGAGACCTCCCATGGAGGCTATATATATTGTATAGTAGTACAGAGACCTCCCATGGAGGCTATATATTGTATAGTAGAGACCTCCCATGGAGGCTATATATTGTATAGTACAGAGACCTCCCATGGAGGCTATATATTGTATAGTAGTAGAGACCTCCCATGGAGGCTATATATATTGTATAGTAGAGACCTCCCATGGAGGCTATATATTGTATAGTACAGAGACCTCCCATGGAGGCTATATATATATTGTATAGTAGAGACCTCCCATGGAGGCTATATATATTGTATAGTAGTAGAGACCTCCCATGGAGGCTATATATATTGTATAGTAGAGACCTCCCATGGAGGCTATATATTGTATAGTACAGAGACCTCCCATGGAGGCTATATATATATTGTATAGTAGAGACCTCCCATGGAGGCTATATATATTGTATAGTACAGAGACCTCCCATGGAGGCTATATATATTGTATAGTAGTAGAGACCTCCCATGGAGGCTATATATATTGTATAGTACAGAGACCTCCCATGGAGGCTATATATATTGTATAGTAGAGACCTCCCATGGAGGCTATATATTGTATAGTAGAGACCTCCCATGGAGGCTATATATTGTATAGTACAGAGACCTCCCATGGAGGCTATATATTGTATAGTAGAGACCTCCCATGGAGGCTATATATATTGTATAGTAGTACAGAGACCTCCCATGGAGGCTATATATTGTATAGTAGTAGAGACCTCCCATGGAGGCTATATATTGTATAGTAGTAGAGACCTCCCATGGAGGCTATATATTGTATAGTACAGAGACCTCCCATGGAGGCTATATATATTGTATAGTAGAGAGACCTCCCATGGAGGCTATATATATTGTATAGTAGTAGAGAGACCTCCCATGGAGGCTGTATATTGTATAGTAGAGACCTCCCATGGAGGCTATATATTGTTTAGTAGTAGAGACCTCCCATGGAGGCTATATATATTGTATAGTAGTAGAGAGACCTCCCATGGAGGCTGTATATTGTATAGTAGAGACCTCCCATGGAGGCTATATATTGTATAGTACAGAGACCTCCCATGGAGGCTATATATATTGTATAGTAGTAGAGAGACCTCCCATGGAGGCTATATATTGTATAGTAGTAGAGACCTCCCATGGAGGCTATATATTGTATAGTAGAGACCTCCCATGGAGGCTATATATTGTATAGTACAGAGACCTCCCATGGAGGCTATATATTGTATAGTACAGAGACCTCCCATGGAGGCTATATATATTGTATAGTAGTACAGAGACCTCCCATGGAGGCTATATATATTGTATAGTAGTACAGAGACCTCCCATGGAGGCTATATATATATTGTATAGTACAGAGACCTCCCATGGAGGCTATATATTGTATAGTACAGAGATCTCCCATGGAGGCTATATATATATATATATATATATATATATATATATATATATATATATATATACACACACACACACACACACACACACACACACACAGGACTGCCCCCCTCCCAATGTGACTGA
This sequence comes from Dendropsophus ebraccatus, assembly GCA_027789725.1. Classification (NCBI taxonomy): domain Eukaryota; kingdom Metazoa; phylum Chordata; class Amphibia; order Anura; family Hylidae; genus Dendropsophus; species Dendropsophus ebraccatus. The sequence continues at coordinate 1,759,168 of JAQFWZ010000053.1, forward strand.
TAACAGGGAGCAGTAGCCGTATACAGCAGCTCAGGGGGGAGGGGTATTATATATATCAGGTGTAGGCCATTAACCCCTGAGTTGCTGTACACTATCCTCCCCTATATCCCAGCTGTCTCTGGGGCAGTATACAGGGTTTGGCAGAGACTTGTGAAGAGATATATATATACACACACACACACACACACACACACACAGAGACTGAGCAATACAGGAAGCACCATGTGCAGCGGCCTCCCCTGTAAGGAGGAACAAGCCACAGCACAGGCAGTCCTATGTAACCTGCTGATCTGTTATATAGTACTAATGGGTGATCCTGAGACCCCTGCCTGATCCCTACAGCCTCCAGTATAGCAGCCTCTCCCTGCCTGATCCCTACAGCCTCCAGTATAGCAGCCTCTCCCTGCCTGATCCCTACAGCCTCCAGTATAGCAGCCTCTCCCTGCCTGATCCCTACAGCCTCCAATACAGGAGCCTCTCCCTGCCTGATCCCTACAGCCTCCAGTATAGCAGCCTCTCCCTGCCTGATCCCTACAGCCTCCAGTATAGCAGCCTCTCCCTGCCTGATCCCTACAGCCTCCAGTGTAGCAGCCTCTCCCTGCCTGATCCCTACAGCCTTCAGTGTAGCAGCCTCTCCCTGCCTGATCCCTACAGCCTCCAGCATAGCAGCCTCTCGCTGCCTGATCCCTACAGCCTCCAATACAGGAGCCTCTCCCTGCCTGATCCCTACAGCCTCCAATACAGGAGCCTCTCCCTGCCCGATCCCTACAGCCTCCAGTATAGCAGCCTCTCCCTGCCTGATCCCTACAGCCTCCAGTATAGCAGCCTCTCCCTGCCTGATCCCTACAGCCTCCACTATAGCAGCCTCTCCCTGCCTGATCCCTGCAGCCTCCAGTATAGCAGCCTCTCCCTGCCTGATCCCTACAGCCTCCAGTATAGCAGCCTCTCCCTGCCTGATCCCTACAGCCTCCAGTATAGCAGCCTCTCCCTGCCTGATCCCTACAGCCTCAGGTATGGCAGCCTCTCCCTGCCTGATCCCTACAGCCTCCAGTATAGCAGCCTCTCCCTGCCTGATCCCTACAGCCTCCAGTATAGCAGCCTCTCCCTGCCTGATCCCTACAGCCTCCAGTATAGCAGCCTCTCCCTGCCTGATCCCTACAGCCTCCAATACAGGAGCCTCTCCCTGCCTGATCCCTACAGCCTCCAGTATAGCAGCCTCTCCCTGCCTAATCCCTACAGCCTCCAGTATAGCAGCCTCTCCCTGCCTGATCCCTACAGCCTCCAGTATAGCAGCCTCTCCCTGCCTGATCCCTACAGCCTCCAGTATGGCAGCACTTCCACAATCCCAACCAGCAGCAAGAACAGAATGGCCCCCTCCCCGCCTTATATACTGTAGGCTCCTCCCACCTCTGTCCAGCCTCCAATCACAGCAGAGCTCAACTAAGTGTGTGTCCACAGCTGATTGGATGGAGGCGTGTCTATGTGCATGCGACCATAACCACACCCCCTGAACACAGTGATATCTCTGAGTACAGATAATGTAGTAGTCACCTGCAGTCCTATGTAACAGCACAGATAACACAGTGATATCTCCGAGTACAGATAATGTAATAGTCACCTGCAGTCCTATGTAACACCACAGATAACACAGTGATATCTCTGAGTACAGATAATGTAGTAGCTGTCACCTGCAGTCCTATGTAACACCACAGATAACACAGTGATATCTCTGAGTACAGATAATGTAGTAGCTGTCACCTGCAGTCCTATGTAACACCACAGATAACACAGTGATATCTCTGAGGACAGATAATGTAGTAGTCACCTGCAGTCCTATGTAACAGCACAGATAACACAGTGATATCTCTGAGTACAGATAATGTAATAGTCACCTGCAGTCCTATGTAACACCACAGATAACACAGTGATATCTCTGAGTACAGATAATGTAGTAGCTGTCACCTGCAGTCCTATGTAACACCACAGATAACACAGTGATATCTCTGAGGACAGATAATGTAGTAGTCACCTGCAGTCCTATGTAACACAACAGATAACACAGTGATATCTCTGAGGACAGATAATGTAGTAGTCACCTGCAGTCCTATGTAACACCACAGATAACACAGTGATATCTCTGAGGACAGATAATGTAGTAGTCACCTGCAGTCCTATGTAACACCACAGATAACACAGTGATATCTCTGAGTACAGATAATGTAGTAGTCACCTGCAGTCCTATGTAACACCACAGATAACACAGTGATATCTCTGGAGACAGATAATGTAGTAGTCACCTGCAGTCCTATGTAACACCACAGATAACACAGTGATATCTCTGAGTACAGATAATGTAGTAGCTGTCACCTGCAGTCCTATGTAACACCACAGATAACACAGTGATATCTCTGAGTACAGATAATGTAGTAGACACCTGCAGTCCTATGTAACAGCACAGATAACACAGTGATATCTCTGAGTACAGATAATGTAGTAGTCACCTGCAGTCCTATGTAACACCACAGATAACACAGTGATATCTCTGAGTACAGATAATGTAGTAGATGTCACCTGCAGTCCTATGTAACACCAAAGATAATACAGTGATATCTCTGAGGACAGATAATGTAGTAGTCACCTGCAGTCCTATGTAACACCACAGATAACACAGTGATATCTCTGAGTACAGATAATGTAGTAGTCACCTGCAGTCCTATGTAACACCACAGATAACACAGCGATATCTCTGAGTACAGATAATGTAGTAGTCACCTGCAGTCCTATGTAACAGCACAGATAACAGTGATATCTCTGAGTACAGATAATATAGTAGTCACCTGCAGTCCTATGTAACACCACAGATAACACAGTGATATCTCTGAGTACAGATAATGTAGTACTCACCTGCAGTCCTATGTAAGAGCACAGATAACACAGTGATATCTCTGAGTACAGATAATGTAGTAGTCACCTGCAGTCCTATGTAACACCACAGATAACACAGTGATATCTCTGAGTACAGATAATGTAGTAGATGTCACCTGCAGTCCTATGTAACACCACAGATAACACAGTGATATCTCTGAGTACAGATAATGTAGTAGCTGTCACCTGCAGTCCTATGTAACAGCACAGAAAACACAGTGATATCTCTGAGTACAGATAATGTAGTAGTCACCTGCAGTCCTATGTAACACCACAGATAACACAGTGATATCTCTGAGTACAGATAATGTAGTAGTCACCTGCAGTCCTATGTAACAGCACAGATAACACAGTGATATCTCTGAGTACAGATAATGTAGTAGATGCCACCTGCAGTCCTATGTAACAGCACAGATAACACAGTGATATCTCTGAGTACAGATAATGTAGTAGATGTCACCCGCAGTCCTATGTAACACCACAGATAACACAGTGATATCTCTGAGTACAGATAATGTAGTAGTCACCTGCAGTCCTATGTAACACCACAGATAACACAGTGATATCTCTGAGTACAGATAATGTAGTAGTCACCTGCAGTCCTATGTAACAGCACAGAAAACACAGTGATATCTCTGAGTACAGATAATGTAATAGTCACCTGCAGTCCTATGTAACACCACAGATAACACAGTGATATCTCTGAGTACAGATAATGTAGTAGCTGTCACCTGCAGTCCTATGTAACACCACAGATAACACAGTGATATCTCTGAGGACAGATAATGTAGTAGTCACCTGCAGTCCTATGTAACAGCACAGATAACACAGTGATATCTCTGAGTACAGATAATGTAATAGTCACCTGCAGTCCTATGTAACACCACAGATAACACAGTGATATCTCTGAGTACAGATAATGTAGTAGCTGTCACCTGCAGTCCTATGTAACACCACAGATAACACAGTGATATCTCTGAGGACAGATAATGTAGTAGTCACCTGCAGTCCTATGTAACACAACAGATAACACAGTGATATCTCTGAGGACAGATAATGTAGTAGTCACCTGCAGTCCTATGTAACACCACAGATAACACAGTGATATCTCTGAGGACAGATAATGTAGTAGTCACCTGCAGTCCTATGTAACACCACAGATAACACAGTGATATCTCTGAGTACAGATAATGTAGTAGTCACCTGCAGTCCTATGTAACACCACAGATAACACAGTGATATCTCTGGAGACAGATAATGTAGTAGTCACCTGCAGTCCTATGTAACACCACAGATAACACAGTGATATCTCTGAGTACAGATAATGTAGTAGCTGTCACCTGCAGTCCTATGTAACACCACAGATAACACAGTGATATCTCTGAGTACAGATAATGTAGTAGACACCTGCAGTCCTATGTAACAGCACAGATAACACAGTGATATCTCTGAGTACAGATAATGTAGTAGTCACCTGCAGTCCTATGTAACACCACAGATAACACAGTGATATCTCTGAGTACAGATAATGTAGTAGATGTCACCTGCAGTCCTATGTAACACCAAAGATAATACAGTGATATCTCTGAGTACAGATAATGTAGTAGATGTCACCTGCAGTCCTATGTAACACCACAGATAACACAGTGATATCTCTGAGTACAGATAATGTAGTAGCTGTCACCTGCAGTCCTATGTAACAGCACAGAAAACACAGTGATATCTCTGAGTACAGATAATGTAGTAGTCACCTGCAGTCCTATGTAACACCACAGATAACACAGTGATATCTCTGAGTACAGATAATGTAGTAGTCACCTGCAGTCCTATGTAACAGCACAGATAACACAGTGATATCTCTGAGTACAGATAATGTAGTAGATGCCACCTGCAGTCCTATGTAATAGCACAGATAACACAGTGATATCTCTGAGTACAGATAATGTAGTAGATGTCACCCGCAGTCCTATGTAACACCACAGATAACACAGTGATATCTCTGAGTACAGATAATGTAGTAGTCACCTGCAGTCCTATGTAACACCACAGATAACACAGTGATATCTCTGAGTACAGATAATGTAGTAGTCACCTGCAGTCCTATGTAACAGCACAGAAAACACAGTGATATCTCTGAGTACAGATAATGTAGTAGTCACCTGCAGTCCTATGTAACACCACAGATAACACAGTGATATCTATGAGTACAGATAATGTAGTAGATGTCATCTGCAGTCCTATGTAACAGCACAGATAACACAGTGATATCTCTGAGTACAGATAATGTAGTAGTCACCTGCAGTCCTATGTAACAGCACAGAGAACACAGTGATATCTCTGAGGACAGATAATGTAGTAGTCACCTGCAGTCCTATGTAACAGCACAGATAACACAGTGATATCTCTGAGGACAGATGTTCTATAATATATTGTGAATAAGCTATGAGATCTGTAGATTATGACTTTATGTTTTATTAAGAATATAATTAATTCAGGATCACAATATAAATTGTTATTATTATCAGGGGCACAGTGCGTATTATAAGTAATATCAGGAGAACAGTGCGTATTATAAGTAATATCAGGAGCACAGTGCGTATTATAAGTAATATTAGGGGCACAGTGCGTATTATAAGTAATATCAGGGGCACAGTGTGTATTATAAGTAATATCAGGATCACAGTGTGTATTATAAGTAATATCAGGAGCACAGTGTGTACTAAAAGTAATATTAGGGGCACAGTGCGTATTATAAGTAATATCAGGAGCACAGTGTGTATTATATGTAATATCAGGAGCACAGTGTGTATTATAAGTAATATCAGGAGCACAGTGTGTATTATAAGTGATATCCAGGGCACAGTGTGTATTATAAGTAATATCAAGATCACAGTGTGTATTATAAGTAATATCAGGGGCACAGTGTGTTTTATAAGTAATATCAGGGGCACAGTGTGTATTATAAGTAATATCAGGGGCACAGTGTGTATTATAAGTAATATCAGGGGCACAGTGTGTATTATAAGTAATATCAGGGGCACAGTGTGTATTATAAGTAATATCAGGGGCACAGTGTGTTTTATAAGTAATATCAGGGGCACAGTGTGTATTATAAGTAATATCAGGAGAACAGTGTGTATTATAAGTAATATCAGGAGAACAGTGTGTATTATAAGTACTATCAGGGGCATAGGGTGTATTATAAATAATATCAGGGGCACAGTGTGTATTATAAGTAATATCAGGGGCACAGTGTGTATTATAAGTAATATTAGGGGCATAGGGTGTATTATAAATAATATCAGGGGCATAGGGTGTATTATAAATAATATCAGGGGCACAGCGTGTTTCATAATTAATATTAGGTGTAGTGTGTATTATAATTAATATCAGGAGCACAGTGTGTACTATACATAATATCAGGAGCACAGCGTGTACTATATATAATATCAGGGGCACAGTGTGTATTATAATTAATATCAGGAGCACAGTGTGTACTATATATAATATCAGGGGCACAGTGTGTACTATATATAATATCAGGAGCACAGCGTGTACTATATATAATATCAGGGGCACAGTGTGTACTATATATAATATCAGGAGCACAGTGTGTATTATATATAATATCAGGAGCACAGTGTGTACTATAAATAATATCAGGAGCACAGCGTGTACTATATATAATATCAGGATCACAGTGTGTATTATAATTACTATCAGGAGCACAGTGTGTACTATATATAATATCAGGAGCACAGTGCGTACTATATATAATATCAGGAGCACAGTGTGTACTATATATAATATCAGGAGCACAGTGTGTATTATAATTACTATCAGGAGCACAGTGTGTACTATATATAATATCAGGAGCACAGTGCGTACTATATATAATATCAGGAGCACAGTGTGTACTATATATAATATCAGGAGCACAGTGTGTACTATATATAATATCAGGAGCACAGCGTGTACTATATATAATATCAGGAGCACAGTGTGTACTATATATAATATCAGGAGCACAGTGTGTACTATATATAATATCAGGAGCACAGTGTGTACTATATATAATATCAGGAGCACAGTGTGTACTATAATTAATATCAGAAGCACAGTGTGTACTATAATTACTATCAGGGGCACAGTGTGTACTATAAATAATATCAGGAGCACAGTGTGTATTATAATTAATATCAGGAGCACAGTGTGTACTATAAATAATATCAGGAGCACAGTGTGTATTATAATTACTGTCAGGAGCACAGTGTGTACTATATATAATATCAGGAGCACAGTGTGTATTATAATTACTGTCAGGAGCACAGTGTGTACTATATATAATATCAGGAGCACAGTGTGTACTATATATAATATCAGGAGCACAGTGTGTATTATAATTACTGTCAGGAGCACAGTGTGTACTATATATAATATCAGGAGCACAGTGTGTACTATATATAATATCAGGAGCACAGTGTGTACTATATATAATATCAGGAGCACAGTGTGTATTATAATTACTGTCAGGAGCACAGTGTGTACTATAAATAATATCAGGAGCACAGTGTGTACTATATATAATATCAGGAGCACAGCGTGTATTATATATAATATCAGGAGCACAGTGTGTACTATATATAATATCAGGAGCACAGTGTGTACTATAAATAATATCAGGAGCACAGTGTGTACTATATATAATATCAGGAGCACAGCGTGTATTATATATAATATCAGGAGCACAGTGTGTACTATATATAATATCAGGAGCACAGTGTGTACTATAAATAATATCAGGAGCACAGTGTGTACTATATATAATATCAGGAGCACAGTGTGTACTATATATAATATCAGGAGCACAGTGTGTACTATATATAATATCAGGGGCTCAGTGTGTACTATAAATAATATCAGGAGCACAGTGTGTACTATATATAATATCAGGAGCACAGTGCGTACTATATATAATATCAGGAGCACAGTGTGTACTATATATAATATCAGGAGCACAGTGTGTACTATAAATAATATCAGGAGCACAGTGTGTATTATAATTAATATCAGGAGCACAGTGTGTACTATAAATAATATCAGGAGCACAGTGTGTATTATAATTAATATCAGGAGCACAGTGTGTACTATATATAATATCAGGAGCACAGCGTGTACTATATATAATATCAGGAGCACAGTGTGTACTATATATAATATCAGGAGCACAGTGTGTACTATATATAATATCAGGAGCACAGTGTGTACTATAATTAATATCAGGAGCACAGCGTGTATTATATATAATATCAGGAGCACAGTGTGTACTATATATAATATCAGGAGCACAGTGTGTACTATATATAATATCAGGAGCACAGTGTGTATTATATATAATATCAGGGGCACAGTGTGTACTATATATAATATCAGGAGCACAGCGTGTACTATATATAATATCAGGAGCACAGTGTGTACTATATATAATATCAGGAGCACAGTGTGTACTATATATAATATCAGGAGCACAGTGTGTACTATATATAATATCAGGAGCACAGTGTGTATTTTAATTAATATCAGGAGCACAGTGCGTACTATATATAATATCAGGAGCACAGTGTGTACTATATATAATATCAGGAGCACAGTGTGTACTATATATAATATCAGGAGCACAGTGTGTATTTTAATTAATATCAGAGCACAATGTGTATTATAATTAACTCTTTGCTGCAAAATGACGTTACTGGAACATGGTGTCCCGGCCTCCCCCCGCTGTCCCTAGCGGTGATCTGACAGCAGGAGGAGGCTGTCTCACACAGCCTTCTCCCGCTGCCACTGCCCGGAGGGGAGCCACACTCCCACGGGCACTTAACCGCATAGGCGCTGCGGTCCCTCCGGCGTTAGAGGATGGCATCACAATGGTGGCTCCTCCCGGGGTGGGGGATGGGATAACAATGGTGGCTCCTCCCAGGGTGGAGGATGGGATTACAATGGTGGCTCCTCCCACGGTGGCGGATGGGATTACAATGGTGGTTCCTCCCGAAGTGGGGGATGGGATCACAATGGTGGGTCCTCTGGCGTGGGATATGGCATCATAATGGTGGCTCTTCCAGGGTTGGGTATGGGATCACAATGACGGCTCCTCTTGGGTGGGGGATGGGATCACAATGGTGGCTCCTCCGGGGATGGCGGATGGGATATCAGGGGTGGCAGGAAGTCTCCATCTTTAACATAAGAACACCCCGGATATAGTGACTATTGTGTTATTGTGTCTTCAGCCCAGCGCCATAGAGGGGGAGCTATGTATATCAGTCACTAGTCATGCACCGTTTATATGTACATAGCCACATGTAGCAGAGCTGACTATGTTATTACATGGTATAAGGTGTGCTCCATCATAACTTGGTGAATCCAGATAGCTCCATGGGTATGACTCTATTTTGACAGGTAAAAGGGAAAATTTGGCAGCACATCTATGACTCTGTTCACACTGCAGGTTGCACGCTGCTAGTGGCTTAAGTACAGACAAAAAAACAAAAAGTGCAGCAGCAACCTACAGGTGCAGGGGCCTACCGTATATACTCCTCCCAGCGTACACACGGCAAACACCTGCTCTGTAGATATTAAAAAAGTGAGGATCTTAGCAAACTATTTGATCAAACAGAGTGTACCATGTCGCCAACGTTACAGAGTGTACCATGTCACCAACGTTACAGAGTGTACCATGTCGCCAACGTTACAGAGTGTACCATGTCGCCAACGTTACAGAGTGTACCATGTCACCACGTTACAGAGTGTACCATGTCGCCAACGTTACAGAGTGTACCATGTCGCCAACGTTACAGAGTGTACCATGTCACCACGTTACAGAGTGTACCATGTCACCACGTTACAGAGTGTACCATGTCGCCAACGTTACAGAGTGTACCATGTCGCCAACGTTACAGAGTGTACCATGTCGCCAACGTTACAGAGTGTACCATGTCGCCAACGTTACAGAGTGTACCATGTCACCACGTTACAGAGTGTACCATGTCGCCAACGTTACAGAGTGTACCATGTCACCACGTTACAGAGTGTACCATGTCGCCAACGTTACAGAGTGTACCATGTCGCCAACGTTACAGAGTGTACCATGTCGCCAACGTTACAGAGTGTACCATGTCACCACGTTACAGAGTGTACCATGTCGCCAACGTTACAGAGTGTACCATGTCGCCAACGTTACAGAGTGTACCATGTCGCCAACGTTACAGAGTGTACCATGTCGCCAACGTTACAGAGTGTACCATGTCACCAACGTTACAGAGTGTACCATGTCACCAACGTTACAGAGTGTACCATGTCGCCAACGTTACAGAGTGTACCATGTCACCAACGTTACAGAGTGTACCATGTCGCCAACGTTACAGAGTGCACCATGTCGCCAACGTTACAGAGTGTACCATGTCGCCAACGTTACAGAGTGTACCATGTCGCCAACGTTACAGAGTGTACCATGTCGCCAACGTTACAGAGTGTACCATGTCGCCAACGTTACAGAGTGTACCATGTCGCCAACGTTACAGAGTGTACCATGTCGCCAATGTTACAGAGTGTACCATGTCGCCAACGTTACAGAGTGTACCATGTCGCCAACGTTACAGAGTGTACCATGTCGCCAACGTTACAGAGTGTACCATGTCACCACGTTACAGAGTGTACCATGTCGCCAACGTTACAGAGTGTACCATGTCACCACGTTACAGAGTGTACCATGTCGCCAACGTTACAGAGTGTACCATGTCGCCAACGTTACAGAGTGTACCATGTCGCCAACGTTACAGAGTGTACCATGTCACCACGTTACAGAGTGTACCATGTCGCCAACGTTACAGAGTGTACCATGTCGCCAACATTACAGAGTGTACCATGTCACCACGTTACAGAGTGTACCATGTCACCACGTTACAGAGTGTACCATGTCGCCAACGTTACAGAGTGTACCATGTCACCACGTTACAGAGTGTACCATGTCGCCAACGTTACAGAGTGTACCATGTCGCCAACGTTACAGAGTGTACCATGTCGCCAACGTTACAGAGTGTACCATGTCGCCAACGTTACAGAGTGTACCATGTCGCCAACGTTACAGAGTGTACCATGTCGCCAACGTTACAGAGTGTACCATGTCACCACGTTACAGAGTGTACCATGTCACCCACGTTACAGAGTGTACCATGTCGCCAACGTTACAGAGTGTACCATGTCGCCAACGTTACAGAGTGTACCATGTCGCCAACGTTACAGAGTGTACCATGTCGCCAACGTTACAGAGTGTACCATGTCACCACGTTAAGGTGTTCTCAGAGACATGGTCCCTACTCTAGCATTCTCACACTAGCAATGGCCTCTCCTGGGCTTTATTAAGCTGCCTGTGGCTACCTCCTCTTGGCCTGCACTCCACCCATGTCCCAAGGCTGCTATAGAGGAGATCATTTGGTTCCTATCTGCCCAGTTGTAGCTTATTAAAGCCCAGGAGAGGCCATTGCTAGTGTGAAATGCTAGAGTAGGGACCGTTTCTCTGAGGACGCCTTAACGTGGTGACATGGTACACTCTGTAACGTTGGCGACATGGTACACTCTGTAACGTTGGCGACATGGTACACTCTGTAATGTTGGCGACATGGTACACTCTGTAACGTTGGCGACATGGTACACTCTGTAACGTTGGTGACATGGTACACTCTGTAACGTTGGCGACATGGTACACTCTGTAATGTTGGCGACATGGTACACTCTGTAACGTTGGCGACATGGTACACTCTGTAACGTTGGCGACATGGTACACTCTGTAACGTTGGCGACATGGTACACTCTGTAACGTTGGCGACATGGTACACTCTGTAACGTTGGCGACATGGTACACTCTGTAACGTGGTGACATGGTACACTCTGTTTGATCAAGTAGTTTGCTAACATCCTCACTACAGAGCAGGTGTTTGCCGTGTGTACGCTGGGAGGTTTATATACTGTAGGCCCTTGCACCCGTAGGTTGCTGCTGCACTTTTAGTTTTTTTGTCCATTTTGACAGGTGTCCCTGCTCCTCAACAGTGATTGATACTGACTTTCTATGGTACAAAAGAGTTAAAAGGGAACTGTCACCACCTCAGAGCAAAGTAAACAGACCCCAAACCTTATATAACTGGTGACCGGCAGGCAGACAATGTCTTTGATTGTAAAATAGATGGCACAAAAGATTTTGCAATCTCCCCACATCTACATTAGTTCTTTTACAGTCCCCAACAATAACTAAGATAGTGCCCAATCTCCAGGGATGGCCATGGGGACGACATGTGATCTCTACCCCAGGACTGGCTGATATGTGCAGTTCTGGAGACTTGGGCAAAGTTTTTGTTTCCAGCAAAAGAACAGAACAATACTGATTTCTTATAATTATCTGATGGAAACAATGAAGACTCAGCAAAATTAATCAATAAAATCCTTATTTTTTTAGCATTTTAACCCTTTAAGGACCGGGCCAATTTCCGTTTTTGTGTTTTCGGTTTTTCCTCCTTGTGTATATAAGGCCATACATAGCACTTGCATTTTTTTTAACCGAGAAACCCACTTGAGCCCTTATTTTTTGCGTCACTAATTGTACTTTGCAATGACGGCTGAATTTTTGCATAAAGTGCACTGCGAAACCAGAAAAAAATTCGAAGTGTGGTGAAATTGAAAAAAAAACCAAAACGCATTTCTTTTATTTGGGGGGGTTTGTGTTTTTACGCCATTCACCCTGGGGTAAAACTTGTTATATATGTTCCTCAGGTCGTTACGATTACTATGATATATAACATGTATAACTTATATTGTATCTGATGGCCTGGAAAAAATTTAAACCATTGTTAACAAATATACGTCCCTTACAATGTCTCCATTCCCAGGCTTATAGCGCTTTTATCCTTTGGTCTATGGGGCTGTGTCAGGTGGCAGTTTTTGCGCCATGATGTGTTCTTTCTATCGGTACCTTGATTGCGCATATACGACTTTTTGATCGCTTTTTATTACATTTTTTCGGGATTTGATGCGACAAAAATGTGATTTTTTTGCGCTGACGTCGTTTACCGTGTGAGATCAGGAATGTGATTAATTAATAGTTCGGGCGATTACGCACGCGGCGATAGCAAACATGTTTATTTATTTATAACCTGGGAAAAGGGGGGTGATTCAGACTTTTATTAGGGGAGGGGGCTTTTACTAATAATTTTTTTTTTACACATATACTAGAAGCCCCCCATGGGGTTAGGGTTATTCCCTCTGGGGTTAGGGTTATTCCCCCCTGGGGTTAGGGTTATTCCCCCCCTGGGGTTAGGGTTATTGCCTCTGGGGTTAGGGTTATTCCCCCCTGGGGTTAGGGTTATTCCCCCCTGGGGTTAGGGTTATTCCCCCCCTGGGGTTAGGGTTATTCCCCCCCTGGGGTTAGGGTTATTCCCCCCCTGGGGTTAGGGTTATTTCCCCTGGGGTTAGGATTATTCCCTCTGGGGTTAGGGTTATTCCCCCCTGGGGTTAGGGTTATTCCCTCCTGGGGTTAGGGTTATTCCCCCCTGGGGTTAGGGTTATTCCCTCTGGGGTTAGGGTTGTTCCCCCCTGGGGTTAGGGTTATTTCCCCTGGGGTTAGGGTTATTCCCCCCTGGGGTTAGGGTTATTCCCTCTGGGGTTAGGGTTATTCCCTCCTGGGGTTAGGGTTATTCCTCCTGGGGTTAGGGTTATTCCCCCCTGGGGTTAGGGTTATTCCCCCTGGGGTTAGGGTTATTCCCCCCTGGGGTTAGGGTTATTCCCTCTGGGGTTAGGGTTGTTCCCCCCTGGGGTTAGGGTTATTTCCCCTGGGGTTAGGATTATTCCCTCTGGGGTTAGGGTTATTCCCCCCTGGGGTTAGGGTTATTCCCTCCTGGGGTTAGGGTTATTCCCTCTGGGGTTAGGGTTATTCCCCCCTGGGGTTAGGGTTATTCCCCCTGGGGTTAGGGTTATTCCCCCCTGGGGTTAGGGTTATTCCCCCCTGGGGTTAGGGTTATTCCCCCTGGGGTTAGGGTTATTCCCCCCTGGGGTTAGGGTTATTCCCTCTGGGGTTAGGGTTATTCCCCCCTGGGGTTAGGGTTATTCCCCCCTGGGGTTAGGGTTATTCCCCCCTGGGGTTAGGATTATTCCCTCTGGGGTTAGGGTTATTCCCCCCTGGGGTTAGGGTTATTCTCTCCTGGGGTTAGGGTTATTCCCTCTGGGGTTAGGGTTATTCCCCCCTGGGGTTAGGGTTATTTCCCCTGGAGTTAGGGTTATTCCTCCCTGGGGTTAGGGTTATTCCCCCCCCCTGGGGTTAGGGTTATTCCCCCCCTGGGGTTAGGGTTATTCTCCCTGGGGTTAGGGTTATTCCCCCCTGTGGTTAGGGTTATTCCCCCCTCTGGGGTTAGGGTTATTCCCTCTGGGGTTAGGGTTATTCCCCCCTGGGGTTAGGGTTATTTCCCCCAGGGGTTAGGGTTATTTCCCCTGGGGTTAGGGTTATTCCCCCCTGGGGTTAGGGTTATCCCCCCCTGGGGTTAGGGTTATTCCCCCTGGGGTTAGGGTTCCTCCCCCCCTGGGGTTAGGGTTATTCCTCCTGGGGTTAGGGTTATTCCCCCCTGGGGTTAGGGTTATTCCCCCTGGGGTTAGGGTTATTCCCCCCTGGGGTTAGGGTTATTCCCCCCTGCGGTTAGGGTTATTCCCCCCTGGGGTTAGGGTTATTCCCCCTGGGGTTAGGATTCCTCCCCCCCTGGGGTTAGGGTTATTCCTCCTGGGGTTAGGGTTATTCCTCCTGGGGTTAGGGTTATTCCCCCCTGGGGTTAGGGTTATTCCCCCCTGCGGTTAGGGTTATTTCCCCTGGGGTTAGGGTTATTCCTCTTGGGGTTAGGGTTATTCCCCCCCCTGGGTTTAGGGTTATTCCCCCCCCCCCCCGCCCTGGGATTAGGGTTATTCCCCCCCCTGGGGTTAGGGTTATTCCCCCCCCTGGGGTTAGGAATATTCCCCCCCCTTGGGTTAGGGTTGTCCCCCCCCCTTGGGTTAGGGTTGTCCCCCCCCTGGGGTTAGGGTTATTCCCCCCCTGGGGTTAGGGTTATTCCCCCCCTGGGGTTAGGGTTGATCCCCCCCCTGGGGTTAGGGTTATTCCCCCCTGGGGTTAGGGTTATTTCCCCCTGCGGTTAGGGTTATTCCCCCCCTGGGGTTAGGGTTATTCCCCCCCTAGGGTTAGGGTTTTTCCCCCTGGGGGACTTCTAGTATATACACTTTGATCCCTCATTGAGATCTTTGCTGTATACTTATACAGCAAAGATCAATGAGATCGGCACTCGTTTGCTTTCAGCTGCTGCAGCCAAATACAAACGAGTGCCGAGCCGGGGACGGCGCCATCTTGGAGAGGTCCCTGGCCGGCTTCAGTAACGGAGATCGCTCCTCCGGGAGCGATCTCACCCACTAGACACCAGGGAAGTGCTGCATCCGCTAATACCTGCGGTCCCGGGCTACAAGGGGCACCCGGAACCGCGGCGGTTCAGAGCGGGGGTCGCCGCGCGGCCCCGCTCTGAACACCTCTTACGGGCGCATGACGTACGGGTACGTCATGCGTCCTTAAGAGGTTAATAGCTGGGATTAATAGAAATCTCACTGTCACTATAATACCCAATATTGTGCACAGTCTCTAGGGATGGCCATGGGGACGACATTCACCCCAACCTAATATACAGCTGCATTTATTGTATATCCATTGGTGTTATAATATATAGAAGTAGGATTAATCTTATCATAGAGGGTGATGTGTAGGATATTGGAGGGTCTGTCGGGAACCTGTAGAGGTATCTGCCCTAGAATTATTCTATAACAACATAGAGAGGAGCGGATATCCAATAATAACTATAACCAGCGGTATGTTGTCACACAGAGCGCCATAATATACCATAGTGTATAATACATGAGCATAACCCTGCGTCCGTTCTCCGGGAACACGTTACTGCCGTGTCTCTATTTTTCTTAAAAAACAATCTTTTGATCACTCTGCTCTCCACTCAATGTGCTCAGAACACTCAGTATGATGAATGTTTCGGGGTGTTCCATCTTCTTATAGTTCACATGTTATATAAGATTCTGGAATCTTCCTCATTTACATATAAAAAATACTTACAGACCGGCTATGCACACCTGACACCTACACCGGAATGGGACCCCTGCTCTCAGGGGTGTTTTATATGTGAGTGATGGGGGGGTCCTGATCTGTAATACAGACACCTCCTGGGGGTCCTGATCTGTAATACAGACACCTCCTGGGGGTCCTGATCTGTAATACAGACACCTCCTGGGGGTCCTGATCTGTAATACAGACACCTCCTGGGGGTCCTGATCAGTAATACAGACACCTCCTGGGGGTCCTGATCAGTAATACAGACACCGCCTGGGGGTCCTGATCAGTAATACAGACGCCTCCTGGGGGTCCTGATCAGTAATACAGACGCCTCCTGGGGGTCCTGATCAGTAATGCAGACACCTCCTGGGGGTCCTGATCAGTAATACAGACGTCTCCTGGGGGTCCTGATCAGTAATACAGACGCCTCCTGGGGGTCCTGATCAGTAATACAGACGCCCCTGACCCTGGATACACCGGTTATAGGAAGCTTATTTACACCTTTTGTTTTCCACACCACCGGTGCACCATTCTGTGCTATACCACATACACCTGTATACACTATAATATATAGATACAATGCATTATGTCTGTATATCTTATAGTATAATAACTAATATTACGTACAGTCTTCAGGGACAGCCATGGGGGCGACATTCACCCCAACTTCTGACCCAACCGAATATTCAGCTTATTGTGTATCCATCCTTTATACTTACCCATCAGCAGATTGTATTGGTTTCTATGTATCTGTCCGTGTATTAATAGGTGCTATAATGGTTCTTGTCTGATCTTCCGGATCAGTAACCGCTGATCAGTGACATCATGATGATTTATGATGCAATAAGAAAGAAGAAGCTGTCAGACTTAACATCTGCTTCCATCCCCCATTCCCAGCATAATGGCCACTCCATCATAGGGGGGGATGGGATCACATGGCGGCTCTATCATGGTGGGGGATGGGATGGCAATGGAGGCTCCATCATGGTGGGGGATGGGATCGCAATGGAGGCTCTATCATGGTGGGGGGATGGGATCAGAATTAAGGCTCCACCATGCAGGGGGATGAAATCACACTGGTGGCTCCTTTGGGGGGGGGGGGGGGGGGGGGGGGGGGGGGGGGATAAGATGACATTTGTGGCTCCTTCGGGGTGGGGGATGGGATCTCAGGGGTGGCAGGAAGTTTCCCTCCTTAGCATAAGAATAGCCCGGTCCTGCTGCTATTGTGTCTGGAAGGAGCCGACTCCCTAGCCCAGCGCTATAGAGAGGGCTCTATGTTTATCAGTCACTATTCATACACAGATATACATGTTTATATGTATACAGACACATGTAGCAGAGCTGACTAGGTTATTATATGGTGTACGGTGTAATGGGTTTAACCCCATTCTGATAGGTGTCCCTGCTCTGCTAGTATCCTTCTCCCCGCTACCTTACAGGTGATCAGCAGTCATTGTCTATTGATTGATTAGATGTGACAATCCAGAGCAATTAGCATTTAACCAGCTATTGAACGTATGGAAATGAGGCTTCTCCAGTCACATGGTGCCTCTTGTCTTCTCCAGTCATACAGGTTCCGGGCATCTTTCCTCCATGATAACTAGGGATGAGCGAACCGGCCGAGGTTCAGGGTCGTATGAACCTGAACTCTCGGCTTCTAATTCCCGCTGTCTGCCGGCTCCGTGGAGAGGGTTGATACAGCCTGAGGACCGCCTGGTAAACTGGGATACAGCCTATGGCTATGGCTGTATCCCAGTTTTCCATACGTTCAATCGCTGTTTAAATGCTAATTGCTGAAAATGGCTAAAAAGAAATATTACTTATCATTTTAATAATTGGGAGTAATAGAAATCTCACAGTCACTATAATAACCCATACTGTACACAATCTCCAGGGATGGCCATGGGGACGACACTCACCCCAACTCAGTATCCAGCTGCATTTACAGTATATCCATTGATGTTATTATATATAGAAGGGGGGGGGGTATTTTTATGTCTATAATATACCTTTGTATATTCTTTTTCATGTCACTATGACAGCGCTCTTGAGGTAGATGCTTAACATATTACACATTGGTAAGTTTTATGTCCTGGGTTGTTCTCCTGGTTAGTAAGGCTGATGTGTAGGGCTTAGGGAGGTCTGTATAGAGATCATATCCCATCATAACTAGAGTAATATTTTTTATCCTTGTGTTGTTATACAGAGCGCCATAGTGTACAATACATGATCTACCTGTCTACAGACATGAGTGGCACCGACACCCTATTCATATGGAATCACCTATTACCTGGCCTCCAGAGACTTCTCACCGTCCATTCATGTGCAAATGGAGACACCAAGTTTCGGCCAATGACGATGTCCCCTCAATCCACAATCTCCACACTCTCCCGGGATATAAGGCTTCTCCCGTCTCCTCCTCTCTCATATCTATTCCACATTGGGAATTATTGGCGTTCAGAATCAGTCGCTGAGGATCAGTACATTGTAGACTTCTTGGCGTCCAGGTGGAGCTCATCTTATCGTTTCTTCAAGGAGCAGCTGATATCTTCCATCTCTATCTGTAAGGTACATAACAGACTATAGTAGAATATATGATGACTGCTTAAGATTTCTGAATGTAATTAATTTAATTGAACTTAGGTTGGGGGGGGGGGGTAACATTCCAACAAGCTATAGTATTTCCCATGGAGTGAGGTGGATCCCATGACTGACATGTATCTGGGACCCGGGACACAAGTTAGGAGGTCCCAGTGGTCTCTGACACTATAGTTTTCTTCTGTACTTGGATAATACATTCTATGTCTCTGTTTCTCACTCAGAATGGCTTCCCAAGTCAACGAGATTACCAAGAACATGGCGAAACACCTTCTGCATCTGGTCTCAGAGACCGCGGAAAACCTGAGGTCGATGGAAGTGACCGACCATTTTGATATCTTGCAAGAACTTGGAGAAGGATCTTTTGGAAAAGTTCTCATGGGCAAACACAAACATTCAGGTGAGTCGATGATGGTTATAGTGATTATGATGGTGGTGACTATGATGATGGTGACTATGATGGTGGTGACTATGATGGTGGTGATTATAATGACGGTGATTATGATGATAGTGACTATGATGTGCTGACTATGATGGTGATTATGATGGTGACTATGTTGGTGATTATTATGATGGTGACTATGTTGGTGGTGACTATGTTGGTGATGATTATGATGGTGGTGACTATGTTGGTGGTGATTATAATGACGGTGATTATGATGGTGGTGACTATGATGGTGATTATGATGGTGACTATGATGTGCAGACTATGATGGTGATTATGATGGTGACTATGTTGGTGGTGACTATGTTGGTGATGATTATGATGGTGATTATGATGGTAGTGATTGGGTGTTATCGAGCTTCTCTTCTGATCTCTGATGTGTCCACACTAAGATAAGGATCCAGTCTGGTTATTTGTTGCTCTTTCTATGTTCCACCCTTGAGATTCCCTAAAATCTTCATTCAGATCAAACTTATTTCTTATCTGACGTCTTTATTGTCCATCGTCATAAGCCGAAACTTATGGTGAAAAATATAGACCCCATAGATGTGTCCTTATACATGAAAGTATCTTCTCTAGACACACCATACAACATACAATTTAAAAAAAAAAACAAGTCTGCTTTCTTCCAGAAACAGCGCCACCCCTGTTTATGGGTTGTGTTAGTTATGGCCACTCCCCTCTGTTAAATTGCATAGATGGGTTTGTGTTTTCAAAGAAAGTGCCGTGTGTTCTGAGGTCTATAGAATCACTTTAAGAAAATGTCAGAAATTGTTATGGTGGCAAATAATTCAATAACCATGGCGTCTTATTACCAGGTCAGGTCGTGGCTGTGAAACTGTTGAGGAAGGAGAGGACCCAGGAGGATAACTTTCTCTTGGAATATGGCGTCTCGCTCACCCTCAGCTGTCACCCGCACATCATCCTGACTCACCAGATTGTCTTCCAGACCGGTCGGGAGTTTGTCCTGATCCAGGAAGTGGCCCCGGCAGGAAACCTTCAGTCCATCATTAAACCTAAGGTGAGTTTATTTCCTGAAACTTCTAACTTAACCCATTTTGGAAACATTGTCTACTGGGACAGCTGGTGACCCCCATGACAGATCTGATACCATTCAGCTTCCTTAGAGTGGAGATCCACCATATAAGAGACTGGGCAGCTGGGTGACATCCCCTATGGGGGGTTATGCTGACATATTGGGTGACCATCGTCATTCTCAGAGCCAACTGTAAAGCTGAATGCAATCGGCGACTCAGGGAATTATTATTTGTTATAAAAGTCTTACGTCGTCTTCTGTCTGATACGATTGTCCCGTCTGTTGATCAGCCATGTGACCTCTTGTGTTGTCTTCTGCTCAGGTCGGGATGCAGGAGGACATGGTGAAGCGGTGCGTTCCTCAAATCGCCAGCGCCCTGGACTTTCTACACAATAGAGGAATGGTCCATCGGGATATCAAGCCAAATAACGTTCTTTTGATGGACTTCGAATGTCACCGGATAAAACTGGCTGATTTTGGACTCACTCGGCTCCAGGGCACATACACCTCTTCTCTGTCCCGTTTTGTACCGTATAACGCTCCTGAACTTTGCCGCTTAAGAAAAGGAGAACACCTCATGCTCCATCCCAGCCTGGACGTGTGGGCGTTCGGTGTTCTCGTGTACTTTGCCCTTACGGGATTCTTCCCCTGGCGAGCGGCACAGGGATGTGATCCACAGTACAAAGAGTTTGCTTGGTGGCAGGTAAAGAGGGATGTGACTAAAGCTCCGGAGAAGTGGAAGGAAATCTCAGTGGACGCCAGAGCAATGTTCTGGGATCTGTTCGCCCTAAATGCTTCTGAGAGGGGCTCAGCCATGGACGTCATGAAGTACATGCAGCTGCCATGGAAATTAGAGGTCCCATCTTAATGCATCATGATGGTGGTCTACCGGTGACGTGTAACCATAGGATGTCCATGGTGGAGCCACATCAATCATCAGGACCACGAGACGACCCGTCCATTACTACGGGAGCTAAACGTGTTCCCATCTAGACAGACACAGGGACGTGGGGTGGGCTGAAAATTACGCAGATCCTCTCCTGGTATGGTGGGGTTTAGCATTGAATGAAGTGATTGATAGTAGTCACGTGTTGTGTACTAGTATTAGTGACACGTGTTACGTATAAGCGATAGCGGCTATGACCAATGGTCTAGGAAGGAATTCTAATGTAATAATGAACCTAAAGGGCTGAGAGGACACGCGAAGCACCAGAAGATTCAGCGGGTCAGTAATGGTGGATGAGGAGCACATGGGGGAT
This sequence comes from Dendropsophus ebraccatus, assembly GCA_027789725.1. Classification (NCBI taxonomy): domain Eukaryota; kingdom Metazoa; phylum Chordata; class Amphibia; order Anura; family Hylidae; genus Dendropsophus; species Dendropsophus ebraccatus. The sequence continues at coordinate 1,780,614 of JAQFWZ010000053.1, forward strand.
TATGGTGTCGTCTGAGGCTACGAGAGGTGCCAGGAGATCTGCAACGGGTCAGGTGGACACTAAAAGACTCTGACGTTATAAATGGAAATAATCCTCTTGTTGGGGGGGGGGGGGGATCGGAATGGACCCTGCACTATGTATTTTATAACTTGTTTGTATGAAAGAAATAAAAGATTTTTTTTTTTTAAATGCAAAAAACTTTGGATTTTTAGGATAAAAACATTAACCGACAGGTTTCTGTGATTCGATATATTTTAAAAAGAGAATTTCTTCCCCAAAATATAACACTGGATGCAGCCAGGCGATGGGCGATGTTCTCAAGTCCTAGGGTTCTAGAATATCTAGAGTATCACAGTTCTAGAGTAAAGTAACTTATTATGTACAGCAGGTGGATTTGGCCTATGATGTATCACGGTGTAGAGAAGGTTATTATTCCATCCTCCTGTACGGCTCTGGCACCGGGTGTACGACTAGGATGACGGGTGGTAGATGGAGGACTCCGATAGATCTCCAGGAGCTGCAGACAATGATGACGCTTGGTTGTTGTGTAACACAATCTCTAGGTCAGCGGTGCTCTGGGTCTCTTCTGGGTCAGCAGTGCTCTGGATCTCTTCTGGATCAGTGGTGCTCTGGGTCTCTTCTGGATCAGTGGTGCTCTGGGTCTCTTCTGGATCAGCAGTGCTCTGGGATCTCTTCTGGATCAGCAGTGCTCTGGGTCTCTTCTGGATCAGCAGTGCTCTGGGTCTCTTCTGGATCAGCAGTGCTCTGGGTCTCCTCTGGATCAGCGGTGCTCTGGGTCTCTTCTGGATCAGCAGTGCTCTAGGTCTCTTCTGGATCAGTAGTGCTCTGGATCTCTTCTGGATCAGCAGTGCTCTGAGTCTCTTCTAGATCAGCGGTGCTCTGGGTCTCTTCTGGATAAGCGGTGCTCTGGGTCTCTTCTGGATCGGCGGTGCTCTGGGTCTCTTCTGGATCAGCAGTGCTCTGGATCTCTTCTGGATCGGCGGTGCTCTGGGTCTATTCCGGATCAGCAGTGCTCTGGATCTCTTCTGGATCAGCAGTGCTCTGGGTCTCTTCTGGATCAGCAGTGCTCTGGATCTCTTCTGGATCAGCAGTGCTCTGGGTCTCTTCTGGATCAGCAGTGCTCTGGATCTCTTCTGGATCAGCAGTGCTCTGGGTCTCTTCTGGATCAGCAGTGCTCTGGATCTCTTCTGGATCAGCAGTGCTCTGGGTCTCTTCTGGATCAGCAGTGCTCTGGATCTCTTCTGGATCAGCAGTGCTCTGGGTCTCTTCTGGATCAGCAGTGCTCTGGATCTCTTCTGGATCAGCAGTGCTCTGGGTCTCTTCTGGATCAGCAGTGCTCTGGATCTCTTCTGGATCAGCAGTGCTCTGGGTCTCTTCTGGATCAGCAGTGCTCGGGGTCTCTTCTGGATCAGCAGTGCTCTGGATTAATACAATACAATCACGCCAAAAAGTGTGGTTTATTACAGTGTGAACAAACGCTTAGGGTACGCTCACACTATGGAAGCCGCGCGGTATTCCCTTCCACCTCCGCTGTTTATGTGGTAGAAAGTAATGTACGATGTGCAGCTGCAGTGACCCGGAAGGATGTACAGTGTCTGTGGGGGGGGGGGGGTAGAGGTCCATTACAATTGTGAAGTCCCTACCATATAGGTATAGCTGCCATTTCCGTAGGGAGACCCATCTCCCACTTGGCGGGGTAGCTTGCATGCAGAGGCCCAGGTTGCCCACTTTTATAATACCTGTCCTCAGTTACTGGGGAGCTGGAGGTGGCACAGTCCCTGGTGTCTCCCTCTGGGGAGCTGGAGGTGGCACAGTCCCTGGTGTCTTCCTCTGGGGAGCTGGAGGTGGCACAGTCCCTGGTGTCTTCCTCTGGGGAGCTGGAGGTGGTACAGTCCCTGGTGTCTTCCTCTGGGGAGCTGGAGGTGGCACAGTCCCTGGTGTCTCCAACTGGGGAGCTGGAGGTGGCACAGTCCCTGGTGTCTTCCTCTGGGGAGCTGGAGGTGGCACAGTCCCTGGTGTCTTCCTCTGGGGAGCTGGAGGTGGCACAGTCCCTGGTGTCTTCCTCTGGGGAGCTGGAGGTGGCACAGTCCCTGGTGTCTTCCTCTGGGGAGCTGGAGGTGGCACAGTCCCTGGTGTCTTCCTCTGGGGAGCTGGAGGTGGCACAGTCCCTGGTGTCTTCCTCTGGGGAGCTGGAGGTGGCACAGTCCCTGGTGTCTTCCTCTGGGGAGCTGGAGGTGGCACAGTCCCTGGTGTCTTCCTCTGGGGAGCTGGAGGTGGCACAGTCCCTGGTGTCTTCCTCTGGGGAGCTGGAGGTGGCACAGTCCCTGGTGTCTTCCTCTGGGGAGCTGGAGGTGGCACAGTCCCTGGTGTCTTCCTCTGGGGAGCTGGAGGTGGCACAGTCCCTGGTGTCTTCCTCTGGGGAGCTGGAGGTGGCACAGTCCCTGGTGTCCCCCTCTGGGGAGCTGGAGGTGGCACAGTCCCTGGTGTCTTCCTCTGGGGAGCTGGAGGTGGCACAGTCCCTGGTGTCCTCCTCTGGGGAGCTGGAGGTGGCACAGTCCCTGGTGTCTTCCTCTGGGGAGCTGGAGGTGGTACAGTCCCTGGTGTCTCCCTCTGGGGAGCTGGAGGTGGCACAGTCCCTGGTGTCTCCCTCTGGGGAGCTGGAGGTGGCACAGTCCCTGGTGTCTCCCTCTGGGGAGCTGGAGGTGGCACAGTCCCTGGTGTCTCCCTCTGGGGAGCTGGAGGTGGCACAGTCCCTGGTGTCTCCCTCTGGGGAGCTGGAGGTGGCACAGTCCCTGGTGTCCTCCTCCAGGTAGGTCTCCGGATCACCCACATAATTGCATTGTAGATTCTCCACATGATTTCCTAATAGAATATCAGCGGGCAGACCCCCCATGACCCCAATTGTGCATCGCTTGGCACCAAAGCCATAGTCCAGCTCCACACTTGCCTTCGGAATATTTCTTCGGATGCGTCCAGCCAACTCAACATTAATTCCAGGTCCCGGCTGTATCGCTTCTGGCCGAAATACACGGGGATCCCCGACTCTCTAAACCCGACACTTTGTATCCATTGATTAGAACGTCCTGCATGTGGCATTGCCGCCGCTCTGGGTAGTTTGGGGACTGAGCCTGAATGCTGCATACTCCAAACGGAAGGATGTACAATGTGCAGCTGCAGTGACCCGGAAGGATGTACAATGTGCAGCTGCAGTGACCTGGATGGATGTACAATGTGCAGCTGCAGTGACCCGGATGGATGTACAATGTGCAGCTGCAGTGACCCGGAAGGATGTACAATGTGCAGCTGCAGTGACCCGGAAGGATGTACAATGTGCAGCTGCAGTGACCCGGAAGGATGTACAATGTGCAGCTGCAGTGACCCGGATGGATGTACAATGTGCAGCTGCAGTGACCCGGAAGGATGTATAATGTGCAGCTGCAGTGACCTGGATGGATGTACAATGTGCAGCTGCAGTGACCCGGAAGGATGTATAATGTGCAGCTGCAGTGACCTGGAAGGATGTATAATGTGCAGCTGCAGTGACCCGGAAGGATGTATAATGTGCAGCTGCAGTGACCTGGAAGGATGTACAATGTGCAGCTGCAGTGACCTGGATGGATGTACAATGTGCAGCTGCAGTGACCCGGAAGGATGTACAATGTGCAGCTGCAGTGACCCGGAAGGATGGTAATGTATGCTCGTGGCCGGCGGCGCGGGGGTTAAAGTGGCCGGGTCCCATACAGACAGCCGATCCGCTGCGTGTATAGGAACCATTTAGCTTTACACTACAGGATCCGCAGTGGATTTTGCTGCAAACTCGCAGGGTGAAGTCCGCTGCGGATCCGGTATGTGTGAACCTACCCTGAGGGTGTGTTCAGACTACGAAATTCATGCGAATAAATTCCATCAGATTCTGTTGGGGGCTGGGGGGGGGGGTAGAGGTCCATTACAATTGTGAAGTCCCTACCATATAGGTATAGCTGCCATTTCTGTAGGGAGGCCCATCTCCCACTTGGCGGGGTAGCTTGCATGCAGAGGCCCAGGTTGCCCACTTTTATAATACCTGTCCTCCTGGCTGTATCGCTTCTGGCCGAACTACACGGAGATCCGCAATAGTCAAAAATGCCCCAGACTCACTTTGTATCCATCGATTAGAACGTCCTCCATGTGGCATAGCCGCCGCTCTGGGTAGCTTGGGGACAGAGGCTGGATGCCGTAGACTCCAAACGCAGTATCCATGGTGCTGGGCTCAGTGACCCACTCTGGTGGGGGTGGTGCTGACTCTTCCTCATATGGAGGGGAGTGCACAAGATGGACCGGATGAGGTGGGGGTGCCTGGGGCTCTCCGAGTATTTGAAGGACAACTGGACTGCAGGTTCCCAGACTGCCCACACCTGTAACATCTCCATTCTGTGATTCTACCAGGACTGTTGGGTTCCAGGATAGTGAGCTGGGTTTGTTAGTGTCCTTTGGCTGGGTGGAGGGGCTGATTGGACAGGAGGGGACTGGGTCACTGAGACAGGCTGTGGGTTAATGTCCCGCAGTTGCTTCCGTTGCGGTCGGATAGTAAGGGCCTCATCGGCCAGGGCTGCAGCTCTATCCAAGGTGGGCGGTGAGCGTTCCTGGACCCACTGCCGAATCTCTGAAGGGCACTTGGCAAAAAATTGTTCTTTAAGAAATGTTTGAACGATATCTTCCACGGTAAGGCGTGTTCTGCTTCCAGCCATCTCCGACATGCCTGGGACATCCTCTGGGCATACATTTTAAAGGAGCCCCCCGTTGTGCATGGGAGGTCACGGAACTGAGTCCGGTGTGACAGCATGCTAATCCAGGATAGTCAGTTTTCACATGGGTTTAATCCCGATTCGGCGGTGACCCAATGGTCCGGTAAGCCTCCGCCATGCTTCCATTCAGGAGTCTCACCAGCATGCGTATCCAGTCATAGTAGGGCACCCCCATCAAGTCACACTGCTGCTTAAAATCCTTAAAGAACCCCTCCACATCCCCAGAAACCTCATCAAATGGCTTGAAATCTGCCCGGGTGATACACACAGGTTCCTGCGGAGTTGGGTTCACACTCCAAGTAACACTACTCCCTCTCTCGGGCTCCATGGCTTCTTGTCTTCATTGGCATCGGAGAGCAGCCCCCTTTTTATACTCCTGAGAGACGCCTGGGCCCAGAGCTGCGATCTCTTCCTTGTACCACACCACCCATTGGCTCTTAGGGGGTGGGGGCCCCATCTCCAAGGATTGCCGTTAGACGTCTGAGAGGAGGTGGTCTGGACAGCACTCAACGGAAGATCAATCAAGGCCTCTTTAGCCAGTCCCTGGTGGTTCAGGCCAAGTTCTCTAGCTCTCTCCTGCAGGCTGGATACGGTCTAGTTTCTGTATTCGCTCTGTGGGTAGTTCTCCATTGGGGCTACGCTCCGTTGGTCCCGCCGCTTGCCACTAGTTGTCACGGGGTTCTCCTCCGGTATCACAATCAACAGAGCGAGCTATGGAGGGCCAGCGCAGAGGTTTATTAGCAGTTCCGTCAATAGGAAAACACAATCCAATAGGTATCACACAGTCCACAATCCAATAAGCTCTGGGCAGAATCCAGGGTGAAAAAGCCCCAGTCTTGGTTACCTGACTTGAGCAAAGTGTCAAAGCGTGTTCCGTTGTCACCTGCGCTGCAAGAGTACATAGGCCTTGGTTACGGCAGCTTTGCTCTATCCGGGTCAGTTCCTCAAGGACAAGTACCTTGACACTGTAGGGCAGAAGGTGATCAGACAGCATAGTCTAAACACGGGCACAAGTATCTCTTGTATCTCTCTAAAGTTCAGGCAGAGCACATAACTACCCTGGGTTGGGACTCCTCCGACAAACTCCTCTTCTCTTCACTGCTCAACTCTAAGCTACACCAGTACCGCTACATCACACATCTATGTGACACAAAACAGTTCCAATTACCGATGTGGTGGCTGATGTAATTACCTGATTTATCACCATATATATGTATTATTATTAATATCGTACCCACATCGTATTAATTACCTAAAGTTTGAGATAAAACTCACTCACAACAGTATACACTACTGACATGTGAGCATTAATATCCAAAAAGTATACTTTTATTGATTAAATATAGTAAAAACATACAATAAAAAAGATGATTAAAGATAGTACTAAAATACAAGAAAAACAGGATACGGCCACTAAACAGGGGTGGTTGTAATACTTGACGCCACAGATCGTTACCCAGGATTACCTAGTATATAGATAGGAAGATGAGGGTGCAGTCTGCTTAAACGCTAACCACTCAAGTACAAAACAGTGCTGTAGCCGCAGCAGGCAATCCCTATCATGCAATTCCCGCCTATCCCAATACTTGGATCCTTAGTTACAAATAAATGTAATAATGAACTCACCCATTTGTTTGTGACCGTCCTGATGCCAACCCCGACGCACGTTTTGCTGTCCTATCGCTTTATCAAGGGGCCGTATCAGGAGGAGGTCATCAATATACCTCCCGTACCGTGCAATGGCACCCAAATAGGGGGATATAAGCACTGTACAGCAGTGATTTTCAACCAGTGTGCCGCGACACATGGTCCGGTGTGCCGCGGGGAAAGTTCCCCAAACTATGGTGCCCCTGTGAAACAGGAGAAAACAATGGGGGAGAGAAACCTGGGGATGGGGGAGAAGCAGGGGAGAGAAGCAGGGGAGAGAGAAACATGCGGATGGGGGAGAGAAACAGCGGAGAGAAGCAGGGGGGAGAGAAACATGGGGATGGGGGAGAGAAACAGCGGAGAGAAGCAGGGGGGAGAGAAGTTTGGTGGAGAGAAGCACAGGAGAGAAGCAGGGGGAGAAAAGCATGGGGGAGAGAAGCACAGGAGAGAAGCACAGGAGAGAAGTAGGGGGGAAAAGTATGGGGTAGAGAAGCACAGGAGAGAAGCATGGGGGAGAGAAGCACAGGAGAGAAGCAGGGGGGAGAGAAGTTTGGTGGAGAGAAGCACAGGAGAGAAGCAGGGGGGAGAAGTATGGTGGAGAGAAGCACAGGAGAGAAGCACAGGAGAGAAGTAGGGGGGAAAAGTATGGGGTAGAGAAGCACAGGAGAGAAGCATGGGGGAGAGAAGCACAGGAGAGAAGCATGGGGGAGAGAAGTAGGGGGGAGAAGTATGGGGGAGAGAAGCACAGGAGAGAAGCATGGGGGAGAGAAGCACAGGAGAGAAGCATGGGGGAGAGAAGCAGGGGGGAGAGAAGCACAGGAGAGAAGCACAGGAGAGAAGTATGGTGGAGAGAAGCACAGGAGAGAAGCAGGGGGGAGAAGTAGGGGGGAGAGAAGCACAGGAGAGAAGCGGGGGAGAGAAGCACAGGAGAGAAGTATGGTGGAAAGAAGCACAGGAGAGAAGCACAGGGGGGAGAAGTATGGTGGAGAGAAGCACAGGAGAGAAGCATGGGGGAGAGAAGCACAGGAGAGAAGCAGGGGGGAGAAGTATGGTGGAAAGAAGCACAGGAGAGAAGCAGGGGGGAGAGAAGCACAGGAGAGAAGCACAGGAGAGAAGCACAGGGGGGAGAAGAAAACAGGCCCAGGTTTCACACTGAGTGAGTATAAATACATTTAGAATCTTTATTATTAACTATATGTATAATATGTGCTGTTTTAGTGTCATTTTGTGCCATTTTGGTTGGTGGTGTGCCCCGGGATTTTTTAAGTATAAAAAGTGTGCCGCGGCTCAAAAAAGGCTGAAAATCACTGCTCTACAGGACAACCTCCCAATAGGCCATATAAATAAAAAAATAAAATAAAGTAAAAAATATGGAACTGATATAAAGTTTTTCCAATTGATCCTGACTACAGATGAGAATCATTCATCTAAACGAAGTGGAGAGCTTCATTTGATCAGTGCTCCGCTCCTCTAGCTGCCGGCCTTTCAGTGCTGATCCGTTCCTGCCCAGGATGACGGGGGAAGCTGGATCCAGCGGATGGCATGTGTGATGGTCCTGCCATCTTCTCCCTCGCCCGTCTCGTCAGGGACCACTTCTACTCTTGCCGTGGGAGGAGCGGGGCTTGCCTCCAGCAGTTGTGGCACTTTCATCAGGGTTTGGATTGTTGATGTTGAGCTTCATCTGCTCTACTGAAAAAGGAACATTGGAAAATCATTTAAATCAGTCAGAAGACATTTCCAAAGTTGTCCCACCACTCTCTCCATCCAATGTGGTAGCTTCAGGCTGTGAGTGCGCTCAAGCTCTAACATAGGATGTATAGCGGGCCAAACATAATGTACCATTTATATGGGCAAATAAACGGTGTAAAGGAGAGCACATCACCTACATTGCTTGTAGACTGATCCTATTACACGATCAAGGGCTGCAGGGACATCATGAGTGATATCTGTGCAGCCCTTGGCCTAACCTGTTCTCCATTAGCTCTCTATGATCAGCGTTGTGGCTGCAGCTCCTGCGGTGCCTGAGGTGATGGGCCGTTCAGCCAATCAATTACTGATTGTCCTCATTGTTGGCCATTACATGAAGCGGACAAATCCTTATGATTTGCCTGAGGATTGCTCAATGTAATGACGGCCATATTTCCTTTTGGCCTCTCCGTGGAGAGCACCGCTGGAGCCCTATCTATACAGACATATCTGGGATGGTTGTCCCACCCCGGATACACCAGGGCCGTGACACCTCTCCATCTTGCCATAGCAGGATATAACAAACTTGGAAGAGTAAATGTGGATTGTATAAAAGATATACATAGTATATACCACCCCTTGTAGTATGTAGTGGGTGTCGGCCAGGAGCACCACCCCTTGTAGTATGTAGTGGGTGTCGGCCAGGAGCACCACCCCTTGTAGTATGTAGTGGGTGTCGGCCAGGAGCACCACCCCTTGTAGTATGTAGTAGGTGTCATCCAGGAGCACCACCCCTTGTAGTATGTAGTGGGTGTCAGCGAGGAGCACCACCCCTTGTAGTATGTAGTGGGTGTCGGCCAGGAGCACCACCCCTTGTAGTATGTAGTGGGTGTCATCCAGGAGCACCACCCCTTGTAGTAGGTGTCGGCCAGGAACACCACCTCTCGTAATAAGTAGTAGGTGCCAGTAGATGCCAGGAGCACCACCCTTTGTCCTTTGCTGCCACCCATTGTATTGGACATTAATCCTAAAGGGTTAACCTTATTTGCCCATCTCGCTAATGTAGCTTTACACACGATTCCGGAAATTCTTTGGACATAAATGAGACAATTAGAATTTTGCAGTCGCCCTAAGGAGAGACGTCTGGCTACAAAGGCCGTTATTAGGCTTTACCTCTCCTGAAAAAGATTTGTGTAAAACAAGGAAATATAAACATTTTTCAAAGCAACTTTTTTGCCCTAAAACATTTTCTACAGATAAAAGTGATTGTCGGGTAAAAAAGAAGTTTGCACCATGTTGGAAATAAAAATGTGAAAATTTATTTGGGAATATTCCTTTCCGTTTGCTATCAGAAAAAAAGTTGTCTAAATGAAATGATTTTCTAAGGACAATAACGATCATAAAGTACCTAACAAACATACAAAGTGCAAATCACATGAGTTTAAGCAATGGGGGAGAATGGGGACTGGGGGGTCTGGAGGGGGCCCAGGGGATGGAACATTGTCGGGGGTGCATAAAAAAGGGGGCAGTGGCAACAGTGCGAGGGGGATCAGGGGCAGGCTGGTGAGGGATAAGATGGCGGATGGGCAGGGAGGGAGGAATAATAAGGTGCAGGATGAGGTGAGAATGCATGAGGGTCGGGTGGGAGTAAGATGATAGATAATAATTGGCAGGCTGGGGTGAAAGATAATGGGCATGTTGTGTAGGCTGTGTAATGAGGTGGGTCAGGTGCTGAAGCTGTTGTGGGCAACACCTGCAGGATGGGAGAAGTGGAGGCCTCAGAGTTGCGGCCCGATCTCCCGGGTGCAGGCAGGTTCTACGGGTCGGCCTGCTTATACACTGCCAGCACACTCAATGGTAATTCATAGACTTGCACACACTCTGGGCGGCAGCTCGCTCCAATACAATGCCCAAAGTGGTCCATCTCATCATTGACAATGTCAAATGCAATGACAATGCATTTACTTCAGCGTCAGATGGTTCTTCCATTCAGAGATCTCTATGAGCAGGACGCAAGGTGGAACACGGCCGGCAAGAGGGGGGGGGGAGGGACATGGCTGGGGTCTGTCTGCAGGGGGAGCAGCAGCACTGGGGCCTGCAACAAATGTTATAGGGACTGCAGTCCCCCATGTTGATGGTGCTGCAGTCCCCCCATGTTGATGGTGCTGCAGTCCCCCCATGTTGATGTTCTGCAGTCCCCCATGTTGATGGTGCTGCAGTCCCCCATGTTGATAGTGCTGCAGTCCCCCATGTTGATGGTGCTGCAGTCCCCCCATGTTGATGGTGCTGCAGTCCCCCCATGTTGATGGTGCGCAGTCCCCCCATGTTGATGGTGCTGCAGTCCCCAATGTTGATGGTGCTGCAGTCCCCCCAATGTTGATGGTGCTGCAGTCCCCCCAAGTTGATGGTGCTGCAGTCCCCTCATGTTGATGGTGCTGTAGTCCCCCCAAGTTGATGGTGCTGCAGTCCCCAATGTTGATGGTGCTGCAGTCCCCCCATGTTGATGGTGCTGCAGTCCCCCATGTTGATGGTGCTGCAGTCCCCCCATGTTGATGGTGCTGCAGTCCCTCATGTTGATGGTGCTGCAGTCCCCCCATGTTGATGGTGCTGCAGTCCCCCCATGTTGATGGTGCTGCAGTCCCCCCATGTTGATGGTGCTGCAGTCCCCAATGTTGATGGTGCTGCAGTCCCCCCAAGTTGATGGTGCTGCAGTCCCCCCATGTTCATGGTGCTGCAGTCCCCCCATGTTCATGGTGCTGCAGTCCCCCATGTTGATGGTGCTGCAGTCCCCCCATGTTGATGGTGCTGCAGTCCCCCCATGTTGATGGTGCTACAATCCCCCATGTTGATGGTGCTGCAGTCCCCAATGTTGATGGTGCTGCAGTCCCCCCATGTTGATGGTGCTGCAGTCCCTCATGTTGATGGTGCTGCAGTCCCTCATGTTGATGGTGCTGCAGTCCCCCATGTTGATGGTGCTGCAGTCCCCCATGTTGATGGTGCTGCAGTCCCCGATGATGATGATGGTGCTGCAGTCACCCATGTTGATGGTGCTGCAGTCCCCCCATATTCATGGTGCTGCAGTCCCCCCATGTTCATGGTGCTGCAGTCCCCGATGATGATTATGGTGCTGCAGTCCCCAATGTTGATGGTGCTGCAGTCCCCCATGTTGATGGTGCTGCAGTCCCCGATGATGATTATGGTGCTGCAGTCCCCAATGTTGATGGTGCTGCAGTCCCCAATGTTGATGGTGCTGCAGTCCCCCCAAGTTACATAGTTACATAGTTAATACGGTTGAAAAAAGACACATGTCCATCAAGTTCAACCAAGGAGGGGATGGATACAGGGAAGGGGGAGGGGTGATAGGCTCTATACATACAGGGAAGGGGGAGGGGCGATAGTACTATACATACAGGGAAGGGGGAGGGGTGATAGGTTCTATACATACAGGGAAGGGGGAGGGGTGATAGGTTCTATACATATGCATCTATATTATTTTGGTCTAAGAACTTGTCTCTCCTGTTTTGAAGCCCTCTACTGTTTTTGCTGTGACCAGATCCTGTGGTGACTGTTCCACAGATTCACAGTTCTCATGGTAAAGTTGATGGTGCTCCAGTCCCCCATGTTCATGATGCTGCAGTCCCCCCATGTTGATGGTGCTGCAGTCCCCCCATGTTGATGGTGCTGCAGTCCCCCCATGTTGATGGTGCTGCAGTCCCCCCATGTTGATGGTGCTGCAGTCCCCCCATGTTGATGGTGCTGCAGTCCCCCCATGTTGATGGTGCTGCAGTCCCCCCATGTTGATGGTGCTGCAGTCCCCCCATGTTGATGGTGCTGCAGTCCCCCATGTTGATGGTGCTGCAGTCCCCTCATGTTCATGGTTCTGCAGTCCCCCCATGTTGATGGTGCTGCAGTCCCCAATGTTGATGGTGCTGCAGTCCCCCCATGTTGATGGTGCTGCAGTCCCCTCATGTTCATGGTGCTGCAGTCCCCCCATGTTCATGGTGCTGCAGTCCCCCCATGTTGATGGTGCTGCAGTCCCCTCATGTTCATGGTGCTGCAGTCCCCCCATGTTCATGGTGCTGCAGTCCCCCCATGTTGATGGTGCTGCAGTCCCCCCATGTTGATGGTGCTGCAGTCCCCCCCATGTTGATGGTGCTGCAGTCCCCCATGTTGATGGTGTTGCTGCTCGATGGCCTTCATCCATATCTGCAGACGGGCCTGACGGTCCTGACAGCGTTTCTCCTCCCTCAGATACACCAGAGCTGGACGTTTTTCCAAAAACCAGTGGGATCGGCCTCTCCTGCTGCTGACCCTCGAGATCTTCATCTTCCACAAGAGCCGCCGGGTCCACTACTTCAACATAATTCTTCACTGGTTCTGTGGACATAAAGCAAGTTATCAGAAGATCGGCACATTCCCATGGGCCACTGTTCTAGGGACAGATTTCTTAAACAGTTTCTACATACAATATTCTGGGCCTTGGTTTTGGATTCCTGTGCATGATGTAGTCTGACCCGCCTCCCAGGACAGGGATTATGTTTTTTCATAGTGTTTGAGTATTGTGTTTTAAAATCCATACGTCTATGTGGAATTTGGGGTTTCTCCACATGGGTGAAACACCGAGTAAGATTCAGATGTTAAGAGGTGTAGCTAGCTTTTCCTGCACCCGGGGCAAAGAATCAGTTTGGCGACCGCATCCCCCCCCCCTTTTGAACTTAGCAGAATCGGTGCTCCCCACACAGTATAATGCCCTGAAAGTGCCCCCACACTGTATTAAGAGCCCCAATACATACAGTAGTTCTCTTATAACCCTCCTACCACCATACAGTGATGACATATTACATGAAAACTGCTCTGAACAAAACAGGAAGATATCACCAATGATACTATTACATAATACCGCCACACCATGTCCCCTATCACTACAACTCTATAACAGAGTGCAGTTACATCCAGTGACTCACAGGGGGCATCTTCTCTGATGAGAATCTGTCGCTTTTTCTTTTTCTCTCCATCCAGCCTGGGCCACCTTGATTTCTCCCCCGGCTGTGAATCTTCTCTCCAGAATCTGCCAGAGAAACATATTAACCTCCAACACATACAGTAGTTACACCCCTCTGTGGCCCTATATAGTAGTTACACCCCTCTGTGCTCCCATAGTTTTAAGGTGTCCCTGTGCCCCAGTATAGTAGTAAGGCCCCTCTGTGCAGCCCCAATATAGTATAGACTGCTGTGTGCAGCCCCCAGTAGTATATAGACCCCTTGTGTGCAGCCCCCAGTAGTATATAGACCCCTTGTGTGCAGCCCCCAGTAGTATATAGACCCCTTGTGTGCAGCCCCCAGTAGTAAATAGATCCCTGTGTGCTGCCCCCAGTAGTAAATAGACCCCCTGTGTACCGTCCCCAGTTATACATAGACCCCCTGTGCGCTCCCCCAGAAGTATAGACCCCGTGTGCTACCCCCAGTTATATATAGCCTCCCTGTGTGCTGCCCCTAGTTATATAAAGACCCCCTATGTGCCCCCTCAGTTATATATAGCCTCCCTGTGTGCTCCCTCAGTTATATATAGCCCCCCTGTGCGCTCCCCGAGTTATATATAGACCCCCTGTGTGCTCCATCAGTTATATATAGACCCCCTGTGTGCTCCATCAGTTATATATAGACCCCCCCGTTTGCTCCCCGTTATATATAGCCCCCCTGTGTGCTCCCCCAGTTATATATAGACCCCCTGTGTGCTCCCCCAGTTATATATAGACCCCCTGTTTGCTCCCCGTTATATATAGACCCCCTGTGTGCTCCCCCAGTTATATATAGACCCCCTGTGTGCTCCCCCAGTTATATATAGACCCCCTGTGTGCTCCATCAGTTATATATAGACCCCCTGTGTGCTCCCCCAGTTATATATAGACCCCCTGTGTGCTCCCCCAGTTATATATAGACCCCCTGTGCGCTCCGAGTTATATATAGACCCCCTGTGTGCTCCCCCAGTTATATATAGACCCCCTGTGTGCTCCATCAGTTATATATAGACCCCCTGTGTGCTCCCCCAGTTATATATAGACCCCCTATGTGCCCCCTCAGTTATATATAGCCCCCCTGTGCGCTCCGAGTTATATATAGACCCCCTGTGTGCTCCATCAGTTATATATAGACCCCCTGTGTGCTCCCCCAGTTATATATAGACCCCCTGTGTGCTCCCTCAGTTATATATAGCCCCCCTGTGCGCTCCCTGAGTTATATATAGACCCCCTGTGTGCTCCCCCAGTTATATATAGCCCCCCTGTGTGCTCCATCAGTTATATATAGACCCCCTGTGTGCTCCATCAGTTATATATAGACCCCTGTGTGCTCCATCAGTTATATATAGACCCCCTGTTTGCTCCCCGTTATATATAGCCTCCCTGTGTGCTCCCCCAGTTATATATAGACCCCCTGTGTGCTCCCCGTTATATATAGACCCCCTGTGTGCTCCCTCAGTTATATATAGACCCCCTGTTTGCTCCCCGTTATATATAGACCCCCTGTGTGCTCCATCAGTTATACAGTCCTGTATTGTGTAGGGGTTGGAGGAGGCTGAAGCCTCAAGTGAGCACTGTGGCTGCAGCTTCTACCTCTCTGAACAAAGGGGTCAAGCGTCATTGGGCAACATAGCCAATCCCTCTCTGGACAGTCACATATAACTTTGTAATTGTTTAGACAAAGACGCCACAACCAGTGTATTTATCCATTCCAAAACACATGGTGTATGTGGGCCTACAGTCACCTTGGGTAAACACTTGTACCATTACAAAACATATACATAAAGCAGAGTGTGATGGTGAGTGGCGGCATATACCATCACATGGGGGGGAGGTCACCATCCGGCTGAAGTTCCCTGGTGTATTGATACCGGACACGATTCCTTCCTCTCCACAGCATAAACTGAAAAGAAAAAAATAAGCGAAAACGTAAGGCGAAGAGGGTCATTCAGAGCAGAGTGCAGTGTTACATAGTAATGGCGGACCTACCCAGTCCCAGCTGGTCCACATCTGTAACCTGGCCCCATTGTGGGACCACCAGTGCCGCCATCTCCTCCCCTCTTGGTCTTCGGGCTTACGGATCATGGTAGCCGGGCACTGTGAGGTCCCACATGTTGGGGCGTACCTGAACCTGAAAGAGAAAAAAGTTTCAGATATCATGTATGAAAAATACAGCTATATTGATTGAGATTTGTGTCTATATCCTAAATAACATGAAATACCCCCAACTCAAATTAAAACCTACAAGTTGGGAATCGAACATAGGACCGGAGCAAAGTAAGACAGACGGCTTACCCCTGAACCTACAGGACGGCTGACACCTACAGGTATGTATTATTTCCGCCTCTGTTCACACCTAGGATAGTGGTCAGCATTTCAGACACTAATGTCCTACACGGACGGTGTAACCAGATGAGTACACGGCCAGGAAAACTATTTAGCAGCTTTGTACGATTTGGAATCCACTCCATCAAAAACTTATTACCTAAAAAATAGGTGTGAACAAAGCCTTCCTGAATCTACCACAGCTGAACCCTCAGAAGTGACTTGTGTGAAATAAAGAGACTATGCGGGGGGGGGGTACACAGACTGCGAAAACTAATGCTACAAAAAGACACCAGACTGTGAATAAAAAAAACGTTGTTAGAAGCTAAAATTATTATGTTAATTTGTTTTCCCTGAGTACCATTGGCATCACAACCATAGCGGTATTTTCGCCCCTGCGAGCCCCTGGAACGAAGGAATTTTTAATGAATACAATATCAAAGCTTTATTAACCCCTCCTACAGGAAGTATAAATAAGCCCCTCCCCCTAACAACATCAGTCATTTACAAGAAAACATAACAGGGAGGGAGACTTGTGATGCCAATGGTACTCAGGGAAAACAAATTAACATAATAATTTTAGCTTCCCTTACGTCCCATTGGCATCACAACGATAGGGGAACTAGCAAGTCCTATCCCCAGAGGGTGGGTTTTCCGTCACAGCTGCACTAAGAACTGACCTAGCAAAGGCCGTTCTAGCAGAAATGTTAGAATTTAGTCTGTAGTGTTTCACAAACGTAGATAGGGATGACCAAGACGCAACCTGACATATGTTCTCCAGGGACACCGAGGACCGTTCTGCCCAACTAGAAGCACCCGCTCTAGTGGAATGTGCCCTGGTAAAGGATGGAGGCGACTTCCCAGCAGAAGAATAACACAATTCGATGGCCTCACATCCCTCTTGATATGGAAGGTTTAGAAGCTTTCTTCCCTTTGTTCTTCCCTGAAAATAGGATCAACAGATTCTCTTCTTTCCTTAAAGAATTAGTTCTATTCAAGTAAATTCTTAAAGTTCTAGGTACATCTAGAAGGGAAACATCCACGTCCTGCTGGGATGAATTAGAAGGAGAAAAACTTGGAAGAACAATAGGTTCATTAATGTTCACAAATGAAGCGACCTTGGGTAAGAACCCTGGTAAGAATCTTAGCATCACCTTATCTTCCGAGAAAATGATGTAAGGAGCTGTCGATCCAAGAGCCTGAAGCTCTCCGACACGTTTTGCAGAGGTAACGGCCAAGAGAAGAGTACACTTTAGGGTTAGAAATTTCAAATCAACCTCCTTCAAAGGTTCAAATGGGTGTAGAGATAACCCTTTAAGTACCAAGGAGAGATCCCAGGAGTCGACATGTCTGTTTACTCTAGGCCTTAGTCTTGTAATAGCCTTGACAAAGTTTTTTACTTCAATAATCTGAAAAAGTCTATAGTTCAGATGCGCTGAAAGGGCCGCTATTTGGACCTTAATGGATCCTGGTGTTAGACCCTTGTCAAACCCCTCCTGAAGAAACTCAAGAAGTTGAGGAGTAGAGGGTTTAACAGAGCTCAACTGCTTAGATGTACACCAGGTTTGAAATATTCTCCAGATACGAGCATATGAAGCGTTCGTGGAATCACTATGTGCGTGGGACAACGTCCGGAGGACGTTCTCAGAGAAAGTTTCAGGACCTAATAAGGTCCTCTCAGCCTCCAAGCTGTGAGGCTGACTAGGTCCTGGCACAGGTGCTGTCCCTGGGATATCGGGCTGTAACGGCAGTTTCCAGAACTCGCCCCTGCTCATGTTCATGACCAGGTTGAACCACGATCTCTTCGGCCAAAACGGCGTGATTATGATCACCGAGGCCTGATCCAGTCTGATCTTCACCAGAACTCTGGGGATCATAGAGATGGGTGGAAATATGTATGCCATCTGGAAGTTCCATGGGATTGACATTGCATCTACCGTCGTCGGATTGTCGGCCGAATATAGGGAACAAAACCTCCTCAGTTTGGCATTGTTTGCTGAGGCCATAAGGTCTATCTGAGGAATTCCCCATCTTTGGGTTAGTTGCAGGAACACTTTCCTTGAAAGCGACCATTCCCCTGGAACCGTCAATCCCCTGCTCAAACGATCCGCTAGGGTGTTGTGAATACCTCTTATGTGAAGAGCAGATAGCCTGGCTATTCGGGGTTCCGCCCATCTGAATATGGATTCTACCTCCCTGAGAAGTAGAGGCGACTTGGTACCTCCTTGCTTGTTGATCTAAGCGACACAAGCCATATTGTCCGTCCGGATTCTCACAGCCTTCTGCAACAGTTTTGGAGTAAAGTGTAGAAGGGCTAAGTAAATAGCCCTTAGTTCCCGTACATTTGATGGAAGGGACGACTCCTGGCTGTTCCATGTTCCCGACACCACCTTCTGTTCTAGATGCGCACCCCATCCTGAACCTGACGCATCCGTAGTTATTGTGATCCACTGGGATTCGGTTATGGAAGCTCCGTGCTTCACCTCTCTCCACCAGGTTAGGGACTGTCTGGTTTCCGTAGATAGAACATGTAGTGTTTCCAAATCTTCCAGGCTCCGGTTCCAGGTAGTCAGGACTTCTCTCTGGAGGTACCTCATCCGCCATAATGCCCATGGAACTGCTTCTGCAGCTGACGAAAGGAGTCCCAAGAATCTCATTAGAGTCCGAAGAGACACTTGACGAGGAGGAATAAGAAACTGGGCACCCTTCTGTATCCGCAACAGCCTGGGTGTTGACAGAAACAGCTTCATCTGCGTGGAATCTATGATAAAGGCCAAAAAAGTTTTTACTCTGGATGGAATCAGTTCCGACTTCTCCTGGTTGATCAGCCACCCTAGCTGCTGAAGAATTACCAAGACATAATTCAGCTGAGACATCAGAAGACTGTGAGTCTGAGCCATAATCAACCAGTCGTCTAGGTAGGGAATGATCTTTATTCCCTGAAGTCTGAAGATAACCATCATGGCCGACACCACCTTTGTGAATACAAAGGGAGCCGAAGTTATGCCGAAGGGAAGAACCTTGAACTGAAGATGTCTTACCTTCCCTTGCAACTGAATAGCAATCCGCAGGTATTTTCTGTGCGCTGGCAGAATAGGAACGTGCAGGTATGCGTCCTGGAGGTCTATAGATACCATAAAGTCGCCCTCCTGGAGGACAGTCTTTACGGATCTGATATAATAAGCCTCCACTTTCCAGACGACTTCGGCACGAGAAAAATTGGAGAGTAGACTCCCAGACCGACGTCCGACAGAGGAACATCTTCTAGAGCTTCTATATCCAGAAGGTGCAGAATTTCCTTTTCCATGATGGGATGCTTTACTGGACCGAAATAATGAGACACCAGAAACCTTGGGGGAGGAAGGAGAAATAAAGGAAGCACATAACCACTTTGAATAATGCTTACAACCCACGCGTCTCTTATTAGTTTTTTCCAGGCAGGAAGAAACAGAGCAAGACGACCTCCCACAGGTGTACATCTGGCGTCAGAAGTCCGGGTATTTGGTAGAATCTTTATTTTGCTGCTTGCCGGTACCTCTTCTATTATAATACTTCCCTCTTCCTCAGGACTGGTAACGGCTCTTTCCTCGTTGAGGTGATCTGCCTCTACGAAAGGATCCCCGCGGCCTTTTGTATGATCCGCTAACATAAGAAAGGGGTAAGAATTTCCCCTTCTTGTCCGACATCTCTTCCATGATCTTATCTAATTCTTAGCCGAATAACCGGCCCGGCTGATACTCCAAATTGCATAGCTGAAATTTGGAGTTAGAATCACCAGCCCAAGGTCTTAACCATAGTGCACGGCGACCAGCAGTTGACAGGGCCATTGTCTTAGCTGCTAGGCGAGTCTCCTGTGAAGCTGCATCACACAAAAAGTCAACTCCCATATTGACCTTTTTGAAGGAACGGAGGACCTTGTCCCGGTTCACTCCGGACTCGAGATCCTCCTGTACCTTAGCCAACCATCTTCTAAGACTTCTGGATACCTCAAATGCAGAAATAGCAACTGCGCATTGGGCAGCTGCCGCCGTGTAGGATCTTTTAAATGCTTCCTCGATTCTCCTATCCATTGGATCTTTGAGATTAGAACCGTCATCAGCAGGCAAAACCGTATTCTTAGATAGTTTGGCTATTGCAGTATCTACCTTGGGAGGATCAGCCCATTCCTTGCATTCATCCTCCTTGAGGACATACAAGGTTTTAAACTTCTTACTTAAAACCGGAGCCTTTTCCGGTTTCTTCCATTCAGTATATAACATGGACATGGACGTCTCTCCGTTGAGGCTCCATCCTCAATTTCCTCAGCCTGAACAGCTCTGCGTAGCTTATAGATGCTGTCCATAGGGAAATAACCCTTGAAAATCTCTTTTTCATCCTCGGAAGGAGAAGATGAATCAGATGAGGAGGAAGAACCAACCTCATCTATCACCTTAAATTCTGACCCCTAGGGTAGAAAAATAGAGACATACTCAGCTGGGATAAAAAAACTCTCTCTGCTATCTACCTAAGTAATACATACTCACAGGATGA
The DNA here is from genome assembly GCA_027789725.1 of Dendropsophus ebraccatus. Lineage (NCBI taxonomy): Eukaryota > Metazoa > Chordata > Amphibia > Anura > Hylidae > Dendropsophus > Dendropsophus ebraccatus. The sequence goes on from JAQFWZ010000053.1 coordinate 1,800,625, forward strand.
GAGACTGACGGAGAAATGCTACGCTTAGATTTCTTCTTATGGCGGCAATCTCTATTAGCAAGCGATTTTTCCTTGACCCATATAACCACATCCTGAGTATCGGGTTCACCAGTTTTTCTTGGGCGGCATGACGTACAACGTACTGTAATATATATACATATATATCAAATAACATATGAATGTCAATATTGGAAGCTTATTTTGATAGATGGTGTGCCCATCCATGATGGGCTAGTTTCCATAGCCGACATCTAAATATAAATTATGCCATGAATAAGCAATATATTTAAATAAATAACAGGCCTAGCCTGAAAAACCTGGAAGAGTGTCATATTCAATAAGGCCACTAGATGGCAGCAGAGTAGTACTTACAATACAGCTTGTATAGCAGGAAGACAGATGATCACACACTGAGAAGGCAATGTCTGAGCACAGAAAACTCTATAGGCTCCGTAGGTAGGACTAGAAGTCAGACCCAGTCCTACCTGGTGAATGCACAGCTTTTAACTGAGACGCTGGAACAGCTTACTGGCTCCGCATGCACTTCCGGCCCCCAGTGATGACGTCACGAGGCCGCGCCGCTCCGACGCGGCGGTGGAACGTAAGTGAACCGCAAGCGCATGCGCAGATACTGCGCACCACTACGCAGCTCCAAAACAAGATGGCGGACGCGACTCCAGGATACCAGACTGCTCTGGAATCCTCCACCTGCAGCCACAGGATGGTTCCGCCGAACCTGTATAGAAAGAAAAGAACGGGCACAGAGGGTCCCGGTCCTGCTAAAAGTACCTAAGGTACCATAACCCGCAAACATAATAGGAGGGAGCAAGGTCCCTAGGGGCTATACTAGGACGAAGAAAAAAAGACTGATGTTGTTAGGGGGAGGGGCTTATTTATACTTCCTGTAGGAGGGGTTAATAAAGCTTTGATATTGTTTTCATTAAAAATTCCTTCGTCCCAGGGGCGAAAATACCCCTATGGTTGTGATGCCAATGGGACGTAAGGGAAACTACATTTACCCCCCTTGACCCCAGAAAACACAGAAATATACATGTGTCCTTGGTGATTGTGAAGATACAATTGTTCCATATTCCTATGGCAGCTATAGGAGTGGGGCATCGATGTCTCTGTGCCATGCTGCACCAGCTGGGCTCCTGTGTAATCACAGATAACACTGATTGATGATTTTTATTTTTTTTTTAATTATAAATTGATCAATATGTCTAATCTACACATATGGTACTAATAAAAACTAGAGATCATGGCGTAAAAATGACGCCCCATACGTGAAAAAAATAATAGCGCTATAAGAGTCACAATACGGCCATTGTAATCACACCTATTTGCAAAAAAAATAATAATAATTTGCTGTAAATAAAAATAGTAAAACTTTGGAAAATCTGTATAACCTGCATATGGCTGTATTCAGACCGACCTATAGAATAAATGTTAGTTTTACCGTAAAGCGTAAACGCGGAACCCCCACAAATTTATAAATTTACAATTTATTATAAAATGACGCTGATTCACATTACTGTATGCGCGAGAAAGCAGACGCTAGTCACCGATGGGCACACAGTCCTACTAGTTTGCTTTGATCCGCTTTTCTCATGGACGTCACGGACGTAAGAAGACAGATCCCATAGATTTCTATTGGCTAATCCATGCCGTGGTCACATCTGAGTCATGTCCTATTTTTTATGGCGCAGATCGTCTGAATAGACTCATAGGATTCAATGGGCCCTAAAATTGTCTGTGAGCGGCCTGTGACTGCGGAGACAGATTCAGAGGAGTCCGGAGCGGCTGCAGTTACAGCAAGTATTTGTCTGCATCCATTCTGATTCGTTTTTCCATTGACTCCCATAATTAATAAAAAAAAAATAAGCATCTTTTTTAATGTACACACAAATGTGGTTGACTGCGTTTTGTGTACATCAAAAAAAATGGATGCGTTTTGATACTTTTTTTTTTTTTTTTTAAATGGACGTCAATGGAAATACACACATACATCTGTTTTCTGCAAAAAAAAAAAATGTAGTGTGAACTTGGCCTAAAACATCAAAGTAAATTCCTATCTTGACAGAATGAATGAATTTATTTGCACATCTGTGTATATCTGTATGTAATATATCAATCACACAAACACACACACGTACCTGGGACAAATAGTTCTATAGCATTAATTTCTTCGAGGCAGAAGTCCTCCATAAAGTGTGATGGTGCCGACTTCTTTCCATCCTTTCAGCCTCGACAAAAGCAGCAGCCACTGCATAGCACACATCAGTACGCATCTAGCCGAGTAATCTCATTGCCATAACTTGCCGATCCGCCTGATAGCAAATTCTCCGCTTTCAGAGCATTTTTTTTTTTTATTTGCAATCTAGAAAAGACATAAAAAATTTACAAAATATTTAATTTTGTCTATAAAAAAAACACCTTGTTAGTTCTTTGGCCAATTAAGGATAAGGCTGGGTTCACACTGTTTTTGCAATCCGTTTCTTTTTTTTATCCGTTTTGCAAAAAACGGATGAAAAAACGGATGCATTTGTGTGCATCCGTTTTTCCATTGTAAAAAAAAAATCCCAGATCAAGACAGATCCTTTTTTTGACGGACACAAACATAGCTGACACTACTTCTGTGTGCGTTAAAAAAAGGATCCATTTTGATGCTTTTTTTTTTATTACACAATTGCATCTGTTTTCTGCAAAAAAAAAATAAAAAATAATAAAAAAAATGCAGTGTGAACCTAAAACATCAAAGTAAATTCCTATCTTAACAGAATTAGATGTATTTGCACATCTATCCGTATACACACACACACACCTGGGGAAAATAGTTCTATAGCAGAAGTCCTCTATAAAGCGTGATGGTGGCCGAGCTTCAGTCCGTCCTCGTCTTCCTTTCAGCCTCCACAAATGCGGCAGCCACTGCATAGCACACATCAGTACGGACACAGAGGAGGTGGCAGAGCGGGAAGTGGCATCTAGCCGAGTAATCTCATTGCCGTAACTTGACTGGACGATGCCTTTGCCGATCTGCCTGATAACAAATAAAAGAAATTTCATTTCAACTATAGAAGTTACAACGACTTTGTTAGTTTTTTGGCCAATTAAGGTTTAGGGTAAGGCTGCAAAACCCAAATACAGTGGTGCCTTGGATTATGAGCATAATTTGTTCCGGGACGGCGCTTGTAATCCAAATCCACTCTTACACCAAAGCAAATTTTCCCATAAGAAATCGCTGATCTGCAGACAATTGGTTCCACCCCCCAAATATACTGATTATTATTCTGAATAACATGTAGAAGAGATAAAACAATGAGAAGCAGCTGAATCTGTGATATTATAAGTTACTGTACAGGGAGGGCGAAACGGGCTCAGTATAGTGCAGCCCGTACATGACAGGGTGGGTAGGAAGGGGTTAAGCTAAGGAAGCTGACGGCGAGCAGGGTTGCTATAGTGAGGGGGCAGCAGCCGGTCAGAAGTGCGGGGCTTTAGGAACGGACCAATAGGGGTAGTGTTAGGAGCGTGGGGGAGGGCCATGGCTGGGGGGTAGAAATAGGTTGGGGGGGGGAGGAGTTACCTTAGTCAGTAGCGTCCGGACCCGAGCAGTATGTGATGTATAATGTATAGTAACTGTATAACCCTGATAACACAGCAGCAGCTGGATATGTGATATATAAGTTACTGTCCAGTATAGCAGTCAGCATGTGGTGTATAATGTATAGTAACTGTATAACCCTGATAACACAGCAGCTGGATATGTGATATATAAGTTACTGTACAGTATAGCAGCATGTGGTATATAATGTATAGTAACTGTATAACCCTGATAACACAGCAGCTGGATATGTGATATATAAGTTACTGTACAGTATAGCAGCATGTGGTATATAATGTATAGTAACTGTATAACCCTGATAACACAGCAGCTGGATATGTGATATATAAGTTACTGTACAGTATAGCAGCATGTGGTATATAATGTATAGTAACTGTATAACCCTGATAACACAGCAGCTGGATATGTGATATATAAGTTACTGTCCAGTATAGCAGCATGTGGTGTATAATGTATAGTAACTGTATAACCCTGATAACACAGCAGCTGGATATGTGATATATAAGTTACTGTACAGTATAGCAGCATGTGGTGTATAATGTATAGTAACTGTATAACCCTGATAACACAGCAGCTGGATATGTGATATATAAGTTACTGTACAGTATAGCAGCATGTGGTGTATAATGTATAGTAACTGTATAACCCTGATAACACAGCAGCTGGATATGTGATATATAAGTTACTGTACAGTATAGCAGCATGTGGTGTATAATGTATAGTAACTGTATAACCCTGATAACACAGCAGCTGGATATGTGATATATAAGTTACTGTGCAGTATAGCAGCATGTGGTATATAATGTATAGTAACTGTATAACCCTGATAACACAGCAGCAGCTGGGCATGTGATATATAAGTTACTGTACAGTATAGCAGCATGTGGTGTATAATGTATAGTAACTGTATAACCCTGATAACACAGCAGCAGCTGGATATGTGATATATAAGTTACTGTACAGTATAGCAGCATGTGGTGTATAATGTATAGTAACTGTATAACCCTGATAACACAGCAGCTGGATATGTGATATATAAGTTACTGTACAGTATAGCAGCATGTGGTATATAATGTATAGTAACTGTATAACCCTGATAACCCTGCAGCTGGATATGTGATATATAAGTTACTGTACAGTATAGCAGCATGTGGTATATAATGTATAGTAACTGTATAACCCTGATAACACAGCAGCTGGATATGTGATATATAAGTTACTGTACAGTATAGCAGCATGTGGTATATAATGTATAGTAACTGTATAACCCTGATAACACAGCAGCTTGATATGTGATATATAAGTTACTGTACAGTATAGCAGCATGTGGTGTATAATGTATAGTAACTGTATAACCCTGATAACACAGCAGCTGGATATGTGATATATAAGTTATTGTACAGTATAGCAGCATGTGGTGTATAATGTATAGTAACTGTATAACCCTGATAACACAGCAGCTGGACATGTGATATATAAGTTACTGTACAGTATAGCAGCATGTGGTATATAATGTATAGTAACTGTATAACCCTGATAACACTGCAGCTGGATATGTGATATATAAGTTACTGTACAGTATAGCAGCATGTGGTATATAATGTATAGTAAATGTATAACCCTGATAACACAGCAGCTGGATATGTGATATATAAATTACTGTACAGTATAGCAGCATGTGGTATATAATGTATAGTAACTGTATAACCCTGATAACACAGCAGCTGGATATGTGATATATAAGTTACTGTACAGTATAGCAGCATGTAGTATATAAAATGTATAGTAACTGTATAACCCTAATAACACAGCAGCTGGATATGTGATATATAAGTTACTGTACAGTATAGCAGCATGTGGTATATAATGTATAGTAACTGTATAACCCTGATAACACAGCAGCTGGATATGTGATATATAAGTTACTGTACAGTATAGCAATCAGCATGTGGTATATAATGTATAGTAACTGTATAACCCTGATAACACAGCAGCAGCTGGATATGTGATATATAAGTTACTGTACAGTATAGCAATCAGCATGTGGTATATAATGTATAGTAACTGTATAACCCTGATAACACAGCAGCTGGATATGTGATATATAAGTTACTGTACAGTATAGCAGCATGTGGTATATAATGTATAGTAACTGTATAACCCTGATAACACAGCAGCAGGATATGTGATATATAAGTTACTGTACAGTATAGCAGCATGTGGTATATAATGTATAGTAACTGTATAACCCTGATAACACAGCAGCTGGATATGTGATATATAAGTTACTGTACAGTATAGCAGCATGTGGTATATAATGTATAGTAACTGTATAACCCTGATAACACAGCAGCTTGATATGTGATATATAAGTTACTGTACAGTATAGCAGCATGTGGTGTATAATGTATAGTAACTGTATAACCCTGATAACACAGCAGCTGGATATGTGATATATAAGTTATTGTACAGTATAGCAGCATGTGGTGTATAATGTATAGTAACTGTATAACCCTGATAACACAGCAGCTGGATATGTGATATATAAGTTACTGTACAGTATAGCAGCATGTGGTATATAATGTATAGTAACTGTATAACCCTGATAACACTGCAGCTGGATATGTGATATATAAGTTACTGTACAGTATAGCAGCATGTGGTATATAATGTATAGTAAATGTATAACCCTGATAACACAGCAGCTGGATATGTGATATATAAATTACTGTACAGTATAGCAGCATGTGGTATATAATGTATAGTAACTGTATAACCCTGATAACACAGCAGCTGGATATGTGATATATAAGTTACTGTACAGTATAGCAGCATGTAGTATATAAAATGTATAGTAACTGTATAACCCTAATAACACAGCAGCTGGATATGTGATATATAAGTTACTGTACAGTATAGCAGCATGTGGTATATAATGTATAGTAACTGTATAACCCTGATAACACAGCAGCTGGATATGTGATATATAAGTTACTGTACAGTATAGCAATCAGCATGTGGTATATAATGTATAGTAACTGTATAACCCTGATAACACAGCAGCAGCTGGATATGTGATATATAAGTTACTGTACAGTATAGCAATCAGCATGTGGTATATAATGTATAGTAACTGTATAACCCTGATAACACACCAGCTGGATATGTGATATATAAGTTACTGTACAGTATAGCAGCATGTGGTATATAATGTATAGTAACTGTATAACCCTGATAACACAGCAGCAGGATATGTGATATATAAGTTACTGTACAGTATAGCAGCATGTGGTATATAATGTATAGTAACTGTATAACCCTGATAACACAGCAGCTGGATATGTGATATATAAGTTACTGTACAGTATAGCAGCATGTGGTATATAATGTATAGTAACTGTATAACCCTGATAACACTGCAACAGCTGAATATGTGATATATAAGTTACTGTACAGTATAGCAATCAGCATGTGGTATATAATGTATAATAACTGTATAACCCTGATAACACAGCAGCTGGATATGTGATATATAAGTTACTGTACAGTATAGCAGCATGTGGTGTATAATGTATAGTAACTGTATAACCCTGATAACACAGCAGCAGCTGGATATGTGATATATAAGTTACTGTACAGTATAGCAATCAGCATGTGGTATATAATGTATAATAACTGTATAACCCTGATAACACAGCAGCAGCTGGATATGTGATATATAAGTTACTGTACAGTATAGCAGCATGTGGTGTATAATGTATAGTAACTGTATAACCCTGATAACACAGCAGCTGGATATGTGATATATAAGTTCCTGTACAGTAATGGAGAGGATGAGACACACAAGGGCTGATAGAGACTGCAGGGAGCAGGAAGGAATGAGCAGGACAGATGTGGGCACATACATGCAGCACTCTCTGTCCGGGGAGAGAGGGGTTACAGCTATGGAGAGATTACCCCCCACAGTCCTGTCCCCTGATGTAAGCCCTAGTTGGAAGGTGAGGGAGACTTCCTGGGTCAGAGTACAGGGCTGTAGACCGCGCTATGCAGACCCCGCCCCTCCCCCACTCCCCCTACCACCCAGTACAGGGAGCTCTTACACCAAGTTACTCTTAAACCAAGGCACCACTGTAATAGAATTAAAAAAAAATAAAAAATGCTTTAAACTATGAATCGCTGATTTTCCTTAACCCTTTGAGGACCAGGCCCAAAATGACCCAGTGGACCGCGCAAATTTTGATCTTAGTGTTTCCGTTTTTCCCTCCTCCCCTTCTAAGAGCTCCTGCACTCTCAGTTTTCTATCTACAGGCCATGTAAGTGCTTATTTGTTACAGGAATAGTTGTACTGTGTAATGGCGTCATTCATTTTACCATAACATGTATGATGGAATCCAAATATATTATTTATGAAGATATAAATAGGTGAAATCGCAAAAAAGAATGCAATATGGTAACGTTTGGGGGGTTCCTGTGTCTACGTAATGCACTATATGGTAACAGTGACATGATACCATTACTCTATAAGTCAGTCTGAACACAACCATATGCAGGTTACACAGATTCTCTAATGTTATATATATTTTAAATGAAATCCTTTTTTTTGGCAATTAATTATAAATAAAATGGGCCTATTGTGACGCTTATAACGGTTTTATTTTTTCACCTACGGGGCTGTATGGGGTGTCATTTTTTCCGCCATGATCTCTAGTTTTTATTAATACCATATTTGTGAAGATCGGACATCTTGATCACTTTTTATAGATTTTTTTTTAATATATAATGTAACATAAAATCGGTAATCCGCGCACTTTTTTCCCTCTTTTCGTGTACGCCATTTACCGTTCGCAATGACGCTTGTTATATTTTCATAGATGGACAATTACGCACACTACAGTATATTATATGTTTATCTATTTATTAATTTTTATATGTTTTATTTATATAATGGGAAAGGGGGGTGATTTCAACTTTTATTGGGGGAGGGGTATTGGGGTAGTGTGTTGGTGTTTATAACTTTTTTTTTTTTACACATTTGAAGTCCCTTTGGGGGACTTTTACATACACTAGTCTGATTTCTACACTGATGAATGCTATGCCATAGGCCTAGCATTGATCAGTGTTATCGGCGATCTGCTCATTGAGCCTGCCTGTGCAGGCTCAGTGTAGCAGATCGCCGATCGGACCGCACGGAGGCAGGTGAGAGACCCCCGGCGGCCCGTTTTACCGATCAGGACCCCCGCAGTCACACTGCGGGGGTCCCGATCGGTAAGTGACAGGGGACTCCCCCTGTCACTTACACTTAAACGCCGCGGTCGCGCCGCGGCGTTTAAGGAGTTAATGACACGCGGCAGCGCGATCGCTGCAGCGTGTCATTACCGGTGAGGTCCCGGCTGCTGATTGCAGCCGGCCCCCACCTCCTATGAAGCGCGCTCCGGAGCGCGCTTCATAGCCGGAGAAACACCCAGGGCGTACAGTTACGCCCTAGGTCGTCTGGGGACAGACTTCCATGGCGAAACTATACGCCCTGGGTCGTCTAGGGGTTAAAGAGTCACTGCTGTTGTTAATTTTTTTTTTTGCAGAAATCAATAGTACAGGCGATTTAAAGAAACGTAATTGGGTTTATTAGTCAAAAAATGCATTTTTATCATGAAAAAGCAGTTTGAAGCTCTCCCCCCTGTCTTCATGGTTTTCCTATGGAGAGAGAAAGTAAAGGCAGCAAAAACAGGACAACAAAGAGTTAATTTACATTCACATCCCTGGCTCTCTCCTGTGACAGTCACCATGGAGCTATCTGACATCTGAATAGCTCCCCCGCTGAGCAATCCTTTGTTCTAGGCTCTCCGCTGCCGCTAATCTCCCTCCTTCCCCCTCCCCTCTTCATAGACCAGACAGATCCGACTGATGAAAGAGATGAAAAAACAGTCGAGATTTCCTGATTCTGAGCAGTGGATGACAGAAAGGAGAGGAGGAGGGGACCTGGGAAAAGGCTTTTTACATGCAGATAATGGCAGATTTGGCTAATTAACCCAATTACAAAGTTTCTTAAAATCGCCTGGACTATTGATTTCTGCAAAAAAAATTTTAACGACAGTGACACTTTAACCTCTTAAGGACATATGCTGTACCCGTACGGCATATGTCTGCAAGAGGAGTTCACAGGGGGGCCGTGCCGCGACCCCGCTCTGAACTGCCGCGTTCCTGACTGCTATCTGCAGCATGGGACCGCTGCTATTGGCGAGTGAGCCGATCGCCGCTCCCGCTAATTTGGACGGTTAGATGCAGCTGTCAAACATGACAGCTGCACCTAACAGTGTTATTTGCAACCCATCCCTGGTGTCCTTCCTCTGCCCATTCTTCTTCATTAGAAAAAGGTCAGCGGATGGGGGTGGGCCGGATCGTCGCTATGGGGATGGGCAGTGCTCCTAATGGGCGCCCCAGTTCTCCTAACAGTCTCACCAGACCATGGAGCAAAAGACGAACTGCACGGAAACGGAGCAGAGAAGGAAGGTAAGAGACATATCATCCTCCTCAGCGTCTCCCGTCCAATAGGGACACATCAGGAGGTTAGAGTCGTCTCACCTGCTGATAGTTTCCCTTTAAAAAAACAAAGTGCAGGTGTATAGAGTTTGGTTACATGAGTCTAAATCTAAAAATAAGACTGCAGTGCTGTCTTTCTGTACTTATCAGCTGCTGTATGTCCTGCAGGAAGTCAGACTAGAGAGAATACACCACTTCCTGCAGGACATACAGCAGCTGATAAGTACTGGAGGACTGGAGATTTTATATAGAAGTAAGTTACAGATCTGTATTACTTTTTTTTTTTTTTTTTTTGCTGAACTTTTCTACCTGCTGAGTTAAGTCAGGAGTTAGCTAAGTGTGAGAACTCTGCTGCCAGTGGTAGGATTCCTAAGGGTCCATTTACACAGAGAGATTATCTGCTAAAGATTTGAAGCCAAAGCCAGAAATGGATTTGAAAAGAGGAGGAATCTCGGTCTTTCCTTTATGACCTGATCTCTGTTTATAGTCTGTTTCTGGCTTTGGCTTCAAATCTTTGGCAGATAATCTTTCTATGTAAATTAACCCTATGGGGTCACCCCGATGGCTAGCTTATCTGGATTTGGGGCCTGTGTTCCTGATTGTGTGTCACTCTGTGTCCACAAGATGGCATAGGCGGACATTAATCACTGTGGATGCAGATACTATTCATCGGCACTCCTATGGTGGTCAGAGCTCTCTGGATAAACCCCCCTTCCCTCAAGTAGCCCCCTACTACTGCAGCTACAGTCATATGGTTCTGTACACTGGGGGGGAGGAGTGACCTAAACATAGTGCTCGGCCCCTGACAAACAGCACTTCTAACACACTCCTCCCCCGACGGTAGTGCTGCATATAATGTATAGAGATCAGTGGAGGCTCAGGATCAGCAGCAGCTGTGCTAGTGATATGTAACCCTGCCATCCTGCAGTTCCTTACATACCCACCGGTGGCAGCAGAGAGGCGGTGCTCCTCTTATTGCTGCCACTTAATGGAAACGTGATAAGTTACATAATACTGTTATATACCTTTATGAAAGTAACGTAAATGTTTACTGGAAAACCCCTTAAAATATCTATCGCACATGTGACTGAAATGTTTACACTGATTTAGGTTATAAAGATTTCCCGACCTATAAAAACATTGGAGGGAATTTACTGAATCCGCCAATTCTCTGGAATAAATAAAACTGCCCATTTGTATTATGGAGACCCCCGCACCTCTGAGGGCGGAGTCACACTGCGTTCTTGTCTCTTTCATTATGTTTCGATTTGAAGAGCAGAAAATGTGGCTGACTGCACGACTGAAAAATGTATGGCGCAATTTATATGTATATGCTACAATAGGAAACTAAGCACCGCCCAGGTGGCTGTGTAGCTCCTCCCATTTGCATCAGAGTGCCACCAAGGTGAAGTATAACCCCGCCCATTCACAGCTGAGTGCCTCCCAGGTGGCAGTGTAGCCCCGCCCATTCACTGCTGAGCACCACCTAGGTGGTAGTGTAGCCCCGCCCATTCACAGCTGAGCACCACCTAGGTGGTAGTGTAGCCCCGCCCATTCACAGCTGAGCACCACCTAGGTGGTAGTGTAGCCCCGCCCATTCACAGCTGAGCACCACCTAGGTGGTAGTGTAGCCCCGCCTGTATATAAGCTTTACTATATATTGTGTGATGAGCAGCTGTACTGTATACTGTCAGTGATCCTGCTGTATTCAGCTTTATCTGGGACACAAAGAGTTAAGTTTTGTTAGAGAAAATCCCTTCACCTGCTGGAGATGATGGAGGGGGCGGGGTTACTCCTCTGCACGCACAGCCTATAGTCTCTATACGTTATATATACATATATACAGCCAGGTGTACAGCGCAGTGTCCCTGGATACAGAACTCGGCAGGTAACAATATGTATGTAGTTATACAGGTGTGATCAGTAACCGGAGGACAGGAGGGGGGTCTGTAAATTATAGCTGTATATTATAGTCCTGTACAGGTGGGATAGGATGGAGTATAGTCCTGTACAGGTGGGATAGGATGGAGTATAGTCCTGTACAGGTGGGATAGGATGGAGTATAGTCCTGTACAGGTGGGATAGGATGGAGTATAGTCCTGTACAGGTGGGATAGGACGGAGTATAGTCCTGTACAGGTGGGATAGGATGGAGTATAGTCCTGTACAGGTGGGATAGGATGGAGTATAGTCCTGTACAGGTGGGATAGGATGGAGTATAGTCCTGTACAGGTGGGATAGGACAGAGTATAGTCCTGTACAGGTGGGATAGGATGGAGTATAGTCCTGTACAGGTGGGATAGGATGGAGTATAGTCCTGTACAGGTGGGATAGGATGGAGTATAGTCCTGTACAGGTGGGATAGGACGGAGTATAGTCCTGTACAGGTGGGATAGGATAGAGTATAGTCCTGTACAGGTGGGATAGGATGGAGTATAGTCCTGTACAGGTGGGATAGGATGGAGTATAGTCCTGTACAGGTGGGATAGGATGGAGTATAGTCCTGTACAGGTGGGATAGGACGGAGTATAGTCCTGTACAGGTGGGATAGGATAGAGTATAGTCCTGTACAGGTGGGATAGGATGGAGTATAGTCCTGTACAGGTGGGATAGGATGGAGTATAGTCCTGTACAGGTGGGATAGGACGGAGTATAGTCCTGTACAGGTGGGATGTGATGGAGTATAGTCCTGTACAGGTGGGATAGGATGGAGTATAGTCCTGTACAGGTGGGATAGGATGGAGTATAGCCCCGTACAAGTGGGATAGGACGGAGTATAGTCCTGTACAGGTGGGATAGGACGGAGTATAGCCCTGTACAGGTGGGATAGGACGGAGTATAGTCCTGTACAGGTGGGATAGGATGGAGTATAGTCCTGTACAGGTGGGATGGGACGGAGTATAGTCCTGTACAGGTGGGATAGGATGGAGTATAGTCCTGTACAGGTGGGATGGGACGGAGTATAGTCCTGTACAGGTGGGATAGGACAGAGTATAGTCCCGTACAGGTGGGATAGGACGGAGTATAGTCCCGTACAGGTGGGATAGGATGGAGTATAGTCCTGTACAGGTGGGATAGGATGGAGTATAGTCCTGTACAGGTGGGATAGGACGGAGTATAGTCCTGTACAGGTGGGATAGGACGGAGTATAGTCCTGTACAGGTGGGATAGGACGGAGTATAGTCCTGTACAGGTGGGATAGGATGGAGTATAGTCCTGTACAGGTGGGATAGGACGGAGTATAGTCCTGTACAGGTGGGATAGGATGGAGTATAGTCCTGTACAGGTGGGATAGGATGGAGTATAGCCCCGTACAGGTGGGATAGGATGGAGTATAGTCCTGTACAGGTGGGATAGGATGGAGTATAGTCCTGTACAGGTGGGATAGGATGGAGTATAGTCCTGTACAGGTGGGATAGGACGGAGGAGGCTCTGCAGGAGGGGGCTATACATTATAGGCTCTGCAGGAGGGGGCTATACATTATAGGATCTGCAGGAGGGGGCTATACATTATAGGCTCTGCAGGAGGGGGCTATACATTATAGGCTCTGCAGGAGGGGGCTATACATTATAGGCTCTGCAGGAGGGGCTATACATTATAGGCTCTGCAGGAGGGGGCTATACATTATAGGCTCTGCAGGAGAGGACTATACATTATAGGCTCTGCAGGAGGGGACTATACATTATAGGCTCTGCAGGAGGGGGCTATACATTATAGGCTCTGCAGGAGGGGGCTATACATTATAGGATCTGCAGGAGGGGGCTATACATTATAGGCTCTGCAGGAGGGGGCTATACATTATAGGCTCTGCAGGAGGGGGCTATACATTATAGGATCTGCAGGAGGGGGCTATACATTATAGGCTCTGCAGGAGGGGGCTATACATTATAGGATCTGCAGGAGGGGGCTATACATTATAGGCTCTGCAGGAGGGGGCTATACATTATAGGCTCTGCAGGAGGGGGCTATACATTATAGGATCTGCAGGAGGGGGCTATACATTATAGGCTCTGCAGGAGGGGGCTATACATTATAGGATCTGCAGGAGGGGGCTATACATTATAGGCTCTGCAGGAGGGGGCTATACATTCTAGGCTCTGCCGGCGGGGGCTATACATTATAGGCTCTGCAGGCGGGGGCTATACATTATAGGCTCTGCAGGAGGGGGCTATACATTATAGGCTCTGCAGGAGGGGGCTATACATTATAGGATCTGCAGGAGGGGGCTATACATTATAGGCTCTGCAGGAGGGGGCTATACACTATAGGCTCTGCAGGAGGGGGGCTATATATTATAGGCTCTGCAGGAGGGGACTATACATTATAGGCTCTGCAGGAGGGGGCTATACATTATAGGCTCTGCAGGAGGGGGCTATACACTATAAGCTCTGCAGGAGGGGGCTATACACTATAGGCTCTGCAGGAGGGGTAATCTAATGTATCACCCTGCTTGAAAACACCCAAGAAACGGGCAGAAGAAAACACTTGGCGTGAACCCAACCCACAAACTCCATTAAAGAGAACCAGTGATATCAGGTGATGTAGTTCCCAATCTGCTGACCCTGTAGGATGCTGTGAGCTCAGGAGACACATGGGACCTGGCTCTGATATTCATGTGTCTTCCTGTACGGTGTATAGCCACGGTCACATCTCATTCATCATTTCTTTCATGTCTGTATAGGGTTAAAAATGGTCGTATCAAAATCATGGACTATGGTGAGGCACTTCGAGGGGGTTCCCAAACTAGAGGACTTCAAACTTATTGAGAAGACGTTACCACCGCTTAAAGATGGAGGTAGGGGAAAGTATCGGAGTGTGTGTGTATCTGTATGTGTGTGTATCTGTATGTGTGTGTATTTATCTGTGTGTGTATCTGTATGTGTATATGTATGTGTATGTATCTGTGTGTATATGTGTGTATGTATCTGTGTGAATGTATCTGTGTGTATATGTGTGTGTATGTATCTGTGTGTGTATCTGTATGTGTATATGTATGTGTATGTATCTGTGTGTATATGTATGTGTATGTATCTGTGTGTATATGTATGTGAATGTATCTGTGTGTGTATCTGTATGTGTATATGTATGTGTATGTATCTGTATGTATATGTATGTGAATGTATCTGTGTGTATATGTATGTGAATGTATCTGTGTGTATATGTATGTGTATGTATCTGTGTGTATATGTATGTGAATGTATCTGTGTGTATATGTGTGTGTATGTATCTGTGTGTGTATCTGTATGTGTATATGTATGTGTATGTATCTGTGTGTATATGTATGTGTATGTATCTGTGTGTATATGTATGTGTATGTATCTGTGTGTATATGTATGTGTATGTATCTGTGTGTATATGTATGTGTATGTATCTGTGTGTATATGTGTGTGTATGTATCTGTGTGTGTATCTGTATGTGTATATGTATGTGTATGTATCTGTGTGTATATGTATGTGTATGTATCTGTGTGTATATGTATGTGAATGTATCTGTGTGTATATGTGTGTGTATGTATCTGTGTGTGTATCTGTGTGTGTATATGTATGTGTATGTATCTGTGTGTATATGTATGTGTATGTATCTGTGTGTATATGTATGTGAATGTATCTGTGTGTATATGTGTGTGTATGTATCTGTGTGTGTATCTGTATGTGTATATGTATGTGTATGTATCTGTGTGTATATGTATGTGTATGTATCTGTGTAAGCATTTACACACATTGCAATCAGTTGCTTATTTTTTTAAGGAAGTTTTATTCTCCAAATGTGCTTAAAGGGATTATGCTGAGGAGGGATGAGTGTATTTACAATAGTCTCTTAATTCACCGACTGCACCGAACCATCCTGTATTCCTCTCTATAGTCTCTTAGGATTATATCCAATGGATACGGCGTATTCCTCTGAGGTCTCCCAGGATTAGATCCAATGGATACGGCGTATTCCTCTGAGGTCTCCCAGGATTATATCCAATGGATACGGCCCCGGGAGGCCTCACACTGTAATACGGGATTGTTCTGTGAAATCAGGAAGGGGGCCCCTTTAATTTTTCAGATAAAACACATTGAACTGTGAAGATACTTGGATAAATCTGAACTGAATGTGAATGAGAATCTCTAATCCTTAAATTATAATGTATCATCTACCCACACCATGGGTCTCCAACCTGCGGCCCTCCAGCTGTTGCAATACTACATTTCCCATCATGCCTGGATGGCCAAATCCCAAGCTTTAGCTGTCGGGGCATGATGGGAGTTGTGGCTTTGCATTAGCTGAAGGGCCGCAGTTTGCAGACCTATGATGATAAGTATCTGACCGCCAGGACCTCCACCAATCATGGGAAGAAAGGCGCCTTTTCCCCTTGAACCTGTTTGTTGTCAGAAAACGGTGAGGTCTCCATGGAACAACTGTAAGGAGAGATTAGAAGTCACTGATACAGAAAGTATGTTCAGAACTGTATCATGCTTTATCTGGTGACATTGGGGGAACAAACCAGAGACCTCACCAAGGCCTCGAAAGCAAGAACCAGACGCCTCACCAAGGCCCCAAGAGCCAGAACCAGAGCCCTCACCAAGGTCCCAAGAGTGAGAACCATAAACGTCACCAAGAACCAGACGCCTCACCAAGGCCCCAAGAGCCAGAACCAGATACCTCACCAAGTCCCCGAGAGTGAGAACCATAAACGTCACCAAGAACCAGACGCCTCACCAAGGCCCCAAGAGCCAGAACCAGAGCCCTCACCAAGGCCCCGAGAGTGAGAACCATAAACGTCACCAAGAACCAGGCGCCTCACCAAGGCCCCAAGAGCAAGAACCAGAGCCCTCACCAAGGCCCCGAGAGTGAGAACCAGAGACCTCACCAAGGCCCCGAGAGTGAGAACCAGAGACCTCACCAAGAACCAGACGCCTCACCAAGGCCCCAAGAGCCAGAACCAGAGCCCTCACCAAGGCCCCGAGAGTGAGAACCATAAACGTCACCAAGAACCAGGCGCCTCACCAAGGCCCCAAGAGCAAGAACCAGAGCCCTCACCAAGGCCCCAAGAGCAAGAACCAGAGACCTCACCAAGGCCCCAAGAGCAAGAACCAGAGACCTCACCAAGTCCCCGAGAGTGAGAACCATAAACGTCACCAAGAACCAGGCGCCTCACCAAGTCCTGAGAACAAGAACCAGAGCCCTCACCAAGGCCCCGAGAGGGAGAACCATAAACGTCACCAAGAACCAGACGCCTCACCAAGGCCCACGAGCCAGAACCAGAGCCCTCACCAAGGCCCCGAGAGTGAGAACCATAAACGTCACCAAGAACCAGGCGCCTCACCAAGGCCTGAGAACAAGAACCAGAGCCCTCACCAAGGCCCCGAGAGGGAGAACCATAAACGTCACCAAGAACCAGACGCCTCACCAAGGCCCCAAGAGCCAGAACCAGAGCCCTCACCAAGGCCCCGAGAGTGAGAACCATAAACGTCACCAAGAACCAGGCGCCTCACCAAGGCCTGAGAACAAGAACCAGAGCAGTGATGGCTCCACCAGGAATGTAGGACAGAGGCCTTTGGAATCTATTGACTCTGCTGCTATACTATTATACTATTCACACATAGTCTAAGGTTATGGCCAAATTTCAGCAGGAAATTTGTTGTGTATTTTGGGAGCAGTATTCTTTTTGTGGTGGTGATGGGGGAGATGGGACATTTTCTTGGATGCCAAAGTGGAGGCCTGATAGATGAAGCACCCCGTATATAACATCCCAGATACTGCAGTTGCTATTCTATGTCTATAGTGTTCCAGCTTCGAGGTTCATACCTATGTAGCGTATACACCGGTGGTGGTCATGTGATTGGTGGTCACCTGGTATACAGGCAGCATGCTCCATAGATATCACCGCTCTTTATAATGCAATGACCTGTTAGCTGTGATACAGGAGGTTATGACGTATACTGATGTTTTTGTTATATTCTTGCAGAGTTATTGCTGGAATCAGAGTTTTTGAGTGTAGATCCATTCATGAGGTAAGAAATCAACGGGAAAGTCTCATCTGATAAACTAAGTAAGTAAGTAATTTTCATTAGTAAACTCAGTGCCTTTCGATCTGTCCCTAATATTATATACAGCTGATTGCTTAGGTGGCCGACCACTGCTGTGACATCACTTGGTGGTCGGGATCCTGGGGAGCTGATACGTATACTGTTACCCCGTTCTGTGTCTCCCTCTCAGATGACAGACGGCTCCAGGCCTTGTGGACGGTCCCTGGAGGAGACAGAGATGCTGATTCGGGGTCCCGCTCTCACCTCCTACAAGATTCCCCCCAGTTTTATTACCGAGTCATTTTCAAAGCGCCCTTTGTATCAAGAATTGTTCTTAGTTCTTGAGAAAACTACATAAAGGAGTAGTACCCTGTATTGTATCACAGTAGGCATAAGGCTACGTTCCCACTGAGCAAAACTAACGGCATTCTGTAGCGGAATTCTGCTAGTTTTGCTCATAGGGAACAAGGCCTAAGAGAGAATGGCGCTCTACTCCAGAGACCCCGGTGCTTGCTGTGTGTATACTATGTGTGTGTATATTGTGTGTATATTATGTGTGTATATTATGTGTGTATGTAATACGTGTATATTATCATACCTCCCAACTTTTGCAAAAAGCAAAGAGGGACATGTGCGCCGCGGTCCCCATAGCCACGCCCCATAGCAACCCTCCATAGCCACGCCCCCATAGCAACCCTCCATAGCCACTCCCCTACAGTCACCACATGCTGCTGACTGAATAGTGCCCGATATAATATCCAATCCCCCATTATAGTGCCCCACATAGTAGCCTATGCCCCCATATAGTGCGCCACATAGTAGCCAATGCCCCCATATAGTGCGCCACATAGTAGCCAATGCCCCCATATAGTGCCCCACATAGTAGCCAATCCCCATATAGTGCCCCACATAGTAGCCAATGCCCCCATATAGTGCCCCACATAGTAGCCAATCCCCATATAGTGCCCCACATAGTATCCAATCCCCATATAGTGCCCCACATAGTATCCAATCCCCATATAGTGCCCCACATAGTATCCAATCCCCATATAGTGCCCCACATAGCAGCCAATGCCCCCATATAGTGCCCCACATAGTATCCAATCCCCATATAGTGTCCCACATAGTATCCAATCCCCCCATATAGTGCCCCACATAGTATCCAATCCCCATATAGTGCCCCACATAGTAGCCAATCCCCCATATATGCCCCACATAGTAGCCAATCCCCATATAGTGCCCCACATAGTAGCCAATGCCCCCATATAGTGCCCCACATAGTAGCCAATCCCCCCCATATATGCCCCACATAGTAGCCTATGCCCCCATATAGTGCCCCACATAGTAGCCAATCCCCATATAGTGCCCCACATAGTAGCCAATGCCCCCATATAGTGCCCCACATAGTATCCAATGCCCCATATAGTGCCCCACATAGTAGCCAATCCCCCCATATAGTGCCCCACATAGTAGCCAATCCCCATATAGTGCCCCACATAGTAGCCAATGCCCCCATATAGTGCCCCACATAGTAGCCAATCCCCCCCATATATGCCCCACATAGTAGCCTATGCCCCCATATAGTGCCCCACATAGTAGCCAATCCCCATATAGTGCCCCACATAGTATCCAATGCCCCCATATAGTGCCCCACATAGTATCCAATGCCCCCATATAGTGCCCCACATAGTATCCAATGCCCTATATAGTGCCCCACATAGTATCCAATGCCCCCATATAGCGCCCCACAAAGTATCCAATCCCCATATAGTACCCCACATAGTAGTCAATCCCCATATAGTACCCCACATAGTAGCCAATCCCCATATAGTGCCCCACATAGTAGCCAATCCCCATATAGTGCCCCACATAGTAGTCAATCCCCATATAGTGCCCCACATAGCAGCCAATCCCCCCATATAGTGCCCCACATAGTAGCCAATGCCCCATATAGTGCCCCACATAGTAGCCAATGCCCCCATATAGTGCCCCACATAGTAGCCAATGCCCCATATATGCCCCACATAGTAGCCAATCCCCCATATATGCCCCACATAGTAGCCAATGCCCCATATATGCCCCACATAGTAGCCTATGCCCCCATATATGCCCCACATAGTAGCCAATCCCCCCATACAGTGCCCCACATAGTAGCCAATCCCCATATAGTGCCCCACATAGTAGCCAATCCCCATATAGTGCCCCACATAGTAGCCAATCCCCATATAGTGCCCCACATAGTAGCCAATCCCCATATAGTGCCCCACATAGTAGCCAATCCCCATATAGTGCCCCACATAGTAGCCAATCCCCATATAGTGCCCCACATAGTAGCCAATTCCCCATATAGTGCCCTACATAGTAGCCAATGCCCCCATATAGCGTCCCACAGAGTAGCCAATCCCCCATATAGTGCCCCACATAGTAGCCAATCCCCCATATAGTGCCCCATATAGTAGCCAATCCCCCATATAGTGCCCCACATAGTAGCCAATGCCCCCATATAGAGCCCCACATAGTAGCCAATCCACCATATAGCGCCCCACATAGTAGCCAATGCCCCCATATAGTGCCCCACATAGTAGCCAATGCCCCATATAGTGCCCCACATAGTAGCCAATGCCCCCATATAGTGCCCCACATAGTATCCAATCCCCCATATAGTGCCCCACATAGTAGCCAATCCCCATATAGTGCCCCACATAGTAGCCAATGCCCCATATATGCCCCACATAGTAGCCAATCCCCATATAGTGCCCCACATAGTAGCCAATCCCCCATATATGCCCCACATAGTAGCCAATCCCCCATATATGCCCCACATAGTAGCCAATCCCCCATATATGCCCCACATAGTAGCCAATCCCCCATATATGCCCCACATAGTAGCCAATCCCCCATATAGTGCCCCACATAGTAGCCAATCCCCCATATATGCCCCACATAGTAGCCAATCCCCCATATATGCCCCACATAGTAGCCAATCCCCATATAGTGCCCCACAGAGTAGCCAATCCCCCCATTAGTGTGGCCCCAGCTAAAAAAACAATAAACCAGTAACTCACCTGTCCGCCGGTCCCAGCAGCTCCTCTCCTGGCAGAGCACGCACTCCCGTCATCCTCCGGGGCGGGCAGCGGGGTATACAGACACTGACTGTGCCGGAAGTGATTCCTGATAGAGGCTGCAGGTCACTTCCGGCACAGTTAGTGTCTGTATACCCTGCTGCCCGCCCCGGAGGATGACGGGAGTGCGCGCTCTCTGCCGGGAGAGGAGCTGCTGGGACCAGCGGACAGGTGAGTTACTGGTTTATTGTTTTTTTCGCTGGGGCCACATATAATGCGGGACACGGGGGGGGGGGCGTTCCGGGACTGTGGGACAGCACCCCAAAAACGGGACTGTCCCGCGGAATCCGGGACAGTTGGGAGGTATGTATGTGTGTGTATGTAATACGTGTATATTATGTGTGTATGTAATACGTGTATATTATGTGTGTATGTAATACGTGTATATTATGTGTGTATACTATGTGTGTGTATATTATGTGTGTATGTAATACGTGTATATTATGTGTGTATGTAATACGTGTATACTATGTGTGTATGTAATACGTGTATATTATGTGTGTATACTATGTGTGTGTATATTATGTGTGTATGTTTATACCGGCTTCCACCTTACAGACCGTACAGTCGGAGGGTTCTGAAAGAAGGTGATGTCATGATGGGATCGCAGGTTGCACGGTAAGAGGGGTTTTTTTGCCCAGGATTAACATACAGAGTGTAACAAAATTGACCCTGCCCGCCAGGTATTACATAGGGAGAGAGGAGCCTGCCCGCCAGGTATTACATAGGGAGAGAGGAGCCTGCCCGCCAGGTATTACATAGGGAGAGAGGAGCCTGCCCGCCAGGTATTACATAGGGAGAGAGGAGCCTGCCCACCAGGTATTACATAGGGAGAGAGGAGCCTGCCCGCCAGGTATTACATAGGGAGAGAGGAGCCTGCCCGCCAGGGATTACATAGGGAGAGAGGAGCCTGCCCGCCAGGTATTACATAGGGAGAGAGGAGCCTGCCCGCCAGGCCTTACATAGGGAGAGAGGAGCCTGCCCGCCAGGTATTACATAGGGAGAGAGGAGCCTGCCCCCCAGGGCTTACATAGGGGGAGAGGAGCCTGCCCGCCAGGTATTACATAGAGAGGAGCCTGCCCGCCAGGTATTACATAGGGAGAGAGGAGCCTACCCGCCAGGTATTACATAGGGAGAGAGGAGCCTGCCCGCCAGGCCTTACATAGGGAGAGAGGAGCCTGCCTGCCAGGCCTTACATAGGGAGAGAGGAGCCTGCCCGCCAGGTATTACATAGGGAGAGAGGAGCCTGCCCGCCAGGGCTTACATAGGGAGAGAGGAGCCTGCCCGCCAGGTATTACATAGGGAGAGAGGAGCCTGCCCGCCAGGTATTACATAGGGAGAGAGGAGCCTGCCCGCCAGGTATTACATAGGGAGAGAGGAGCCTGCCCGCCAGGTATTACATAGGGAGAGAGGAGCCTGCCCGCCAGGGCTTACATAGGGAGAGAGGAGCCTGCCCGCCAGGTATTACATAGGGAGAGAGGAGCCTGCCCGCCAGGTATTACATAGGGAGAGAGGAGCCTGCCCGCCAGGTATTGCATAGGGAGAGAGGAGCCTGCCCGCCAGGTATTACATAGGGAGAGAGGAGCCTGCCCACCAGGCCTTACATAGGGAGAGAGGAGCCTGCCCGCCAGGTATTACATAGGGAGAGAGGAGCCTGCCCGCCAGGTATTACATAGGGAGAGAGGAGCCTGCCCGCCAGGTATTACATAGGGAGAGAGGAGCCTGCCCGCCAGGTATTACATAGGGAGAGAGGAGCCTGCCCGCCAGGTATTACTTAGGGAGAGAGGAGCCTGCCCGCCAGGTATTACATAGGGAGAGAGGAGCCTGCCCGCCAGGTATTACATAGGGAGAGAGGAGCCTGCCCGCCAGGTATTACATAGGGAGAGAGGAGCCTGCCCGCCAGGTATTACATAGGGAGAGAGGAGCCTGCCCGCCAGGTATTACATAGGGAGAGAGGAGCCTGCCCGCCAGGTATTACATAGGGAGAGAGGAGCCTGCCCGCCAGGTATTACATAGGGAGAGAGGAGCCTGCCCGCCAGGTATTACATAGGGACAGAGGAGCCTGCCCACCAGGTATTACATAGGGAGAGAGGAGCCTGCCCGCCAGGCCTTACATAGGGAGAGAGGAGCCTGCCCGCCAGGTATTACATAGGGAGAGAGGAGCCTGCCCACCAGGTATTACATAGGGAGAGAGGAGCCTGCCCGCCAGGGATTACATAGGGAGAGAGGAGCCTGCCCGCCAGGTATTACATAGGGAGAGAGGAGCCTGCCCGCCAGGTATTACATAGGGAGAGAGGAGCCTGCCCGCCCGGTATTACATAGGGAGAGAGGAGCCTGCCCGCCAGGTATTACATAGGGAGAGAGGAGCCTGCCCGCCAGGTATTACATAGGGAGAGAGCAGCCTGCCCGCCAGGTATTACATAGGGAGAGAGGAGCCTGCCCACCAGGTATTACATAGGGAGAGAGGAGCCTGCCCACCAGGGCTTACATAGGGAGAGAGGAGCCTGCCCGCCAGGTATTACATAGGGAGAGAGGAGCCTGCCCACCAGGGCACATTAGGCATCATTTAATGTGATGTTCATACAGAAGTCAGACAGTAATGTTGGGGGTCTGGGTGACATTATATACGTGGGGCTGTCAGGTCATGTTTAGCTGCAGATGTGATCATATATTTCTGTGCTTAAAGAGTCACTGTCGTATTTTTATTTTTTTTGCAGAAATCAATAGTCCAGGCGATTTTAAGAAACTTTGTAATTGGGTTTATTAGCCAAATCTGCCATTATCTGCATGTAAAAAGCCTTTTCCCAGGTCCCCCCCTCCTTCCTCTTTTTCATCCACTCTGAAAAATCTGAAAATTGTGACTTGCAGGAGTCGTCCCCTGTCTGCTCTATGGAGAGGGGAGGGGGGAGGAGGAAGGAGGGAGTTAGCCGGCAGCAGAAAGCAGATAACAGAGGATTACAGGCACAGAGCTGGGTGACAGCTGTAATCTGAGCTCAGACAGGTCAGTGGTGACTGTCACAGGAGATATCCCGTGAGGGATTTGTAGATTAACTCTTTGTTGTCCTGTTTTGGTCTTTTCTTTAGCTCTCTCCATAGGAGAACAATGAAGACAGGGGGGAGAGCTTCAAACTGCTTTTTCATGATAAAAATGTATTTTTCGGATAATAAACCCAATTACAAAGTTTCTTAAAATCGCCTGGACTATTGATTTCTGTAAAAAAAAAATTCACGACAGTGACACTTTAAAATCACCAGCAATGTAATATATGGTGAGTGGTAGAATATTAATGGTTACAATATTATATCTATTTGCTCATTTTCCGCATTTGTTGTCCATCCAGGGTGGTGGAAAGTAAAAATCCTGGCTTTGCGGTTGGGGATCATGTTGTTGCCCGGTCAGGCTGGACCACGCATTTCATATCTGATGGAAAAGGGCTACAGGCTATACCCTCCACCTGGCCCGAATCCCTGCCGAAATCACTGACACTGGGAGCTGTCGGCATGCCTGGGTAAGCCCTGAGCAGGGATGGGGGGATATATATATATATATATATATATATATATATATAATATTCAGTGTTTATTCCCTTTCTACCTCTATCCAGAGTAACCGCTTATGTTGGGGTTAAGCAAATCTGCGATTCCAAACCAGGGGACGTGCTTCTGGTGAACGCTGCGGCTGGCGCTGTTGGCTCTATAGTCGGACAGATTGCTAAGATCTGGGTAAGTTTGGGGCCGAATATCGTGCAAAAAAATCATTAAATAGTTTAAATTTACTGGTGCAAACGTGGCAGCGATCAAACTACGTACGAAAATTAATCCGCCTTGTTGATCACATCTTTTGAGCCGACCTCAAAATCATTGTATATAGAGACCAACGCAAATACAGATATTCACAGTATATAGAGACCAATGCAATTACAGATATTCACAGTATATAGAGACCAAAGCAATCAATTAAAAGAGAAGTCCAGCGAACATTTTTTTTGATGCAGTGTCCTGAACCTTGTCTGAACACTGGCCTATTCCCTCTGGGTTTGTTCAGCCACACCCGCTTTGCCTGAGATACTCCTGGCTACTCCGGAGTTAACTCTGATGCTGGTTAGCCGGTCTGACAGACGGTTCTCCCTGCCAGTCAGGTTGCTCTTGCCCCAGGTGTTCTGAGGAGATTAGGGGTCTGGTCCAATCAGCTCCTGCACCGGCCCTCTGGTCTCCTATATAGTGTCTGCCAGCCGGCCTCTGCCTGCCGGATACTGAGCGCGTCTCTGCCTCTCACTGCCAGATATTGAGCGCGTCTCTGCCTCTCACTGACGGATATTGTGCGCGTCTCTGCCTCTCACTGATGGATATTGTGCGCGTCTCTGCCTCTCACTGCCGGATATTGTGTGCGTCTCTGCCTGCCTCTCACTGCCGGATATTGTGCGCGTCTCTGCCTCTCACTGCCGGATATTGTGCGCGTCTCTGCCTGCCTCTCACTGCCGGATATTGGGTGCGTCTCTGCCTCTCACTGCCGGATATTGTGTGCGTCTCTGCCTGCCTCTCACTGCCGGATATTGTGCGCGTCTCTGCCTCTCACTGCCGGATATTGTGCGCGTCTCTGCCTGCCTCTCACTGCCGGATATTGTGCGCGTCTCTGCCTCTCACTGCCGGATATTGAGTGCGTCTCTGCCTCTCACTGACGGATATTGTGCGCGTCTCTGCCTGCCTCTAACTGCCGGATATTGTGCTCGGCTCTGCCGGCCTCTCACTGCCGGATATTGTGCGCGTCTCTGCCTCTCACTGCCGGATATTGTGCTCGTCTCTGCCGGCCTCTCACTGCCGGATATTGAGCGCGTCTCTGCCGGCCTCTCACTGCCGGATATTGTGCGCGTCTCTGCCGGCCTCTCACTGCCGGATAATGAGTGCGTCTCTGCCTCTCACTGCCGGATATTGAGCGCGTCTCTGCCGGCCTCTCACTGCTGGATATTGGGCGCGTCTCTGCCGGCCTCTCACTGCCGGATATTGGGCGCGTCTCTGCCGGCCTCTCACTGCCGGATATTGGGCGCGTCTCTGCCGGCCTCTCACTGCCGGATATTGGGCGCGTCTCTGCCGGCCTCTCACTGCCGGATATTGGGCGCGTCTCTGCCTCTCACTGCCGGATATTGGGCGCGTCTCTGACGGCCTCTCACTGCCGGATATTGGGCGCGTCTCTGCCGGCCTCTCACTGCCGGATATTGGGCGCGTCTCTGCCGGCCTCTCACTGCCGGATATTGTGTGCGTCTCTGCCTCTCACTGCCGGATATTGGGCGCGTCTCTGACTCTCACTGCCGGATATTGGGCGCGTCTCTGCCGGCCTCTCACTGCCGGATATTGGGCGCGTCTCTGCCTGCCTCTCACTGCCGGATATTGTGCGCGTCTCTGCCTCTCACTGCCGGATATTGTGCGCGTCTCTGCCTCTCACTGCCGGATATTGTGTGCGTCTCTGCCGGCCTCTCACTGCCGGATATTGAGCGCGTCTCTGCCTGCCTCTCACTGCCGGATATTGTGCGCGTCTCTGCCTCTCACTGCCGGATATTGGGCGCGTCTCTGCCTGCCTCTCACTGCCGGATATTGTGTGCGTCTCTGCCTCTCACTGCTGGATATTGGGCGCGTCTCTGCCGGCCTCTCACTGCCAGATATTGGGCGCGTCTCTGCCGGCCTCTCACTGCCGGATATTGGGCGCGTCTCTGACTCTCACTGACTGATATTGTGCGCGTCTCTGCCGGCCTCTCACTGACGGATATTGAGCGCGTCTCTGCCTCTCACTGCCGGATATTGTGCGCGTCTCTGACTCTCACTGCCGGATATTGTGCGCGTCTCTGCCTCTCACTGCCGGATATTGTGTGCGTCTCTGCCTGCCTCTCACTGCCGGATATTGAGCGCGTCTCTGCCTGCCTCTCACTGCCGGATATTGGGCGCGTCTCTGCCGGCCTCTCACTGCCGGATATTGAGCGCGTCCCTGCCGGCCTCTCACTGCCGGATATTGAGCGCGTCTCTGCTTCTCACTGCCGGATATTGGGCGCGTCTCTGCCTGCCTCTCACTGCCGGATATTGAGCGCGTCTCTGCCTCTCACTGCCGGATATTGAGCTTGTCTCTGCCTGCCTCTCACTGCCGGATATTGGGCGCATCTCTGCCTCTCACTGCCGGATATTGAGCGCGTCTCTGCCTGCCTCTCACTGCCGGATATTGGGCGCGTCTCTGCCTGCCTCTCACTGCCGGATATTGGGCGCGTCTCTGCCGGCCTCTCACTGCCGGATATTGGACGCGTCTCTGCCGGCCTCTCACTGCCGGATATTGTGCGCGTCTCTGCCTGCCTCTCACTGCCGGATATTGTGTGCGTCTCTGCCTCTCACTGCCGGATATTGTGCGCGTCTCTGCCTCTCACTGCCGGATATTGGGCGCGTCTCTGCCGGCCTCTCACTGCCGGATATTGGGCGCGTCTCTGCCGGCCTCTCACTGCCGGATATTGGGCGCGTCTCTGCCTCTCACTGCCGGATATTGTGCGCGTCTCTGCCTCTTACTGCCGGATATTGGGCGCGTCTCTGCCGGCCTCTCACTGCCGGATATTGAGCGCGTCTCTGCCTCTCACTGCCGGATATTGTGCGCGTCTCTGCCTCTCACTGCCGGATATTGGGCGCGTCTCTGCCTGCCTCTCACTGCCGGATATTGGGCGCGTCTCTGCCGGCCTCTCACTGCCGGATATTGAGCGTGTCTCTGCCTCTCACTGCCGGATATTGAGCGCGTCTCTGCCGACCTCTCACTGCCGGATATTGAGCGCGTCTCTGCCGGCCTCTCACTGACGGATATTGGGCGCGTCTCTGCCTGCCTCTCACTGCCGGATATTGAGCGTGTCTCTGCCTCTCACTGCCGGATATTGATCTAGTCTCTGCCGGCCTCTCACTGCCGGATATTGGGCGCGTCTCTGCCGGCCTCTCACTGCCGGATATTGGGCGCGTCTCTGCCGGCCTCTCACTGCCGGATATTGGGCGCGTCTCTGCCTCTCACTGCCGGATATTGTGCGCGTCTCTGCCTGCTTCTCACTGCCGGATATTGAGCGCGTCTCTGCCTCTCACTGCCGGATATTGAGTGCGTCTCTGCCTCTCACTGCCGGATATTGGACGCGTCTCTGCTTGCCTCTCACTGCTGGATATTGGGCGCGTCTCTGCCGGCCTCTCACTGCCGGATATTGGGCGCGTCTCTGCCGGCCTCTCACTGCCGGATATTGTGTGCGTCTCTGCCTGCCTCTCACTGCCGGATATTGAGCGCGTCTCTGCCTCTCACTGCCGGATATTGAGCGCGTCTCTGCCTCTCACTGCCGGATATTGGGCGCGTCTCTGCCTGCCTCTCACTGCCGGATATTGAGCGCGTCTCTGCCTCTCACTGCCGGATATTGAGCGCGTCTCTGCCGGCCTCTCACTGCCGGATATTGGGCGCGTCTCTGCCTGCCTCTCACTGCCGGATATTGAGCGCGTCTCTGCCTCTCACTGCCGGATATTGAGCGCGTCTCTGCCGGACTCTCACTGCCGGATATTGGGCGCGTCTCTGCCGGACTCTCACTGCCGGATATTGGGCGCGTCTCTGCTTGCCTCTCACTGCTGGATATTGGGCGCGTCTCTGCCGGCCTCTCACTGCCGGATATTGAGCGCGTCTCTGCCGGCCTCTCACTGCCGGATATTGGGCGCGTCTCTGCCGGCCTCTCACTGCCGGATATTGAGCGCGTCTCTGCCGGCCTCTCACTGCCGGATATTGTGCGCGTCTCTGCCTCTCACTGCCGGATATTGTGCGCGTCTCTGCCTCTCACTGCCGGATATTGGGCGCGTCTCTGCCTGCTTCTGCCTCTGTTTAGTTCTGTGTTTATTCTGACTATCCCTGCTTGCCGCCGGCCCCTGACCATATTGCCTGTTTATTGACCTTGCTTGTTGGATTGTGTTTTTGTACTGCGCTGCCCGATTGTTGTGACCCGGACTGTGACTGTTCTTTATTGTGTTTTGTCTGTCTGTCTTGTCTCTGTGTCCCACCTAGCCAGTACAGGGACTGCCGCCAAGTTGCGGGATTGGGCGGATTGCGGCAAGCAGGTAGGGACAGTGGGCGGGGCTCAGCGTCAGGGCTCACTGTCTTGTATTGTCCTGCTGTCCGGTTCTTGACACCCCCATTGTGTTTATAGAAAAGTGTTTTATTTATTTATTTTTTAACTTCCAGGGCTGTAAAGTAGTCGGATCGGCTGGGTCAGACGACAAAGTCGAGTACTTAAAGGAAATCGGTTTCGATGAAGCTTTCAACTACAAAGCGGTGAGGTGTGTGGCCGAGGCTCTGAGGAAGGCGGCTCCGGAAGGCTACGACTGCTATTTCGAGAACGTAAGTGATAAAAACCCTTATAAAATGTCATTAAATGAAATAATGTGGATGTAATGACTGTAACTGCTTTCCCTCCCCGCGCCGGCCACTTTGCTTCCTGCTTTCCCTCCCCGCACCGGCCGCCCTCCCTCCTGCTTTCCCTCCCCGCGCCGGCCGCTTTTCCTCCTGCTTTCCCTCCCCGCGCCGGCCGCTTTCCTTCCTGCTTTCCCTCCCCGCGCCGGCCGTTTTCCCTCCTGCCTTCCTTACCCGCACCGGCTGTTTTCCCTCCTGCCTTCCTTACCCGCACCGGCCGTTTTCCCTCCTGCCTTCCTTACCCGCACCGGCCGTTTTCCCTCCTGCCTTCCTTACCCGCACCGGCCGTTTTCCCTCCTGCCTTCCTTACCCGCACCGGCCGTTTTCCCTCCTGCCTTCCTTACCCGCACCGGCCGTTTTCCCTCCTCTTCTATATGGTGACGACGCGCAGCGGCCGTACACACCCAACTACACACACATTACTGGTTGCTTACAAGTTTTATAGCTTTCAGGTTATTCTGCAGGATACCCCACATCTTCCTGAAGTTGCCGGGGCCCCCCATTTACCCTCCTCCTCCTTCTGCCGTCACAGGTCGGGGGAGCGTTTACCATTCCTGCTCTTCAGCAGATGAAGGACTTTGGGAGAATAGCGATGTGCGGTCTCATCTCCTCGTACAACGATCCCGCTCCACAGACAGGTGACTACTCTGGGGTGTGCAAGAGAGTGAGAGGGGTAGTGGGGAGGATAATGGTGGTGGTGGTGGTGGTAGTAGTATAGGGTGTAGGTGGCTAGGCCTCTCCTGTGTATATAGTGCTGAGCTCTGGAGTGAGGGGTAGTGGAGAGGATGATGGTAGTAGTAGTAGTAGTAGTAGTATAGGGTGTAGGTGGCTAGGCCTCTCCTGTGTATATAGTGCTGAGCTCTGGAGTGAGGGGTAGTGGAGAGGATGATGGTGGTGGTAGTAGTAGTAGTAGTAGTAGTATAGGGTGTAGGTGGCTAGGCCTCTCCTGTGTGTATAGTGCTGAGCTCTGGAGTGAGGGGTAGTGGAGAGGATGATGGTGGTGGTAGTAGTAGTAGTAGTAGTAGTAGTAGTAGTAGTATAGGGTGTAGGTGGCTAGGCCTCTCCTGTGTGTATAGTGCTGAGCTCTGGAGTGAGGGGTAGTGGAGAGGATGATGGTGGTGGTAGTAGTAGTAGTAGTAGTAGTAGTAGTATAGGGTGTAGGTGGCTAGGCCTCTCCTGTGTGTATAGTGCTGAGCTCTGGAGTGAGGGGTAGTGGAGAGGATGATGGTGGTGGTAGTAGTAGTAGTAGTAGTAGTATAGGATGTAGGTGGCTAGGCCTCTCTCTCCTGTGTGTATAGTGATTAGCTCTGGAGTGAGGGGTAGTGGAGATGATGATGGTAGTAGTAGTAGTAGTAGTAGTATAGGGTGTAGGTGGCTAGGCCTCTTCTGTGTATATAGTGCTGAGCTCTGGAGTGAGGGGTAGTGGAGAGGATAATGGTGGTAGTAGTAGTGGTAGTAGTATAGGGTTTAGGTGGCTAGGCCTCTCTCCTGTGTGTATAGTGCTGAGCTCTGGAGTCAGGGGTAGTGGAGAGGATGGTAGTAGTAGTGGTAGTGGTTAGTAGTAGTAGTTAGTAGTCTAGGCCGCTCTCTCCTGTGTGTATAGTGCTGAGCTCTGGAGTGAGGGGTAGTGGGGAGGATAATGGTGGTGGTGGTGGTAGTAGTAGTAGTAGTAGTATAGGGTTTAGGTGGCTAGGCCGCTCTCTCCTGTGTGTATAGTGCTGAGCTCTGGAGTCAGGGGTAGCGGAGAGGATGATGATGGTAGTAGTAGTGTGGGCAGTAGGTGGCTAGGTGCACTGAGTGAGAATGTTGCTGTTAGCTGCAGGATTCCTGCCTCACTACTGGAGATACCTTGTGTTCCTGCAGAGCTCTCTCTCTCCAGCTCTCCCTCTCCAGCTCTCCCTCTCCCGCTCTCCCTCTCCCGCTCTCCCTCTCCCGCTCTCCCTCTCCAGCTCTCCCTCTCCAGCTCTCCCTCTCCAGCTCTCCCTCTCCAGCTCTCCCTCTCCAGCTCTCCCTCTCCAGCTCTCCCTCTCCCGCTCTCCCTCTCCAGCAGCACACAGGCTTGTCCAGCTGCCCAGGCCTCCCCCATCCCCCTCACAGATCAGCTGCACTGAGCCTCACTTCCTGTTAGTGTGGAGCCTATTACCAGGCCCCGCCCACCTTCTAGCAGGTTCTGGAAAGAGCTGGAACGTCTACGCTACCTGAGGCAATTCCCACTACAGCCTGCGGGTGTCACTGTTGGATCACAGTTAGTGTAATGAGGGATGTAACCCCTTCCCTGCCGGCCAGTTACACCAGTACAGAAGATACAGCATAACTGATAGAAGAACATGTGACCTTACAAAGCATATAACATAGCACTGTGTGAACAGGAGCTTCCTACAACAGGGGACCTGCCTCCACCCTGTAATAACATAGCACTGTGTGAACAGGAGCCTTACTACGACAGGGAACCCTGCCTCCACCCGGTAATAACAGCACTGTGTGAACAGGAGCCATCCTAGGTCTAGACGCAGCATTTACACTTATTAAAATGTTTGTATATAAAATCCTTCTGAAAACTTGGCGAGGCTCCAGAGAGTCAATCTCCCCCGGCCAGGCAAGGGTTAACGTGAGTCCGGCGGGGCAGGTGGGATGCCATTAGAGCAGCCGGACTGGCTGCCACACTACATCATCGTACTTACCATAGCAGGGGCGCAGTGACAGGCTCAGATGGGCCATGTATTATACGTACTGCTCTGCCGGTCAGTGTATGTATTATACGCACTGCTCTGCCGGTCAGTGTATGTATTATACGTACTGCTCTGCCGGTCAGTGTATGTATTATACTGACGCTCTGTGATATGTGTAATACGTACTGCTCTGCCGGTCAGTGTATGTATTATACGCACTGCTCTGCCGGTCAGTGTATGTATTATACGCACTGCTCTGCCGGTCAGTGTATGTATTATACGCACTGCTCTGCCGGTCAGTGTATGTATTATACTGACGCTCTGTGATATGTGTAATACGTACTGCTCTGCCGGTCAGTGTATGTATTATACTGACGCTCTGTGATATGTGTAATACGTACTGCTCTGCCGGTCAGTGTATGTATTATACTGACACACTGAGGCTTGGGGTCAGGGGGAGAGGCTGGGGTCAGCTGTGAGCTTCCGGCCTCTGTCAAGCTGTGTGTGCCGGAAGCTCACCTCGGCCCCAGCGGCGATCAGGACCCCAGCAATCAAAGAAACTTCCCCCCCCCACCCCCCC
Organism: Dendropsophus ebraccatus; assembly: GCA_027789725.1. Classification (NCBI taxonomy): domain Eukaryota; kingdom Metazoa; phylum Chordata; class Amphibia; order Anura; family Hylidae; genus Dendropsophus; species Dendropsophus ebraccatus. The sequence continues at coordinate 1,833,616 of JAQFWZ010000053.1, forward strand.
CGACGCGAACTAGGCATCCGTGGGCCGGTGTCTATTGCGGCAGAGGGGGTTAAAAAAAAAAAGTGTACCCTGTGGGTGCCGCCCCCGGCAGGGCGCCGCCCTAGGCACTGGATCCACGGGTGCCTAGTGGCAAATACGGCCCTGGAGGAGCGTCAGTCAGTTACAAGGCAGCCGGGGAGGAGTGGCTGTCAGTTACAAGGCAGCAACTAAGGAGCGGCAGTCAGTTAAAAGGCAGCCAGGGAGGAGCAGCAGTCAGTTATAAGGCAGCAGCTGAGGAGCAGCTGTCAGCTATAAGGCAGCAGCTGAGGAGCGGCAGTCAGTTGTAAGGCAGCCGGGGAGGAGTGGCAGTCAGTAACCAGGCAGCCGGGCAGGAGAGGCAGTCAGTTATAATGCAGCCAGGGAGGAGCTGCAGTCAGTTATAAGGCATCAGCTGAGGAGCAGATTGCAGAGATAGCAAAGAGCTTCACTTCTTCATTATTACTGTAAATCCCCCCCATCTCTACCCAGAAGCCTCTCTTGTAGTAAGCTGGATGCAATGTGCAGGTGACATCCAGCTTCCTCTCCTGCTCGGCACTGATCACACCTGCTCACAGAATCTCCTCTTTCTTATTAATCATTCGCCTCTAGGACCTTGTATCCAGTCCCTTATAATCCTGAAGCAGCTGCGCATGGAGGGATTCCTGATGTACCACTATCTAGACAAGCCCGTCTGTGAGGAAGCCCGGAGGCAGCTCCTGCTATGGATTATAGAGGTATATACCTGTATATAAGAGGTAACACGGGCAAATATACCTGTATATAAGAGGAGGTAACATGGAGGAGTGTACCTGTATATAAGAGGAGGTAACATGGGGGATTATACCTGTATATAGGAGGTAACATGGGGGATTATACCTGTATATAAGAGGAGGTAACATGGGGGATTATACCTGTATATAAGAGGTAACATGGGGGATTATACCTGTATATAAGAGGTAACATGGAGGAGTGTACCTGTATATAAGAGGAGGTAACATGGGGGATTATACCTGTATATAAGAGGAGGTAACATGGGGGATTATACCTGTATATAAGAGGAGGTAACATGGGGGATTATACCTGTATATAAGAGGAGGTAACATTAGGGATTATACCTGTATATAAGAGGAGGTAACATGGGGGATTATACCTGTATATAAGAGGTAACATGGGGGATTATACCTGTATATAAGAGGAGGTAACATGGGGGATTATACCTGTATATAAGAGGTAACATGGGGGATTATACCTGTATATAAGAGGTAACATGGAGGAGTGTACCTGTATATAAGAGGAGGTAACATGGGGGATAATACCTGTATATAAGAGGTAACATGGGGGATTATACCTGTATATAAGAGGAGGTAACATGGGGGATTATACCTGTATATAAGAGGAGGTAACATGGGGGATTATACCTGTATATAAGAGGAGGTAACATGGGGGATTATACCTGTATATAAGAGGAGGTAACACGGGGGATTATACCTGTATATAGGAGGTAACATGGGGGATTATACCTGTATATAAGAGGTAACATGGGGGATTATACCTGTATATAAGAGGTAACATGGGGGATTATACCTGTATATAGGAGGAGGTAACATGGGGGATTATACCTGTATAAAAGAGGTAACATGGGGGAGTATACCTGTATATAAGAGGTAACATGGGGGATTATACCTGTATATAAGAGGAGGTAACATGGGGGATTATACCTGTATATAAGAGGAGGTAACATGGGGGATTATACCTGTATATAGGAGGTAACATGGGGGATTATACCTGTATAAAAGAGGTAACATGGGGGATTATACCTGTATATAGGAGGTAACATGGGGGATTATACCTGTATATAGGAGGTAACATGGGGGATTATACCTGTATATAAGAGGAGGTAACATGGGGGATTATACCTGTATATAAGAGGAGGTAACATGGGGGATTATACCTGTATATAAGAGGAGGTAACATGGGGGATTATACCTGTATATAAGAGGAGGTAACATGGGGGATTATACCTGTATATAAGAGGAGGTAACATGGGGGATTATACCTGTATATAGGAGGTAACATGGGGGATTATACCTGTATAAAAGAGGTAACATGGGGGATTATACCTGTATATAGGAGGTAACATGGGGGATTATACCTGTATATAAGAGGAGGTAACATGGAGGATTATACCTGTATATAGGAGGTAACATGGGGGATTATACCTGTATATAAGAGGAGGTAACATGGGGGATTATACCTGTATATAAGAGGAGGTAACATGGGGGATTATACCTGTATATAGGAGGAGGTAACATGGGGGATTATACCTGTATATAAGAGGAGGTAACATGGGGGATTATACCTGTATATAAGAGGAGGTAACATGGAGGATTATACCTGTATATAGGAGGTAACATGGGGGATTATACCTGTATATAGGAGGTAACATGGGGGATTATACCTGTATATAGGAGGTAACATGGAGGATTATACCTGTATATAGGAGGTAACATGGGGGATTATACCTGTATATAAGAGGTAACATGGGGGATTATACCTGTATATAAGAGGTAACATGGGGGATTATACCTGTATATAAGAGGAGGTAACATGGGGGATTATACCTGTATATAAGAGGTAACATGGGGGATTATACCTGTATATAGGAGGTAACATGGGGGATTATACCTGTATATAAGAGGAGGTAACATGGGGGATTATACCTGTATATAAGAGGAGGTAACATGGGGGATTATACCTGTATATAGGAGGTAACATGGGGGATTATACCTGTATATAAGAGGAGGTAACATGGGGGATTATACCTGTATATAAGAGGTAACATGGGGGATTATACCTGTATATAAGAGGAGGTAACATGGGGGATTATACCTGTATATAAGAGGTAACATGGGGGATTATACCTGTATATAAGAGGTAACATGGGGGATTATACCTGTATATAAGAGGAGGTAACATGGGGGATTATACCTGTATATAAGAGGTAACATGGGGGATTATACCTGTATATAGGAGGTAACATGGGGGATTATACCTGTATATAGGAGGTAACATGGGGGATTATACCTGTATATAAGAGGAGGTAACATGGAGGATTATACCTGTATATAGGAGGTAACATGGGGGATTATACCTGTATATAGGAGGTAACATGGGGGATTATACCTGTATATAAGAGGAGGTAACATGGGGGATTATACCTGTATATAAGAGGAGGTAACATGGGGGATTATACCTGTATATAAGAGGAGGTAACATGGAGGATTATACCTGTATATAGGAGGTAACATGGGGGATTATACCTGTATATAAGAGGAGGTAACATGGGGGATTATACCTGTATATAAGAGGAGGTAACATGGGGGATTATACCTGTATATAAGAGGAGGTAACATGGGGGATTATACCTGTATATAAGAGGAGGTAACATGGGGGATTATACCTGTATATAAGAGGAGGTAACATGGGGGATTATACCTGTATATAGGAGGTAACATGGGGGATTATACCTGTATATAGGAGGTAACATGGGGGATTATACCTGTATATAGGAGGTAACATGGGGGATTATACCTGTATATAAGAGGAGGTAACATGGGGGATTATACCTGTATATAGGAGGTAACATGGAGGATTATACCTGTATATAGGAGGTAACATGGGGGATTATACCTGTATATAAGAGGTAACATGGTGGATTATACCTGTATATAAGAGGAGGTAACATGGGGGATTATACCTGTATATAAGAGGTTAGAGGTCACGGTGGCCAGGAGAGCTATGTATCCACCCCTGCATGTACTGACACATCCGTCCATGCATATAATAAAGTCTATCACACAGGCGGAGTTGCGCACACGTCACAGTCCGCCGGTGGTGCGAGTTGCGGTATGTGTGGCGGGTTATCCGTCGTCATCCCGCAGTGTGCACGCTGCCTAAGCAGACAGACCATGTACTTGAATCTCTTTGGAAGAATATTGATGCTCCTCTCTGTCCCTCACGCTAAGATAGTGTTTAATAGACTAAACAGATTAGACTAGACAAGACACGGCAGGCTCTTCCTACTTTTCAGGCCACATACAAGGACAGTGCACAATACAAGTCATACGTTTATAAAATATTATAAAACCCCAGGGTGCAATGGGACGTGATGCCCGGCAATGTCTGACAGCCGACCCTATAGTGCCAGGCGGTAGGACACTGCAGGCCGACACCATAACACCGGCTGATCTTCTGTTTCTTCATAGGGTAAGGTGAAATATCGGGAACACATCAGCGAGGGGTTTGAGAAGATGCCGGCTGCGTTCATTGGGATGCTGAATGGAGAGAACACGGGAAAAGCCATAGTAAAAGCCTAAAGGGAGAAGATCGCAGGGAAACGGCCCGATAACAATAGTCAGAGACCTAAAGACATTATTATATTATTACCGAATAAAGATCAGCGAACAAGACAAGATCTCCTCCTCATTTCTGCATTGTATAAGTGTATATAGTATATACTGCACATAAGGGCAACAATCTACCTGTAGTGTAAGATGTGGCATCCTAGGGGAGTAAGGGGCTGTTCACACTACGGAATCTGCGCCGAATGTGAATACTGTTTGAATGGGAGATCTCGCCACCTCCACTCCTCTTTGTTCAAGGAATTGACAGGGGGGGGGGGGGGGGGGGGGTCATATTGTTAACCCAGATAAATACAATCTAGAAACACTCTAGAAGGATGTAAGGATCTGGTAAAGGTGACCTCCTGTAGGGGATGAATCTCTTGTATTTGTGCAGCCAAGCCTGGGCCTGTGTGCCCCAGTAGTTGGGGGGATACATCCATTCTGTGTACAGTAGATGAGGGGGACATATCCTTTCTGTGTATTTGGCAGGTATATGATATAGATGTGTATGGCGGCTTCTCTCCTTCTCCCCGGGGAGGTTACACTGTGATATAGATGTGTACGGCGGCTTCTCTCCGTCTCCCCCGGAGGTTACACTGTGATATAGATGTGTATGGCGGCTTCTCTCCATCTCCCCCGGAGGTTACACTGTGATATAGATGTGTATGGCGGCTTCTCTCCATCTCCCCCGGAGGCTACACTGTGATATAGATGTGTATGGCGGCTTCTCTCCGTCTCCCCGGGAGGTTACACTGTGATATAGATGTGTACTGCGGATTCTCTCCATCTCCCGGGGAGGTTACACTGTGATATAGATGTGTACTGCGGATTCTCTCCATCTCCCCGGGAGGTTACACTGTGATATAGATGTGTATGGCGGCTTCTCTCCGTCTCCCCCGGAGGTTACACTGTGATATAGATGTGTATGGCGGCTTCTCTCCATCTCCCCCGGAGGCTACACTGTGATATAGATGTGTATGGCGGCTTCTCTCCATCTCCCGGGGAGGTTACACTGTGATATAGATGTGTATGGCGGCTTCTCTCCATCTCCCCGGGAGGTTACACTGTGATATAGATGTGTATGGCGGCTTCTCTCCGTCTCCCCCGGAGGTTACACTGTGATATAGATGTGTATGGCGGCTTCTCTCCGTCTCCCCGGGAGGTTACACTGTGATATAGATGTGTATTGCGGCTTCTCTCCATCTCCCGGGGAGGTTACACTGTGATATAGATGTGTATGGCGGCTTCTCTCTGTCTCCCCGGGAGGTTACATGATGATATAGATGTGTACGGCGGCTTCTCTCTGTCTCCCCCGGAGGTTACACTGTGATATAGATATATATGGCGGCTTCTCTCCATCTCCCGGGGAGGTTACACTGTGATATAGATGTGTATGGCGGCTTCTCTCCATCTCCCGGGGAGGTTACACTGTGATATAGATGTGTATGGCGGCTTCTCTCTGTCTCCCCCGGAGGTTACACTGTGATATAGATGTGTATGGCGGCTTCTCTCTGTCTCCCCGGGAGGTTACACTGTGATATAGATATATATGGCGGCTTCTCTCCATCTCCCGGGGAGGTTACACTGTGATATAGATGTGTATGGCGGCTTCTCTCCGTCTCCCCGGGAGGTTACACTGTGATATAGATATATATGGCGGCTTCTCTCCGGGGAGGTTACACTGTGATATAGATGTGTATGGCGGCTTCTCCCCGGGAGGTTACACTGTGATATAGATGTGCACTGCAGATTCTCTCCATCTCCCCGGGGAGGTTACACTGTAAATCTGTTGGAGTCTATGGGGACGTAGGTGTGACTGCACATAACACTCTCTCCTTATGATGAAATTGTATGGACTCCTCCCAGGGGAACAGACAGAGACTGAGAGACTCACAGTGCATGATGGGAGAATAGCCGAGTCATTACATGTCAGCTCACCACTATATACCATATACATTATATATACCATATACCTCATATATACCATATACACCATATACCTCATATATACCATATACACCATATACCTCATATATACCATATGCATCATATACATCATATACATCACATACCTCGTTTACATCATATACCTCATATACATTATATATCATATACACCATATACCTCATATATAATTTCTATCATGTGGTGACCCCCAGGAATACAGTGAGGAGTACAGTCGTGCTGACTAACGTGTTGAGAGATACAAAGAAGCAGAGTAGCAGAGGGGAGGATGTTGTGAGAGTCCCAACCCAAGTAGTACTGTGCTCTGCCGGGATGTTGGAGGATGTGGTAGAACAATACTTAGAAGAAGAAGAGAATACTTGTGCCTGTGTTTTGACCTTTGGGTCTTCGCACCACCTAATGCCCTACCAGTGTCGGGTGACCCATCCTATGAGGGCGACACATAAGGCCCCAGACCTTGTTACCTGGGATGAGCGGAATGCTGAGGTTTCCCTGCTGACAACTGCGTTGCACGAGTTCCTAGGCTTACTGCAACTTTGCTCTATCCGAATCAGTTCCTAGCTTACTGCTGTCTGTGGATACTGTCCTGCACTGTGACTCTCCTAGTCCTTGGCGTGGGTTGAGATTATCTCTGATGTTCCTACTCATACAGGAACCTGACTAAGACTGACCCTTTTGGGTAGGGGGACCTGGAAGAGGGCCAGGGCCCAACAGGCCACTGTAGGGAGCGTTCTAGCTTGCGTCCTTCCCCTACAACGTCGGACACGAATGATTCACTTCCTCTACCCATGTGACTTCCTATCTCTAGCGTATCTAAGGAGCGCTGTGAGTGGATGAAGAGGGCATAAGAAGAAGTAAAGTGAGAAATGATAGGACAGAAGAAGATACTCCCATAGGTTCACAGATCCATGTGCCATACAAAGAAACAATAACCCTTTCCATACTTCAGCCATGCAGCATCTAAGTACACATACCTACAATAGCGACATCTAGTGACGAAACTTTATCACTACTTCATCACCACTGACTCACAATAAGTACATGATTTTATGAAGGGTGTAATCAATAGCAACCCCCGAGGTGAGACACCACAATCATATATACCATATACCTCATACACATCATATACCTTATATACCTCGTTTACATCATATACTTCATACATAATATATCATATAAACCATATACATAATATACACCATATACCTCATATATACCATATACCTCATATACACCATATACATAATATACACCATATACCTCATATACACCATATACATTATAGACACCATATACCTCATACACACCATATACATTATATACCATATACATAATATACACCATATACCTCATATACACCATATACATTATATACCATATACCTCATATACACCATATACATTATATACCATATACATAATATACACCATATACCTTATATACACCATATACATTATAGACACCATATACCTCATACACACCATATACATTATATACCATATACATAATATACACCATATACTTCATATACACCATATACATTATATACCATATACATAATATACACCATATACCTCATATACACCATATACATAATATACACCATATACCTCATATACACCATATACATTATATACCATATACCTCATATACATTATAGACACCATATACCTCATACACACCATATACATTATATACCATATACATAATATACACCATATACTTCATATACACCATATACATTATATACCATATACATAATATACACCATATACCTCATATACACCATATACATAATATACACCATATACCTCATATACACCATATACATTATATACCATATACATAATATACACCATATACCTTATATACATGTACCTCATATACACCATATACACCATATACATAATATACACCATATACCTCATATACACCATATACATTATATACCATATACCTCATATACATTATAGACACCATATACCTCATACACACCATATACATTATATACCATATACATAATATACACCATATACTTCATATACACCATATACATAATATACACCATATACCTCATATACACCATATACATTATATACCATATACATAATATACACCATATACCTCATATACACCATATACCTCATATACACCATATACATTATACACCATATACATTATACACCATATACATTATATACCATATACATAATATACACCATATACCTCATATACACCATATACATTATAGACACCATATACCTCATACACACCATATACATTATATACCATATACATAATATACACCATATACCTTATATACATGTACCTCATACGGAGAAAAGAGGAATAGATGAAGCAGAAGTGGATGTGCGGTTTTGCTGGGTCAGCAGTAATGTCTCACATCTTCGGCAGAACTTTCTATTTTTATTTCTCTACAATAAGTGAAATTCCCCTGAAATATATATATTTATATATATATATATATATATATATATATATATATATATATATATATACACACATATATATATATACACACTGCGACCCTAAGAGACTGCTCCTGATTATATATCACGGAGGGAACGCGTCACCAGATGTCCTGGTATTTACATCACATAGTGTAATGTGTAGCCTGGGATTCAGGAATTTGTGGGGGTATAATTTACTGTAATAATATAATCGTATAATATTCCTGATATCCAGCAGATTCCAGGTCCCTGAGCATTAAAATAAATGGAAATATGAAGACTAGTGATGAGCGAATACTGTTCGATCGACTAGATATTCGATCGAATAGTAAGGTATTTGATCAAATCGAATATTATTGAATAGTTCGACGAATTTTCGAAAAACTTTCAAATCCCACTTCTTCCCTGTTTTTTTAGCCAATCAACACGCAGGGAGGCTGCCACAGCCTCTTGGGTGTACGTAGCATTGTGATAAACGAGAATAACAATGCTTGGATGGCATAGTCACATGACCCAAACTCATATATACGTGTGTTCATCCAGTGCTACGTGCTGCTACATCGTACATAAATACACAGGGTGGTACAAGCAGGCTGCTCACCAAGTGCTTTCTGCTGCTGATACGTGCTAGACTGCTAGATCTAAAAAAAAGAGTAGTATGTGTGTTCATCCAGTGCTACGTGCTGCTACGTCATACATAAATACACAGGGTGGTACAAGCAGGCTGCTCACCAAGTGCTTTCTGCTGCTGATACGTGCTAGACTGCTAGATCTAAAAAAAAGAGTAGTATGTGTGTTCATCCAGTGCTACGTGCTGCTACGTCATACATAAATACACAGGGTGGTACAAGCAGGCTGCTGTGCTACTATAAGGCACTCTGTTTACCAAGTGCTACATAATACAGCTGTCCCTATAAAATAGTTATACACCCTTTAATAACCAGGTAATTCACCTGTTTGCACCTATATGCAATTTTTGGGGGGCCTCACTGCGATTTTGGGGGGTTAGATGCTTCCCCCAGTTGCATCCAGTGTTGGCATCATTTCCTGAGGTGTCATTGTGGACTTGGTGACCTCCAAGTGGTCAAATAGATGTTTTTCAATAAACGAATACTTGTTCCCATAGACTTTAATGGGATCGAATCGTCGAATATCGGGGAGATATTCGAACGAATATTGAATATTTGAATATTTCACTATTCGCTCATCACTAATCCTGTACATAGAGCTGTTAGTAGACCTGGAATAAAGATCAGAGTGGTCCGGCTACCACACATTATACCACCCTGCACCATAATCCTGGGAGGGGTCCGGCTACTGTACATTATACCACCCTGCACCATAATCCTGGGAGGGGTCCGGCTACTGTACATTATATTACCTGCGCCATAATCCTGGGAGGGGTCCGGCTACCGTACATTATATTACCCTGCACCATAATCCTGGGAGGGGTCCGGCTACTGTACATTATACCACCTGCACCATAATCCTGGGAGGGGCCCGGCTACCGTACATTATACCACCTGCACCATAATCCTGGGAGGGGCCCGGCTACCGTACATTATACCACCTGCACCATAATCCTGGGAGGGGTCCGGCTACTGTACATTATATTACCTGCGCCATAATCCTGGGAGGGGTCCGGCTACCGTACATTATATTACCCTGCACCATAATCCTGGGAGGGGTCCGGCTACTGTACATTATACCACCTGCACCATAATCCTGGGAGGGGCCCGGCTACCGTACATTATACCACCTGCACCATAATCCTAGGAGGGGCCCGGCTACCGTACATTTTATTACCTGCACCATAATCCTGGGAGGGGCTCAGCTACCGTACATTATACCACCCTGCACCATAATCCTGGGAGGGGTCCGGCTACTGTACATTATACCACCCTGCACCATAATCCTGGGAGGGGTCCGGCTACTGTACATTATACCACCCTGCACCATAATCCTGGGAGGGGTCCGGCTACTGTACATTATACCACCGTGCACCGTAATCCTGGGAGGGGTCCGGCTACCGTACATTATAGCACCTGCACCATAATCCTGGGAGGGGCCCGGCTACCGTACATTATACCACCTGCACCATAATCCTAGGAGGGGTCCGGCTACCGTACATTATATTACCCTGCACCATAATCCTGGGAGGGGTCCGGCTACCGTACATTATACCACCTGCACCATAATCCTGGGAGGGGTCCAGCTACCATACATTATACCACCCTGCACCATAATCCTGGGAGGGGCCCGGCTACCGTACATTATACCACCTGCACCATAATCCTGGGAGGGATCCTGCTAATGTACATTATATTACCCTGCACCATAATCCTGGGAGGGGTTCAGCTACCGTACATTATACCACCCTGCACCATAATCCTGGGAGGGGTCCGGCTACTGTACATTATACCACCCTGCACCATAATCCTGGGAGTGGTCCGGCTACTGTACATTATACCACCCTGCACCATAATCCTGGGAGGGGTCCGGCTACTGTACATTTTACCACCTGCACCATAATCCTGGGAGGGGTCCGGCTACTGTACATTATATTACCCTGCACCATAATCCTGGGAGGGGTCCGGCTACTGTACATTATACCACCCTGCACCATAATCCTGGGAGGGGTCCAGGTACCATACATTATACCACCCTGCACCATAATCCTGGGAGGGATCCTGCTACTGTACATTATACCACCCTGCACCATAATTCTGGGAGGGGTCCGGCTACTGTACATTATATTACCCTGCACCATAATCCTGGGAGGGGTCCGGCTACTGTACATTATACCACCCTGCACCATAATCCTGGGAGGGGGCCGGCTACTGTACATTATACCACCCTGCACCATAATCCTGGGAGGGGTCCAGCTACCATACATTATACCACCCTGCACCATAATCCTGGGAGGGGTCCGGCTACTGTACATTATACCACCCTGCACCATAATCCTGGGAGGGGTCCAGCTACTGTACATTATACCACCCTGCACCATAATTCTGGGAGGGGTCCGGCTACTGTACATTATATTACCCTGCACCATGATCCTGGGAGGGACCCGGCTACTGTGCATTATAGTACTTGCACCATAATCCTGGGGGTGTTCCGGCTACCGTACATTATATTTTCTGCACCATAATCCTGGGAGGGGTCCGGCTACTATAAATTATAATACCCAGCACCATAATCCTGGGAGGGGTCCGGCTACTGTACATTTTACCACCTGCACCATAATCCTGGGAGGGGGCCGGCTACTGTACATTATACCACCTGCACCATAATCCTGGGAGGGGGCCGGCTACTGTACATTTTACCACCTGCACCATAATCCTGGGAGGGGTCCGGCTACCGTACATTATAATACCTGCACCATAATCCTGGGAGGGGTCCGGCTACTGTACATTATACCACCTACACCATAATCCTGGGAGGGGCCCAGCTACTGACAATTATATTACCCTGCACCATAATCCTGGGAGGGGTCCGGCTACTGTACATTATATTACCTGCACCATAATCCTGGGAGGGGTCCGGCTACCGTACATTACATCACCTGCACCATAATCCTGGGAGGGGTCCGGCTACTGTACATTATACCACCTGCACCATAATCCTGGGAGGGGTCCGGCTACCGTACATTATATCACCTACACCATAATCCTGGGAGGGGTCCGGCTACTGACAATTATATTACCCTGCACCATAATCCTGGGAGGGGTCCGGCTACTGTACATTATATTACCTGCACCATAATCCTGGGAGGGGTCCGGCTACCGTACATTATACCACCTGCACCATAATCCTGGGAGGGGTCCGGCTATTGTACATTATACCACCCTGCACCATAATCCTGGGAGAGGTCTGGCTGCCGTACATTAAATCACCTGCACCATAATCCTGGGAGGGGTCCAGCTACTGTACATTATATTACCTGCACCATAATCCTGATTTTTCACGTAGAGTTATGGTGCAGAGCAGGATGCAGTGAGCTTGGGTGGAGGTCTGAAGTGGAGGTCTGGGGTGGAGGTCTGTCCTCCTCTGGGATGAGTCTCGCTTTAGTCTCAGACACAATGATAGCCAGAGATTGGTCCGGAGACCATGTGGATGCCACCACAAAGAGGCCTCCTGAGGGAACATCACACAGTCCTACCACTGGGATTACGGTGCGGAGTGGTATAATATGTAGTAGCCGGACTTCTCTAGTCTTTATTGGTCCCTGTGATAAGTTCCCTCTCTGATCAGTGCTCCTGTGATGAGTGCCCCCAATGATGATTGGTGCAGTGATAGACACCCCCTGTTATGAGTGCCCCCTGTGGTGAGTACCCCCCTGTGATGAGTGCCCCCCTTTGGTGAGTACCCCCCTGCGATGTGTGCCCCCCTATGGTGAGTACCCCCCTGCGATGTGTGCCCCTATGGTGAGTACCCCCCTGTGATGGGTGCTCCCCTGTGATGAGTGCCCCCCTTTGGTGAGTGCCCCCCTGTGATGGGTGCTCCCCTGTGATGAGTGCCCCCCTATGGTGAGTACCCCCCTGCGATGTGTGCCCCCTATGGTGAGTACCCCCCTGTGATGGGTGCCCCCCTGTGATGAGTGCCCCCCTGTGATGGGTGCTCCCCTGTGATGAGTGCCCCCCTATGGTGAGTACCCCCCTGCGATGTGTGCCCCCTATGGTGAGTACCCCCCTGTGATGGGTGCTCCCCTGTGATGAGTGCCCCCCTTTGGTGAGTGCCCCCCTGTGATGGGTGCTCCCCTGTGATGAGTGCCCCCCTATGGTGAGTACCCCCCTGCGATGTGTGCCCCGTGTGATGAGTACCCCCCTGTGATGGGTGCCCCCCTATGGTGAGTACCCCCCTGCGATGTGTGCCCCATGTGATGAGTACCCCCCTGTGATGAGTGCCCCCCTTTGGTGAGTACCCCCTGTGATGTGTGCCCCGTGTGATGAGTACCCCCCTGCGATGTGTGCCCCATGTGATGAGTACCCCCCTGTGATGAGTACCCCCCTGTGATGAGTACCCCCCTTTGGTGAGTGCCCCCCTGTGATGGGTGCTCCCCTGTGATGAGTGCCCCCCTTTGGTGAGTACCCCCTGCGATGTGTGCCCCGTGTGATGAGTGTTCCCAGTGATGGGTATCCCCCATGATGAGCGCTCCTGATACAGAGATGGTTTTTGTCATCTATTTTATGTTCTGTGTCAAACAATACGGGGTTAATAGGTTCTCCGCTGTTCTGCAGTGACGTGTGGGCGTTGGTGACGGGTTGATGTAAAGTTCAGTGTGATTCCCCCTTCCGTATGATGCATAGGTCACTGATTTGCTCTTTTATACTCATAGTAACATAATCAGCTCCTATGTTACCCCCCCCCCCCAATATAATGGCGGACTTGCTGAGGAAGAAGTGACGTCACTCCACCTGAAAGCACAGCTCCCCCCCCCCCCCCCCCCCCCGAAATCAGTGGGAGACCTAAGCAAATACTTGATCTTTACCTCAAAAAATGACTCCACACTGAAATAGAAGTTTTTGGGTGGGAGATTTTTTTAATCCTGTGAACATTGCCCTAAGACAGGATTGGGGAACCTTTAGCCCTCCAGTTGTTGCAAAACTACCACTCCCATCATGCCTGGACAGGCGAAGCTTCCCCATCCCTGACCTAGGGTTGTTGGGGTGTGGGCCTCTCATTGTTCATCCATCGGTAGTGGTAACGACGTTGATGTCCAGGTCAGGATCACTACTTCTATACAGTCCCGTCCAGTTCCCACTGTGCCCTAATGTGCCTTGTAATGCCACATGCTGCAGCCTGCCCCCTGGTCCGTGGTCATGCCTATTATCCCATACCTGCTGCGGGTCACACTGCGGTCCTGGCATCTGCTCCTCTGCCCCCTCTCACAGGGTTCCTGCTTCTCACCAGCCTTAGCATTCAGTCCTGTGTGGTTGGGCTCCCTCTAGTGGCAGGCACATGCAGCCTACTATCCTCAGCGGAGTGGCCCAGCGCAAACTTTGGCGTCACGAACAGGATCACGAATTATGTTGTGCCAGCTCCCCATACCCCTAAAAGTGTACTGCGGCCCTCAGAGAGACTCTGCTCCAGGTGGTGTACCTAAAGGGGACAAGTCACTGCGCCACCATGGGGTTTCGGGATGCGCCCAATTTCCCCGTCAGTATGGAGGACGTCTATTGTGTTTTACTGCGGCCTACTGTACCAGAATTTCTTGCTGCGCCATACCCCAGACAGGAGGGGGTTAACCGCCATGCCACCAAAGTGCGGGAATCGCCCAGCGCCATAGACTTTGCCGCTGTCTCCACTGACGTCACTGTTGCCGGGCAGACTGCTGGGCCGGAACTTCAGCCTCCGCGCTCCGCCCCCTCCCAGGTCCTCAAAGCCACACCAGTGCGCAGCAAAATGTCATCCTGTAAAGAGTGTACACCTGCCGCTGCTGTGCTTTCTCTACCGGAGACTTCCACGTCCCCACTGGAGTTCGATCCGGCATGCCTGCTGGCCCCACTGCCCTCGGACAGTCATAGTAGCTGGGGGTCCGCCTGGTCCGGAGACTGGGACCAAAGCCAGGCCTCCACTCCAAGTTCCCCTGGCATAGGTGAAGAGACCTCTTCTGGCCTTAGCGGTGCCTCCAGCCCCGAACACTCTGGCTCCTCAAGATACACTTTCTCCACCGGACCATCACTCTCCTCCGAGGACGACCGGATCTTAGACTGGCCCCTTACCGGTGTCTCCAGACCCTGAACCCGGGGGTAAGATTCTTCCTAAGGGCCCCATCTCTCCAGGCCTAGGGCGGCCTCCTTGGCGCGATTCTCCGCCTCTGCCGCAATGGGTATTCGGCTGGGAGCCTAAAGTCATGCAGCTGGTGGAGGATATTCAACGGGCTCTTTCTCTTCTACCACTCGCCACTAAAGCTGCGTCCGCTATGTCTACCCCCGCACCTGCGACCTCTACCACCGCCTGGCAGCCTACAGCAGCCACTATTGCCAGTGATACTTTCCCTACCAAAGCCAGCCTAGTGCTGGGATCGCCTCCGTCAGTGCCCTACCCGGACTATGCTCCGCTTTGGGTTCACCCATATACCCCTTACCTAGAGTCCAATGCCGCATCCGAGCAGCTGTTCATCCGCAAGTTGGAAAGACCCCAACCAGGTGCTGCCCCCTGTACAGGAGGAGGGGAACTGTCACAAAAACTTTTTAAGCAACAGGGTTACGGCCTGGTTATGGATCGGGCTGCTGGTGCTGGTCGAGCAGTGATGCAAGATTATCAGCCAGCCTACCTAAACAATCTCGTCCCTGGAGAGGTCATCGAATATACCCTGATTGGGTCCCAAAAAGGCCCCAGGGCTGCAGCAGTCACGAGGCCCAATAACCCAGTACAACGGCCCTTCTTACCAACTCCTTCAGAGAAATGGGATGAAGACTGGCAAGATTTCAAACCCCTGGGTTCTCTCACGGCTACCTCCAAAGCTACCGGTTCCATCACTACTGCAGCTACGTCTACTGCTCCCACTGCCGTGGCTAAAGCCGCCTGTTCCACCACGTCAGTCACCTACCACGTGGCCCCCATCATCTCTCCCCTTACCACAGTGACGCCTAACATCGTGGTCACCACTGCATCCAGTGATGCTTCTGCTCCAGGCCCCTCACGCTATCACTATCCGTAGAAGAAGAAGAAGCCTACTGAGGATTCCCCTGCACCCTCTCATTGAGTCCGTTATAGAGACCAGAGTTCCTAGTTGTTCATGTGACTGTGTGGTGTCTGTGTTCAAGGTCTGGAGAAGTTATGCAACGTTCAAGCTGTGTACCTGGTCCTCCTGACCAAGTTCCCTTGTTTACTATCCAGCCATGTGCTGATGGACACTCAGGTTGTTATATAGTTCTCTAGTGCCTGTCCCAGAGCCTTTACATGGACGATGGTCTATATTGCCTGAAAGAGACTCTACCACAACAGAGACACTTACCCATTTCTTCCTAAAGCACTTGTATGAGTATGTGGTTATAGAGGTATTATTGCACTCTAGTATTGCACTACAGTAGTCAAAGTTTATTTTTCATATCAGAGTCATATATTTCCTCCTCTGAGTAAGAAGAAAAGTCATATAGATCGCCTCAGAGTAAAGTGTTTTCTAACAGAGTATTGTATTTTTCCTCATATATTATTTTATGGTGTTTTCCACTGGAAAGATTCCTTTGAGCCAGTGTTCTCCAGGACCTCGCAGTGTTTTGTCCTTTATGTTCCCTTCCTTGTGTCTCCATTGTTTGTTCATCCCTGTTCTCTCCCTACACACAGTAGTCGTTACACATAGTCACACTGAACACTTACACTTGTCCATACATACTGCACCTTTGGCACCTTTTCGTGTGTCTGGCCTATTGAGTACTTGCGTTGTATGATTGACCGCTATGAAAGGGAGCTTCCCATGTATGTTCGCTTTTGTTATTTTATTCTTTTCTCTTTTGCATACTCATGTTTTCTCTTCCAGGTGTCCAAGTCACTTCACACAGACACCCAAGGCAGTACACAGGTCTTCACATTCTTTTCGAGTAGGGTAACGTATTTCATTGAAAACCTACTGTCCAAACTGTCTGGAACTTGAGGGTCGCCCCCCAGCAGTTAAGTAGTCCTGACTTCCATGTCAGATGGTACACGCACTAGCTACCTGGTCGCCAGAGTACGCTAGGCACCCCTAGGTGAAGTCCTGCCACTAGGATTTTCTCTTTAGATTTCTCTTGTCACCTGTGCCTTGAGCGTGGGAAACACACACTCATTCACACTCACATTCCTTCCTCTTTCTCTCATTGTCTTGGTCCTTCATATTTCATTCATCCACATCTACTTCAACTTGTGGTTCGCCGAGGTCGGCTCATTTTTAGTGGGGAGGTATGCAGTATCCCAGAACAGAGTTTCTCCTCTTGTTGTTTTTCTCAAAAGTGTATTCTTATATCTGAGTCAGTCAGTATTTTATTGCCTCTGTTCTGGAAACTGTGTATCCTGTCAACCCCTCTGTATTCGGGTCTGCTGTTTCACTCATTTCTCATGTATATTCAGTCCAATATGCCAAATGGTGTGATGATGCAATGGCTTAATGTCACGTGACTGCCCCTGCTGCCATGGTAACCCCAATAGCCATCGAGCTTTGGCTGGGGATACCATGTGACTTCCTTTCTACCTCTGTCCTGTCTTATACCTTCAAGGGGACAGGTCGTGTGTGTGAGTCCTGTCTTCTACCTTCAAGGGGACAGGTCGTGTGTGTGAGTCCTGTCTTCTACCTTCAAGGGGACAGGTTGTGTGTGTCCTCTCTCCACTGTCAGGAGAGAGACACGTGTGCTCTGCTGCTCCAGCGTTACTAGAAGTGTTCTGGTCCAGTCAGGACCTACCCACTACTACCACCACCAGTACTACTATCCTCAGCAGAGTGGCCCAGCGCACACACGTCAGTTCATCTGTATTTAAATGCTCAGCACACAAGTTCTAGTAAATTCTAGGCTGATTACCTGAGGGTATTTATTGCCATCACCTTCAGACCTGTCTGCCCAATTGTTGGTGTTTGTCACAAATGATTACTTCATGCTGCTGGTTACGTAACACTCACTGTTTTATGACTTAATGGAGTATTCAGCTCATCATTCACGGTTGATCTGAGAAAGCGGCCATTTTAGAGAATAAATTAATAAGATAAAATAAATGAAGAACATTGTCGATAATGATCCTGATCTGGTAGCCTGGACCCCCACATTCTTACCTAGTAGCCCTCTGCTCTGGGTTATAGAGGCTTTTTCTGTTTCTGGAGTCAAAGCTTAAAATCAAACCACAAAAGAGGAAGAAACCAACGCAGGGTGACAAAGGAAACCAGCTGGTGAGCAGTGAGAGCAGGGTAATAGCACAGAACGGAGGATCCCAGACCAGAACGGAGGATCCCAGACTGGAGGATCCCAGACCAGACTGCAGGATCCCAGACCAGACCAGAGGATCCCAGACTGGAGGATCCTAGACCAGACCGCAGGATCCCAGACCAGACCACAAAGGAGGATCCCAGAGCAGAACGGAGTATCCCAGACCACAAAGGAGGATCCCAGAGCAGAACGGAGTATCCCAGACCACAAAGGAGGATCCCAGAGCAGAACGGAGTATCCCAGACCACAAAGGAGGATCCCAGAGCAGAACGGAGTATCCCAGACCACAAAGGAGGATCCCAGAGCAGAACGGAGTATCCCAGACCACAAAGGAGGATCCCAGAGCAGAACGGAGTATCCCAGACCACAAAGGAGGATCCCAGAGCAGAACGGAGTATCCCAGACCACAAAGGAGGATCCCAGAGCAGAACGGAGTATCCCAGACCACAAAGGAGGATCCCAGAGCAGAACGGAGTATCCCAGACCACAAAGGAGGATCCCAGAGCAGAACGGAGTATCCCAGACCAAAACTGTGACCACAATCTGCCCATCATGTCAGCCGCATGGCCGTGTCTGCTGAGCCTCATCTATGTGGTCCACTCTGGATTAGGAATTCACAGCCAGATTAGACGGCCAGGTAGGGATTTTATCCAGTTCAGAGATTGTGCTTTCTGATTGATGTCATTGAATGGAGACATCAAAAATCAATTCATATTAAAAAATCAATGGAAAGCGGGACGATCAAATGAAGATTCTGTGCAAGGATAAGAAGGTAACTGATGTATGGAGAACGAGGAGGACACTGATGTATGGGGGACAAGGGGGACACTGATGTATGGGGGACGAGGGGGACACTGATGTATGGTGGACGAGGAGGACACTGATGTATGGTGGACGAGGGGGACACTGATGTATGGGGGACGAGGGGGACACTGATGTATGGTGGACGAGGGGGACACTGATGTATGGGGGACGAGGGGGACACTGATGTATGGTGAACGAGGGGGACACTGATGTATGGGAGACGAGGGGGACACTGATGTATGGGAGATGAAGAGGACACTGATGTATGGGGGACGAGGGGGACACTGATGTATGGGAGACGAGGAGGACACTGATGTATGGGGGACGAGGGGGACACTGATGTATGGGGGACGAGGGGGACACTGATGTATGGGGGACGAGGAGGACACTGATGTATGGAGAACGAGGAGGACACTGATGTATGGGGGACGAGGGGGACACTGATGTATGGGGACGAGGGGGACACTGATGTATGGGGGACGAGGGGGACACTGATGTATGGTGGACGAGGGGGACACTGATGTATGGAGGACGAGGGGGACACTGATGTATGGGAGATGAAGAGGACACTGATGTATGGGGGACGAGGGGGACACTGATGTATGGGAGACGAGGAGGACACTGATGTATGGGGGACGAGGGGGACACTGATGTATGGGGGACGAGGGGGACACTGATGTATGGTGGACGAGGGGGACACTGATGTATGGAGAACGAGGAGGACACTGATGTATGGGGGACGAGGGGGACACTGATGTATGGGGACGAGGGGGACACTGATGTATGGGGGACGAGGGGGACACTGATGTATGGTGGACGAGGGGACACTGATGTATGGAGGACGAGGGGGACACTGATGTATGGGAGACGAGGGGGACACTGATGTATGGGGGACGAGGGGGACACTGATGTATGGTGGACGAGGGGGACACTGATGTATGGGGGACGAGGGGGACACTGATGTATGGTGGACGAGGGGGACACTGATGTATGGAGGACGAGGGGGACACTGATGTATGGAGGACGAGGGGGACACTGATGTATGGGGGACGAGGGGGACACTGATGTATGGTGGACGAGGGGGACACTGATGTATGGTGAACGAGGGGGACACTGATGTATGGGAGACGAGGGGGACACTGATGTATGGGGGACGAGGGGGACACTGATGTATGGGGACGAGGGGGACACTGATGTATGGGGGACGAGGGGGACACTGATGTATGGGGGACGAGGGGGACACTGATGTATGGGGGACGAGGGGGACACTGATGTATGGGGGACGAGGGGGACACTGATGTATGGGGGACGAGGGGGACACTGATGTATGGGGGGAAAAGGGGTTAAACTTGGAAGAATCCTCGGGCACCACATGTCTAGCAGATGCTGAAAGATCATGTGACCAGGGTTCCATACATCGTTGGACACGTGACCCACTAGTAGTGACAATAAAGAGCAATGTTATTCCATGTACATCCATAGCAGTGAGACAAGCCGTGTATACGATAAACCCATGTTACCCAGACACCGATTCCTCCGCTACACCACATCACACTTTACTGCTTCCGTATAGGATAGTATCTAGGCTGAGCTGTTATTTTTATTCCGCAGAACAATGTAGGAAGCCCTCAATAGGTAACATGGAGAGAGTCTCATCATCCAAGGACTATTACAGCCGGGGAGAAGAGGTGATGTTACACTGTCATCCGGGATATTACCCCTCATCAGACAGGATCCGCTGCATGAAATATGGAGGCCGGAGTGACTGGAGGCCAGACGCTGTGTGTATAGGTGAGGAGTGATGTCACAGCTCAGAACTGAGTATATACTGTATTGATCAGCTGATCAGTGTCTGCCCTCATCTGGAGTCCAGTCAGTTACCATCCATGAATGATCCTTCCAACGTTTATAGAACGTTCATTCATCCCTCATTGCTTGACATTGATCATGTATGGCCGGTGAGATAACTCCACTGTCCAGCCATGAGGCTACCTCTATCTAACATTGGCGGCCATCTTTCTTCTCTATAATCCATGTCCAGTGCACTCTGTCCTGGTGACAACTCCTATAAACCATCGTGATGGCTTCTGCACAACCCCAACGAAGACCACATAAACCTGCCCGTTTCCTTACACTATGGGCGCTCCAGTCACTAAGATACTCGCCATAAAGACTATCAATACAGGATGAGTCCCTGGAGTCTGATGACGGATATATTGGGGGTCTGGGGGGCACAGGTCACACATAATGGGGATCATTTACTCCTTCGTTTATGTCGATATTAACGATATATCTCTACTGTTTGTTAGAAGTCAAAGTGACCAAGATGGAGGCGATGTCCACCAGCGTCCGCCTGACTATAACGTGCACCCCGGAGCAGTGCCAGAACACCATCACATCTTATATATCCTCCTGTATAAAGCAAAGAGACTTCTACGACGAATGTAAATATGGGTCAGGAGACAAGAACTTCCCCAACCTGGAGCCGGACACACAATACACCATCATCATCTCACATGGCTCATCGCTCACCCTACAGACGCTGTATATAACGACTGCGGAATCAGGTGAGAGTGGCTGTATATACAGTGTATATATCATCTATATCCTCATAGACCCACATTATATACAATAGAATCAGCTCTGCAGAGGATATCCAGCCATGATGGGCCCATGATATGAAGGCAGGGACTGAAGGCTCCTGTGGGTATGTCCTCCACATTTACCATCAGATGTGTGGGTAGCCCTTCTCCAGGATCAGACCAGATGGGCTAGACTTCACCCCCCCATTGGTCAACCTTGGGCTCCCATGTTCTTGTTCCTGGTCCCTGTCATCCTTCCTTTGGCCCTCATATTCCTTTCCCTGGTCTCGGCTGTCCATCTTTGCGCCCCTATTTCCCTGGTCCTCAGTCATCCTTCTTTGAGCCTCCATGTTTTTGTCCTGGTTCCTGTTCATCCCTGTTTGAGCCCCCATGTCCCTTTCCCTGGTCGTTGTTCTTTTGCCCCCCATGCCCAATGTCCTTCTTCTTTGGACCCCTATTTCCCTGGTTCCTTAGTCGTCCTTCTTTGGACCCCCATGTCCCTGGTTATCCTTTTTTGGGCCCCCATGTTCCTGGTTCTTGGTTCTCCTTTTTTGGATCCCATTTCCCTGGTTCTGGGTTCTCCTTCTTTGGGCCCCATTTCCCTGGTCCTTCTTCTCATCCTTCTTCAGGCCTCCAAGTTGTTAACCCTGGTCCCCGTTCATCCTTCTTTTGGCCCTCATGTCCCTTTCCCTGGTTCCTTGTCATCCTTCTTTTTGGCCCTCATGTCCCTGGTTATCAATCTTTGGGCCCCCATGTCCCTGTCCCCAGTCACTGGTTGTTTGGACATTGGACACTTTTGGTTGGTACTTACCACTACACACCAGGGACCCCACACGACTGAACGCTCTGCAGATCTTGTCACAATTGCTCAAATTCTTATACTTCTCAATTCTTTCTGCCTCCAACCTCAATCCCAGGAGCTGAAAGCCTATGGTAACCTTATCATTGAGGCTTCCCATGGTTTCCTCTACAGATACTGAAGGCTCCATATTTGTCTGGAGCTACGAGGTTCTCCGTGTTCCGTTGTGTGTCCAGGCTCTGACGATCCTCCATGATGGTGAATTCTCCTCATGGTTTATTAAAGAGGTTATCCAGGGCTACAAAAACATGGCCACTTTCGCCCCTCTCTTGTCTCCAGATTGGGTGGGGTTTCAAACTCAGTTCCATTGAAGTAAATGGCAAACCACACCTGAACTACACCTGAAAGAGAGGGGGAAAAGTGGCCATGTTTTTGTAGCGCTGGATAACCCCTTTAAGCTCCATTTACTTCAAAGGAACTTAGTTTCAAACCCCACCCAAACTGGAGACAAGAGTGGTGCAAAAGTGGCCATGTTTTTGTAGTGCTGGAGAACCTCTTTAACCCTTCTCTTCTCCTTCCCGCAGATGTCACTTCACTGAACGCAACAGAGTCCTCTATCGTAACGTAAGTGCAACCTTCTCAGCACTGGATGTCACAGTCCTATGGGAGAATCTTATATTCCATGGACGACACTATGGGGGAGATTTATCAGACATGGTGTAAAGTGACACTGGCCCAGTCGCCCCCGGCAACCAATCAGATTCCACCTTTCATTCAGTCTGTGAGGAATGAAAGGTGGAATCTGATTGGTTGCCGGGGGCGACTGGGCCAGTGTCACTTTACACCATTGTTGATAAATCTCCCCTATGTAATACTGTATGAAGTCTGCAGCCTATGGGGTCACAGGAGAGAACGCTCTGGAGGACCCGACCTGTCCTCCACTACACACTGATGTGAATGGACATGTGTAATGCCTAATCTCACCTGTGGTGGCGCCGCAGGGAAACTGAACACAGGTTTTTCTCATTAGATTACAGCTGATCAGTGGGGATCGCAACGTAGAGACACATTGTGTGTGCAGTAACGCCCTGAAAATACAATGTGAATGCATCACCTCATTGCAGTAATTAATCATTCACTAGTGCTAAATTTCTCTCAAAATCCCAGCAAAAATATTAATTTTTACTATGAAATCGCAAATTTTGGGGGAAATAGCGGTATTTAACCACGCATTAAATTCTGTGTGTGAACAAAGCCATAGAAGAGTCAGTTCACAATAGACAAAGCAAAGGGCTTGGTTCTTCAGAACATGTGATTGTTGTAGACTTAAAGGGGCACACCGGTAACCATCTTTTCTTTCAAATAACTGGTGTCAGGAAGTTATATAGATTTGTAATTTCCAGTGTTCCAGTACATATTAGCTGCTGTATGTCCTGCAGGAAGTGGTGTATTCTCCCCAGTCTGACACAGTGCTCTCTGCTGCCACCTCTGTCCATGTCAGGAACTGTCCAGAGCAGGAGAGGTTTTCTATGGGGATTTGCTGCTGCTCTGGACAGTTCCTGACATGGAAGAGATGGCAGCAGAGAGCACTGTGTCAGACTGGGGAGAATACACCACTTCCTGCAGGACATACAGCAGCTGATAAATACTGGAAGACTAGAGATTTTTAAATAGAAGTAAATTACAAATCTCTGGCAATTTATGGAAAGCCATTGTTTTTTAGTGAATTACTTCACTGCGGCCCTACTGTGGTAGAAGAACTACAATTCCCATCAGGCGTGGACAGCCACAGTTTTAGCGCTCCAGACATGACACCTGTGTTGTGGACGCTCTTATTCCAGGGAACTGATGGAGACACTCATGGAGGCCCACCTCTCTCATCCTAGTTGGTTTTCCAGCCAGAGATCCCCTTTAACCACATAGAGCCACCTCTCCCATTAGTCCACCCCCCCCATATGGTTCTTCAGGATGATGGTTCCTCACAGCTTCTTCTTCTTCTTCTTCAGGTCAGAGGTCGCGTCCATCCACGGGATCATAGTTGCGATGGTCACAGTGAAGCTGCTGGTACTTGTGGTTCTCATAATGATCCAGTTTGCTCTGATGGACAGACCATGCTCTCGGACAGGTTTGTACATCATCCGGCGTAATATAACAGGTGCAGCCCATAGCATTGGGGGGGGGACCCCGATCTTGAAGCATAGGGGTCACAGGTGGTATCTGAGGGCTATTAGTTTCAGTAGATGAAGAATTACTGATCAAGAGAAATGGAATCATACACCCCCTCCCCTCCAGGAGCAAGATCCAAACACAAGTGTTATATATATATATATACTGGGACCCGCACACATCTACAGATCGAGGGGCCCCTCTGGCCTGTATGCTGGTGGACCAAACAGACAAACCTGGGGAGTTACACAATTTTCCTAAAGGGGTACTCCAATGACTTTTAAATCAATTGGTCAGAAAGTGGTGTAAAGATTTGTAATTTCTTGTCTTTAAAAATCTGCAGTCTTCCAGTACTTATCAGCTGCTGTATGTCCTGCAGTAAGTGGCGTATTCTCTGACACAGTGTTCTCTGCTGCCACCTCTGTCCATGTCAGGAACTGTCCAGAGCAGGAAAGGTTTTCTATGGGGATTTGCTGCTGCTCTGGACAGTTCCTGACATGGACAGAGGTGGCAGCAGAGAGCACTGTGTCAGACTGGAGAGAATACACCACTTCCTGCAGGACATACAGCAGCTGATAAGTACTGGAAGACTGGAGAGAATACACCACTTCCTGCTCGACATACAGCAGCTGATAAGTAGAGATGAGTGAAGCTAATCTGAAGAATTTCGATTCGCAGGGAATTGGGCATTTAATTTTCCTCATTGTGATTCACGAACATGCCAGATTTGCTTCGCAAATTTGCTAAACGTGGCGTCCGCATGTTAGCTTATACCTACGCAGTTGCGAACATGACGAGATAAACGTTCGCATGTTCAAAAATGATTGTTATAACCATTCCCATCATCCAACAAATTGTTCGTATCAGCAAACACGAACAGCGACATGTTTGTTTGTATGCAATTTGCGAAACGAATTTCCGAGTGATTCGCTCATCTCTACTGATAAGTACTGGAAGTCTGGAGAGAATACACCACTTCCTGCAGGACATACAGCAGCTGATAAGTACTGGAAGACTTGATATTTTTATAGAAGTAAATCACAAATCTATAGAACTTTCTAACGTTGATTTGAAAGAAAAAAAAACTTTTCATAAATCTTTCTTCTTTCTAGATCTGAAGAAAAATAAAGAATCAAAACAAAACTCGACTCTCTACAAAAAGGTGAGAGAACAATAAGCCAAGAGATGTCCCCGCCGTCTCTGTACTGTGTAGGAATATACAGAGTCATTTCCTGGATGGGACAGAAGACGCCCCAGAAAAGTCTTTGAAAAAACAAATCATTTAAAGGGGGAACGAACAAACTAAACAAAAAAAATAATGTGGTTGTGTGAGTGTGAGCAGCCTCTTATCCCTGGTATGTGGATGTGTGAGTGTGAGCAGCCTCTTATCCCTGGTATGTGGTTGTGTGAGTGTGAGCAGCCTCTTATCTCCGGGATGTGGTTGTGTGAGTGTGAGCAGCCTCTTATCCCTGGTATGTTGATGTGTGAGTGTGAGCAGCCTCTTATCCCTGGTATGTGGTTGTGTGAGTGTGAGCAGCCTCTTATCCCCGGGATGTGGTTGTGTGAAGTGTGAGCAGCCTCTGATCTCCAGGATGTGATTGTGTGAGTGTGAGCAGCCTCTTATCCCTGGATGTGGTTGTGTGAGTGTGAGCAGCCTCTTATCCTGGGATGTGGTTGTGTGAGTGTGAGCAAGCCTCTGATCTCCGGGATGTGATTGTGTGAGTGTGAGCAGCCTCTTATCCCTGGTATGTGGTTGTGTGAGTGTGAGCAGCCTCTTATCCCCGGGATGTGGTTGTGTGAGTGTGAGGAGCCTCTTATCCCTGGTATGTTGATGTGTGAGTGTGAGCAGCCTCTTATCCCTGGTATGTGGTTGTGTGAGTGTGAGCAGCCTCTGATCTCCGGGATGTGATTGTGTGAGTGTGAGCAGCCTCTTATCCCTGGGATGTGGTTGTGTGAATGTGAGCAGCCTCTTATCCCTGGGATGTGGTTGTGTGAGTGTGAGCAGCCTCTTATCCCTGGTATGTGGTTGTGTGAGTGTGAGCAGCCTCTTATCTCCGGGATGTGGTTGTGTGAGTGTGAGCAGCCTCTTATCCCTGGTATGTGGATGTGTGAGTGTGAGCAGCCTCTTATCCCTGGTATGTGTTGTGTGTGTGAGTGTGAGCAGCCTCTTATCCCGGGATGTGGTTGTGTGAGTGTGAGCAGCCTCTGATCTCCGGGATGTGGTTGTGTGAGTGTGAGCAGCCTCTTATCCCTGGGAATGTGGTTGTGTGAATGTGAGCAGCCTCTTTATCCCGGGATGTGGTTGTGTGAGTGTGAGCAGCCTCTTATCCCTGGATGTGGTTGTGTGAGTGTGAGCAGTCTCTTATGCCTGGTATGTTGATGTGTGAGTGTGAGCAGCCTCTGATCTCCGGGATGTGGTTGTGTGAGTGTGAGCAGCCTCTTATCCCTGGGATGTGGTTGTGTGAGTGTGAGAAGCCTCTTATCCCTGGTATGTGGATGTGTGAGTGTGAGCAGCCTCATATGCCTGGTATGTTGATGTGTGAGTGTGAGCAGCCTCTTATCCCTGGTATGTGGTTGTGTGAGAAGCCTCTGATCTCCGGGATGTGGTTGTGTGAGTGTGAGCAGCCTCTTATCCCTGGGATGTGGTTGTGTGAGAAGCCTCTGATCTCCGGGATGTGGTTGTGTGAGTGTGAGCAGCCTTTTATGCCTGGTATGTTGATGTGTGAGTGTGAGCAGCCTCTTATCCCTGGGATGTGGATGTGTGAGTGTGAGCAGCCTCTTATGCCTGGAATGTTAATGTGTGAGTGTGAGCAGCCTCTTATCCCTGGTATGTGGTTGTGAGTGTGAGCAGCCTCTTATGCCTGGTATGTGGATGTGTGAGTGTGAGCAGCCTCTTATCCCTGGGATGTGGATGTGTGAGCAGCCTCTTATGCCTGGTATGTTGATGTGTGAGTGTGAGCAGCCTCTAATCTCTGGTATGTGGTTGTGTGAGTGTGAGCAGCCTCTTATCCCTGGTATGTTGATGTGTGAGTGTGAGCAGCCTCTTATCTCTGGTATGTTGATGTGTGAGTGTGAGCAGCCTCTTATCCCTGGGATGTGGTTGTGTGAGTGTGAGCAGCCTCTTATCCCTGGTATGTGGATGTGTGAGTGTGAGCAGCCTCTTATCCCTGGGATGTGGTTGTGTGAGTGTGAGCAGCCTCTGATCTCCGGGATGTGGCTGTGTGAGTGTGAGCATCTCTTATCCCTGGTATGTGGGTGTGTGAGTGTGAGCAGCCTCTTATCCCTGGTATGTGGATGTGTGAGTGTGAGCAGCCTCTTATGCCTGGTATGTTGATGTGTGAGTGTGAGCAGCCTCTTATCCCTGCGATGTGGTTGTGTAAGTGTGAGCAGCCTCTTATGCCTGATATGTGGATGTGTAAGTGTGAGCAGCCTCTGATCCCCGGGATGTGGTTGTGTAAGTGTGAGCAGACTCTTATCCCTGGTATGTGGTTGTGTGAGCAGCTTCTGATCCCCGGGATGTGGTTGTGTGAGTGTGAGCAGCCTCTTATCCCTGGGATGTGGTTGTGTGAGTGTGAGCAGCCTCTGATCTCCGGGATGTGGTTTGTGTGAGTGTGAGCAGCCTCTGATCTCCGGGAATGTGGTTGTGTGAGTGTGAGCAGCCTCTGATCTCCGGGATGTGGTTGTGTGAGTGTGAGCAGCCTCTTATCCTGGGATGTGATGTGTGAGCAGCCTCTTATCCCTGGTATGTGGTTGTGTGAGTGTGAGCAGCCTCTTATCCCTGGATGTTGATTGTGTGAGTAGCCTCTTATGCCTGTATGTTGATGTGTGAGTGTGAGCAGCCTCTTATCCCTGGATGTGGATGTGTGAGCCAGCCTCTTATCTCTGGTATGTGGATGTGTGAGTGTGAGCAGCCTCTTATCCCTGGGATGTGGTGTTGTAAGCAGCCTCTTATCCCTGGGATGTGTGAGTGTGAGCAGCTCTTATCCCTGGGATGTGGATGTGTGAGTGTGAGCAGCCTCTTATCCCTGGGATGTGGATGTGTGAGCAGCCTCTTATCCCTGGGATGTGGGTTGTGTGAGTGTGAGCAGCCTCTTATCCCTGGGATGTGGATGTGTGAGTGTGAGCAGCCTCTTATCCCTGGGATGTGGTTGTGTGAGTGTGAGCAGCCTCTTATCCCTGGGATGTGGATGTGTGAGTGTGAGCAGCCTCCTTATCCCTGATATGTGGATGTGTGAGTGTGAGCAGCCTTTATCCCTGATATGTGGATGTGTGAGTGTGAGCAGCCTCTTATCCCTGATATGTGGATGTGTGAGCAGCCTCTTATCCCTGGGATGTGGTTGTGTGAGTGTGAGCAGCCTCTTATCCCTGGTATGTGGATGTGTGAGTGTGAGCAGCCTCTTATCCCTGGTATGTGGTTGTGTGAGTGTGAGCAGCCTCTTATCCCTGGGATGTGGATGTGTGAGTAGCCTCTTATCCCTGGGATGTGGATGTGTGAGTGTGAGCAGCCTCTTATCCCTGGGATGTGGATGTGTGAGCAGCCTCTTATCCCTGGGATGTGGTTGTGTGAGTGTGAGCAGCCTCTTATCCCTGGTATGTGGATGTGTGAGTGTGAGCAGCCTCTTATCCCTGGGATGTGGTTGTGTGAGTGTGAGCAGCCTCTTATCCCTGGGATGTGGATGTGTGAGTGTGAGTAGCCTCTTATCCCTGGGATGTGGATGTGTGAGCAGCCTCTTATCCCTGGGATGTGGATGTGTGAGTGTGAGCAGCCTCTTATCCCTGGGATGTGTGAGTGTGAGCAGCCTCTTATCCCTGGGATGTGGATGTGTGAGTGTGAGTAGCCTCTTATCCCTGGGATGTGGATGTGTGAGCAGCCTCTTATCCCCGGGATGTGGTTGTGTGAGTGTGAGCAGCCTCTTATCCCTGGTATGTGGATGTGTGAGTGTGAGCAGCCTCTTATCCCTGGTATGTGGTTGTGTGAGTGTGAGCAGCCTCTTATCCCTGGGATGTGGATGTGTGAGTAGCCTCTTATCCCTGGATGTGGATGTGTGAGTGTGAGCAGCCTCTATCCCTGGGATGTGGATGTGTGAGTGTGAGCAGCCTCTTATCCCTGGGATGTGGTTGTGTGAGTGTGAGCAGCCTCTTATCCCTGGTATGTGGATGTGTGAGTGTGAGCAGCCTCTTATCCCTGGTATGTGGTTGTGTGAGTGTGAGCAGCCTCTTATCCCTGGGATGTGGATGTGTGAGTGTGAGCAGCCTCTTATCCCTGGGATGTGGATGTGTGAGCAGCCTCTTATCCCTGGGATGTGGATGTGTGAGTGTGAGCAGCCTCTTATCCCTGGGATGTGTGAGTGTGAGCAGCCTCTTATCCCTGGGATGTGGATGTGTGAGTAGCCTCTTATCCCTGGGATGTGGATGTGTGAGCAGCCTCTTATCCCCGGGATGTGGTTGTGTGAGTGTGAGCAGCCTCTTATCCCTGGTATGTGGATGTGTGAGTGTGAGCAGCCTCTTATCCCTGGTATGTGGTTGTGTGAGTGTGAGCAGCCTCTTATCCCTGGTATGTGGATGTGTGAGTGTGAGCAGCCTCTTATCCCTGGTATGTGGTTGTGTGAGTGTGAGCAGCCTCTTATCCCTGGTATGTGGATGTGTGAGTGTGAGTAGCCTCTTATCCCTGGGATGTGGATGTGTGAGCAGCCTCTTATCCCTGGGATGTGGATGTGTGAGTGTGAGCAGCCCTCTTATCCCTGGGATGTGTGAGTGTGAGCAGCCTCTTATCCCTGGGATGTGGATGTGTGAGTAGCCTCTTATCCCTGGGATGTGGATGTGTGAGCAGCCTCTTATCCCGGGATGTGGTTGTGTGAGTGTGAGCAGCCTCTTATCCCTGGTATGTGGATGTGTGAGTGTGAGCAGCCTCTTATCCCTGGTATGTGGTTGTGTGAGTGTGAGCAGCCTCTTATCCCCGGGGGTGGATGTGGATGTGGGTGTGAGTAGCCTCTTATCCCTGGGATGTGGATGTGTGAGTGTGAGCAGCCTCTTATCCCTGGGATGTGGATGTGTGAGTGTGAGCAGCCTCTTATCCCTGGGATGTGGTTGTGTGAGTGTGAGCAGCCTCTTATCCCTGGTATGTGGATGTGTGAGTGTGAGCAGCCTCTTATCCCTGGTATGTGGTTGTGTGAGTGTGAGCAGCCTCTTATCCCAGGGATGTGGATGTGTGAGTGTGAGTAGCCTCTTATCCCTGGGATGTGGATGTGTGAGCAGCCTCTTATCCCTGGATGTGGATGTGTGAGTGTGAGCAGCCTCTTATCCCTGGGATGTGTGAGTGTGAGCAGCCTCTTATCCCTGGGATGTGGTTGTGTGAGTGTGAGCAGCCTCTTATCCCTGGGATGTGGATGTGTGAGTGTGAGTAGCCTCTTATCCCTGGGATGTGGATGTGTGAGCAGCCTCTTATCCCTGGGATGTGGTTGTGTGAGTGTGAGCAGCCTCTTATCCCTGGGATGTGGATGTGTGAGTAGCCTCTTATCCCTGGGATGTGGATGTGTGAGTGTGAGCAGCCTCTTATCCCTGGGATGTGGATGTGTGAGCAGCCTCTTATCCCTGGGATGTGGTTGTGTGAGTGTGAGCAGCCTCTTATCCCTGGTATGTGGATGTGTGAGTGTGAGCAGCCTCTTATCCCTGGTATGTGGTTGTGTGAGTGTGAGCAGCCTCTTATCCCTGGGATGTGGATGTGTGAGTGTGAGTAGCCTCTTATCCCTGGGATGTGGATGTGTGAGCAGCCTCTTATCCCTGGGATGTGGATGTGTGAGTGTGAGCAGCCTCTTATCCCTGGGATGTGGATGTGTGAGTGTGAGTAGCCTCTTATCCCTGGGATGTGGATGTGTGAGCAGCCTCTTATCCCCGGGATGTGGTTGTGTGAGTGTGAGCAGCCTCTTATCCCTGGTATGTGGATGTGTGAGTGTGAGCAGCCTCTTATCCCTGGTATGTGGTTGTGTGAGTGTGAGCAGCCTCTTATCCCTGGGATGTGGATGTGTGAGTAGCCTCTTATCCCTGGGATGTGGATGTGTGAGTGTGAGCAGCCTCTTATCCCTGGGATGTGGATGTGTGAGTGTGAGCAGCCTCTTATCCCTGGGATGTGGTTGTGTGAGTGTGAGCAGCCTCTTATCCCTGGTATGTGGATGTGTGAGTGTGAGCAGCCTCTTATCCCGGTATGTGGTTGTGTGAGTGTGAGCAGCCTCTTATCCCTGGGATGTGGATGTGTGAGTGTGAGTAGCCTCTTATCCCTGGGATGTGGATGTGTGAGCAGCCTCTTATCCCTGGGATGTGGATGTGTGAGTGTGAGCAGCCTCTTATCCCTGGGATGTGTGAGTGTGAGCAGCCTCTTATCCCTGGGATGTGGATGTGTGAGTAGCCTCTTATCCCTGGGATGTGGATGTGAGTGTGAGCATCCTCTTATCCCTGGTATGTGGATGTGTGAGTGTGAGCAGCCTCTTATCCCTGGTATGTGGTTGTGTGAGTGTGAGCAGCCTCTTATCCCTGGGATGTGGATGTGTGAGTGTGAGTAGCCTCTTATCCCTGGGATGTGGATGTGTGAGTGTGAGCAGCCTCTTATCCCTGGGATGTGGATGTGTGAGTGTGAGCAGCCTCTTATCCCTGGGATGTGGTTGTGTGAGTGTGAGCAGCCTCTTATCCCTGGTATGTGGATGTGTGAGTGTGAGCAGCCTCTTATCCCTGGTATGTGGTTGTTGTGAGTGTGAGCAGCCTCTTATCCCTGGGATGTGGATGTGTGAGTGTGAGTAGCCTCTTATCCTGGGATGTGGATGTGTGAGCAGCCTCTTATCCCTGGGATGTGGATGTGTGAGTGTGAGCAGCCTCTTATCTCCGGGATGTGGCTGTGTGAGTGTGAGCAGCCTCTTATCCCCGGGATGTGATTCTGTGAGTGTGAGCAGCCTCTTATCCCTAGTATGTTGATGTGTGAGTGTGAACAGTCTCTTATCCCTGGCACGTGGTTGTGTTGAGAATCCTTTTCTTCGAGGATTTCCCTGACCATTTCGTAGTTGATGCATAAATCGCTATAACAGCACAAGATCTCATTGTTGGACAGTTTCCCACAAATGTTGGTTTATTCTTAGGGCCACTAAAGACAATCCCTTTAAGCCCATAATATGGTGACAGATAACACCTGGGGGATGAGTATACAATTACACAACAGGACTGATGAGTATAACGCTTCCTCTCTATCCTCAGACAGGAGCCGAGTACGTGAATATGGATGAGGCCGGAGATGGTGGTGAAGATCCCAGAGACTCCGCTCATTCCTGATGTGTCGCCCCCCAATACATGGAGGGAACATCCCCCAATAATAAAGCCTCCTGTATATACTGTCTGTGACCGCTGAGCTCTCTATCATTGCCGGGACGCAGCCGCATTGACCTGAAACAGCTGAAGCCTCCAGCGACAATCCACAAGCCATAGAGTCGGCTGCCATGTGAACTGGAGATGCTGAAGCTGTAGATCATACTCACCCTCCTCCCCCCAGGTCCCGCCCACCACCAAGTGATGTCACAGCCCGACCACCTGACCAGACAGAGCGGTGGTCAGGAACCTATGGAAAGAGCTGTCAAGGGACAGAGTATCTGCAAGAATGCAAAAGTAA
Organism: Dendropsophus ebraccatus; assembly: GCA_027789725.1. Classification (NCBI taxonomy): domain Eukaryota; kingdom Metazoa; phylum Chordata; class Amphibia; order Anura; family Hylidae; genus Dendropsophus; species Dendropsophus ebraccatus. Next base: position 1,867,370 of record JAQFWZ010000053.1, read on the forward strand.
GCAATTTTGCTGGTCTACAGCGTCGGTGTAACCTGCTTACTTTAAACAAGTAAGAAAACTTTAGCAGGTGAGAATCCCCCTTTAAATGAAGCAGGGACTCCTATCAACCTGACAGGCGCAGTAAATCAGGTATAGAGAATTCTCCCAGCACTCACGCTGTGTTCACACATGGAGCCCGATGCTTATAACATGATGGATTTAGTGCTGATCCAGACATCGGTGGAGGTGTAAGGACTAACACCTCAACCAATCACAACTTCTGACACGTCTGCATGACATAACAAATGACAGGTGTAAAGTTTATAATGACAGTCAGGCTTCTTGTACACGTCCGTGTATTCCGCCATAATGCAGGATCTATGACTGAGCGGCTTCAGGTATGATAGGAAGTGTAGAAGCTGGAGGGGTCAAAGGTTTCCTGTCCCTGTGCAGTGTCCCAGGGCAGGATTTCTGCCCACCTGCTCCTATACAGTATATTCTGGGATGAAGGACTCACATTCTGCACTGCGAAGGTCTCAGCAGGTGATACAGGAAGCCGCAAGTTTATGGCCACTGACTCAATTTGGTTAGAGCCCCTACATACTTATCTTTGCACTCCAACGTGTATATATAATTAGTATATTATACTTATTTACCAACCTAAATAGTCACAATGAATTCTATAGGCGCTTCTTGAGAGCTTACCATACATACCCTACATACCCTACATACCATACTAGTTATATATCTATTGTATTACAAGTATATCTGACAAGTATAGTGTTTTCTTGGTTACGTTCTGGACTCTTTGCTCCTTTTTGCTCCGCACCTGCCCCCACACACACCCAGTGCTAACTTTCTCAAAGCCTAGTGTTAGTATGCCTGGAGGTGGGCATCCCCGCTCCTGGTCACCGTACCCCAACACCTGGCCCACTGCTAACAACATCTAGCAACCCCAGGTTACTGCACCTGCCTTACCAAGCGGGAGGAGGCGCACTGCTTCTGCACACTACATGCTGCTGCTGTCACCCTGGTCACTCCTGCCGCTATACAACAAGATGAACCCCAGCTTACTATATAGAAGCAGTGAGTGACCAGGTGACAGGAGTGTGCAGCGGTGCTGGGCAATATATGTGGGGCCTGGAACTTCTAGGGATTCCCCGCCTTCTGCTCAGGGCCCACCAGGAGGGATTCCCCGCCTTCTGCTCAGGGCCCCACCGGAGGGATTCCCCGCCTTCTGCTCAGGGCCCACCAGGAGGGATTCCCCGCCTTCTGCTCAGGGCCCACCAGGAGGGATTCCCCGCCTTCTGCTCAGGGCCCACCAGGAGGGATCCCCGCCTTCTGCTCAGGGCCCACCAGGAGGGATTCCCCCCTTCTGCTCAGGGCCCACCAGGAGGGATTCCCCGCCTTCTGCTCAGGGCCCACCAGGAGGGATTCCCCGCCTTCTACTCAGGGCCCACCAGGAGGGATTCCCCACATTCTGCTCAGGGCCCAACAGGAGGGATTCCCCGCCTTCTGCTCAGGGCCCACCAGGAGGGATTCCCCGCCTTCTGCTCAGGGCCCACCAGGAGGGATTCCCCACCTCCTGCTCAGGACCCACCAGGAATCCCACCTCCTGCTCAGGGCCCACCAGGAGGGATTCCCCGCCTTCTGCTCAGGGCCCACCAGGAGGATTCCCCGCCTTCTGCTCAGGGCCCACCAGGAGGGATTCCCCGCCTTCTGCTCAGGGCCCACCAGAGGGATTCCCCACCTCCTACTCAGGGCCCACTAAGGGGGATTCCCCGCCTTCTGCTCTGTACCACCAGGAGGGATTCCCCGCCTTCTGCTCAGTACCCACCAGGAAGGATTCCCCACCTCCTGCTCAGGGCCTACTAAGGGGGATTCCCCGCCCTCTGCTCAGTACCCACCAGGAGGGATTCCCACCTCCTGCTCAGGGCCCACTAAGGGGATTCCCCGCCTTCTGCTCAGTACCCACCAGGAGGGATTCCGACCTCCTGCTCAGGGCCCACCAGGAGGGATCCCCGCCTTCTGCTCAGTACCCACCAGGAGGGATTCCCCACCTCCTGCTCAGGACCCCACCAGGAATCCCACCTCCTGCTCAGGACCCACCAGGAGGGATTCCCCACCTCCTGCTCAGGACCCACCAGGAATCCCACCTCCTGCTCAGGACCCACCAGGAGGGATTCCCCACCTCCTGCTCAGGACCCCACCAGGAATCCCACCTCCTGCTCAGGGCCACTAAGGGGAATTCCCCGCCTTCTGCTCAGTACTCACCAGGAGGGATCTCCGCCTTCTGCTCAGTTCCCACCAGGAGGGATTCCCCACCTCCTGCTCAGGACCCACCAGGAATCCCACCTCCTGCTGAGGCCCACCAGGAATCCCACCTCCTGCTCAGGGCCCACCAGGAAAGATTTCCGCCTCCTGCTCAGGGCCCACCAGGAAAGATTTCCGCCTCCTGCTCAGGGCCCACTAGGAGGGATTCCCCACCCTGCTCAGGACCAACCAGGAATCCCACCTCCTGCTCAGGCCCACTAAGGGGATTCCCCACCTCCTGCTCAGGGCCCACTAAGGGGGATCCCCACCTTCTGCTCAGTTCCCACCAGTAGGGATTCCCTACCTCCTGCTCAGGACCCACCAGGAAGGATTTCCACCTCCTGCTCAAAGCCCTCCAGGAGAGGTTCCCGCCATCTGTGTAGGACCACCAGGAGAGATTCCCAGCCTCCTGTTTAGGGCTTCCAGGAGGGATTCCTCACCTTCTGCTCAGGACCACAGGTATTCCCTGTCAGACAACACAGCCAGACTGCTGTTATAGGGGAAGGTCCAGACTACACAGCCAGACTGCTGTTATAGGGGAAGGTCCAGACTACACAGCAGACTGCTGTTATAGGGGGAGGTCCAGACTACACAGCCAGACTGCTGTTATAGGGGGAGGTCCAGACTACACAGCCAGACTGCTGTTATAGGGGGAGGTCCAGACTGCTGTATAGGGGGAGGTCCAGACTGCTGTTATAGGGGGTGGTCCAGACTACACATCCAGACTGCTGTTATAGGGGGAGGTCCAGACTACACAGCCAGACTGCTGTTATAGGGGAAGGTCCAGACTACACAGCCAGACTGCTGTTATAGGGGGAGGTCCAGACTACACAGCCAGACTGCTGTTATAGGGGGAGGTCCAGACTACACAGCCAGACTGCTGTTATAGGGGCTGAGGACTGCACATCCAGACTGCTGTTATAGGGCTGAGGACTGCATATCCAGACTGCTGTTATAGGGGCTGAGGACTGCACATCCAGACTGCTGTTATAGGGGCTGAGGACTGCACATCCAGACTGCTGTTATAGGGGAGGTCCAGACTACACAGCCAGACTGCTGTTATAGGGGGCTGAGGACTGCACATCCAGACTGCTGTTATAGGGGGAGGTCCAGACTACACAGCCAGACTGCTGTTATAGGGGAAGGTCCAGACTACACAGCCAGACTGCTGTTATAGGGGCTGAGGACTGCACATCCAGACTGCTGTTATAGGGGGAGGTCCAGACTACACAGCCAGACTGCTTTTATAGGGGAGGTCCAGACTACACAGCCAGACTGCTTATAGGGGCTGAGGACTGCACATCCAGACTGCTGTTATAGGGAGAGGTCCAGACTACACAGCCAGACTGCTGTTATAGGGGCTGAGGACTGCACATCCAGACTGCTGTTATAGGGGCTGAGGACTGCACATCCAGACTGCTGTTATATGGGCTGAGGACTGCACATCCAGACTGCTGTTATAGGGCTGAGGACTGCACATCCAGACTGCTGTTATAGGGGCTGAAAACTGCACATCCAGACTGCTGTTATAGGGCTGAGGACTGCACATCCAGACTGCTGTTATAGGGCTGAGGACTGCACATCCAGGACTGAGTTATAGGGAGAGGTCCAGACTACACAGCCAGACTGCTGTTATAGGGGAAGGTCCAGACTACACACCAGACTGCTGTTATAGGGGGAGGTCCAGACTACACAGCCAGACTGCTGTTATAGGGGGAGGTCCAGGACTACACAGCCAGGACTGCTGTTATAGGGGGAGGTCCAGACTACACAGCCAGACTGCTGTTATAGGGGGAGGTCCAGACTACACAGCCAGACTGCTGTTATAGGGGGAGGTCCAGACTACACAGCCAGACTGCTATAGGGCTGAGGACTGCACATCCAGACTGTCTGTGTAGTCCTCAGCCCCCTATAACAGCAGTCTGGATGTGCAGTCCTCAGCCCCTATAACAGCAGACTGCTGTTATACAGTAGCTGCTCTTATAGGGGGCGCTCCAGACTTCACTGCTGTTGGGGAGTTTTTGTATTACATTGTCAGGGAATAAAAAAAATTACTAAATTTTATATTCTGCACAGGGAGCTTCAGAGCCGGCAGCTACTGACAGATATAGGAAGAGTTTATTCTTGGATGTTTCCTCCATTATTGATCTTACAGGGCACACATCAGGAATGAGCAGCGTCCTTGGGGTCTTCATAGATGGGGATGTCTGCGGCCTCTTCTGTGTTCACATAGTCTCACCTGAGGATAGGAGAGAAGCGTCAATACTCTAGGTATGAGCGAATTTACAGTACTAGAAAATCACCAGTGAATCGCTAGGCTCGGTGGTCGGCTTGTCAGTCGGCTGCCTTTGAACTTGCCGCTCAGCTCCAGGTGTCTGGAAAAGCTGACTGACAAAACCGACCACCGAGGCTAGTGAAGTACTGTGAT